>OV277348.1:67776717-68264217 GCA_922984085.1 Sicus ferrugineus
TATATATATATATATATATATATATGTATATATCTATATATTTTAACGAAACTTTTCCCTCTCTGGCCAGGGTATGTGACTCAGCCGAGTCCAGGATCCGTCCAGTTATTTATTTGATTGAGACACAAGGCTTCCTTCAATGAATTCTCTCTTTTATTAATTCCTAGACTAATTCAAATAATTCGTAATTCTAATTCAACAAATAAGCTTATATAAAATATTTGGAAATGGTTTTAAAATGTATAAATGGGTACAAAATAGATGTATGGCCACTGATAGCCTTCACAGGTGGACGCTGTGGTGAAAGAACCTGTCCCCGCTCCAGTGAGGTGCGAACGAACCGGGTTTTGGCCGCGGGAGTGCAACTCCACGGGCGACGTTCTGGTGCGTTTGTTGGCCGCGGGAGTGCAACTCCACAAGGCGACGTGCTGATGAGAATCGTTGGGCAACGGGAGTACAACTCCACAGGCGACGCTCCGATGCGAACTGTTGGCCGCGACGTTGTAGCTCTGCCGGCGTCGAGGCTCTGCTGGCGTCGACGTTGTGTCTCTGCCGAAGTCGAGGCTATGCTGGCGTCGGCGTTGTTGCTCTGCTGGCGTCGGCGTTGTAGCTCTGTCGGCGTCGAGGCTTTGATGGCGTCGACGTTGAAATGACTTACCGAAGATGGAGTTCCAGAAGGCTCTGTCCAGGCCGGAAGTTCACGTCAAAAAGCCTCGATTCCTCGTGGTGAAGCGCCTTTTATAGTGGCGATGGTATTCCTACGCGCTTATTGTAAGACGCTTATTGTCTCTTTCTTGCATGCGTGGTCGTATCTGTGGTCGATCTCTCTCGATCCACTCAGGCGATGGTGCTACTTTCTAACAACTCTCAATTTTTGTCAAATCTCTTTTCTACTTTGCCGTTCGTTACATACATATTAATATGCAGAAACGGTAGTTTGAAATTTAATTACCATATATTCTGGGTATATATATATACGTAAGTAGAAAAATGCAAGAATTATGTGGGGAAGAAATTAAGTTGTGCTTAATTTGTTCCTGACATCTCCCTCTTACTTTATCGAGGGGGTGGTGGCGACGACGATCCTGCCCGTCCACGTGATCTTTATGTTATAACGGATGCCCCAGCTGACACTTGATGTTCCTGCCTCGCTTCCTCCGCTTGCTGTCCTGGACTTCGTGCCGTATGGACTCTGGCAGCTCACCCAACGGATCTTCAGCCGAAACGGTTTGCCTCCGGACGCGCTTGCCAGGGATCGCCGGCGACCCTTCGATTTTCCGCCCGTTCGATGCCTGGCGTGTCTTTTGTGCGGAGTATTCTCGGAATCCCCTCGCGGTGCTGCTCTCAGGGATTCCCACGTCTTTGTTGTCTTCCCAGTCAGTGCCATCTGAAGCCAGTAGACTCATGCTGGAGCTCGCGCGGTGGATGGGTTGTGGAGGAATACTCGGCGAACGCGCTTGCAGTCCCCTGGACGGTCGGTCAACTGCGTCACTTGGCCGTGGTTGCGTCGCGACCCTTGGTTGATATGACCGTGATGGGAGCGTGTACGTATGGGAGATCTCATGAGCCTTCGTACCGTCGTTGCTGCGGTTGTTGCTGTCAAGACGAACTTTTCGATTGTGGTTACCACTGCGTCTGCGGCTGCTGGCACTGTTGTTGCTGCTGGTGTTATTGCCACTCCTGTTACTGCTGCTGCTAGATGAACTCCCTACTACTGCCACTGCTGCTGCTGGTACTGCTGCTGCTGGTATGACTGCCAGTACTGCCACTGCGGCTGCTGGTATGACTGCCACTACGGCCACTGCTGCTGCTGGTACTGCTGCTGCTGGTGTTACTGGCACTACTGTTGCTGCCGCCGCTCGTACGACTGCTGCTGGTATCGGTGGCTTTCTTCCCTGGCGCGCGGCTGGGGCATTCTGCTATAGGCCGGCTAGCTCTCGGCAAGTATAGGTGGGGCATCTTCTGCAATGTTCCCTCCCTCACTCGCAACTGTATCGCCACTGGCAGCGCCGCCCTCTTTTCTTCTTCGTCGGCCGCTGGGTACCACTCGCGGAGATCCTGGTGGCGGTAGTCCGAGAAAGGTTGGCCCAGGAACATGGACGCGTTGTGCAACAAGAATACTCCGCAGTCGGTCGAGTTCCGTTGTTGTGGTGTGGGAATGCGGTGTATCGAGAGCGTCTGGGCATCCACTACTGGCGGGCTTCTCGTTGGAAACTGGTACGCCTTCTGAAAGAATTTTCACCAGACCTCTGGCACAGGGTCGTTGTTGACAGCGCTCATAGAGTCGAAGACCAAAATTTCTCCTCGGGGCCCCGTCCCAGTCTCCTTCCAGCGCAGCACCAGTAGGTACCAGTGCATTCGCTGATTCGCCGGTATCAGGAGTGCAGATTTATTGAAAATATTTTGGTTCCGGACTCACTTCCGTAGCGGCTCCAGTTCGGACGTTGCATTGTATTTACACAATTCGGGGAAGAATTGCGCACTAAGAATCGCGACCCGGCGTTGGATCTCTCGACACTTCGATTATGATTCGATTAGCTTTGTGTTTCTCAGTCGACGGCACTGGCGACTGCGCGGCGGACGTCGACTGCGACTGCGCGGTGGACGTCGACTGCGACTGCGCGGCGGACGTCGACTGCGGCGCTGGCTTGGCGGCTTGCGATATCGCGTTCACTTTTGGATGGCACTATTGGAAAATAATCACTGCTCTACGCGTGCTCCTCCGACGGCACTCACTTTTTGAATAAATGTGAAATATTTCCTTCTCGCAGCGATCTTCGTAAATTGTGATAATGAAGGATCCCGTTATTTCGTGTGTAGTTGGTTGGTTCCTTGGGTTTTGTTATTGTTTTGCATTCTGTGTGCTTGAGTTCGGGTCCTGTTGTGGCATGCTTGTTACAAATTTTCCTGCTCGCTGCGATCTCCGCGAATTGTGATAACGGAGGATCCCGTTATTGCGTGTGTAGTTGGTAGGTGTTTTGTTGTTGCTTTGTGGTTTCTTCGTGCTCCGGTAATAAAAATCCCCTGTTTATTTTCTTATTACTTGTAAATAAAATAGTTACTTAATAAATCCGAATATTTTGGATTTCATGTAATTCTTATATACTAACGATTTGCTGTGGCTTCTTTCTGTTATTTCAATGTTATGTGTTTATAGAAAGTAAGTTACCATGACCTCGCTGTGTTCTTCCTATTCTTCTATATACGCTTTTGAGCTCGCTGACGTGTGCTGTCTTCGTCTTCTTGGAGGCACTATTTAAAGATTTCTGTGAGTCGCTTGGCCTTGTCATCCGCCTCCTTGGGCGATTGTCCCGTGCCGAATGTTTTCTGGTCGTATAAAGATCCCGGCAAACCCCAGCTCTCGTCCTTGCGTGAGATAGGCAGGACTATATCCAGTTACATCCGATCTGCTTGAATTTAGGGTCAGTGTGATTTCGGGAATCTACTCGTCCCAGGCGTTCTGTTGTCCATCAGCGAATTGGGCGATCATGGTCTTCAAAGTTCTGTTTGCTCGTTCCGCTGGGTTCTCCTGTGGGGTGTAAAGGGCTGTAAACTGGTGCATGGTTCCCATTTCTGTGAGAAAGCTTTCGAACGCTCGGCTCGTGAACTGGACGCCGTTGTCTGAAATTAAAACTTTCGGGGTGCCGTAACGGGCCAGTATCCTCTCTCGGAAAGCCTTTATAAGATTTGGCGTTGAGGCTTTGCGCAGTGGTACGGCTTCAATCCCGTACTTACCGCTTCTCTTCCATCGTCGTCTTGCGTTAACACGGCTCCCAGGCCTACCTCGCTGGCGTCAGTCTGGAGGATGAATCGCTTGGTGAAGTCTGGACGGGTCAGAACCGGTGCATTGATAAGCATTCCTTTCAGCTTATCGAAGGCCTTCTGTTGTTCGTCTTGCCACTTCCAATGTCTGCCCTTTTTCAGCAAAGTGGTCATCGGGTGTACTACGGTTGCGAATTCTGGTACAAATCGGCGATACCAGGACGCAATTCCCAGTCACTGTCGCAGCTCGCGTACGTTGGAGGGTGGTTTCAGCGTCTTGATGGCGGTAATCTTGTCTGGGTCTGTTTCGATGCCGCGTTCACTTACCACGTGGCCCAAATACTTAGTGTGTTTTTTTTTTTTTTTATATCAGAATATAGCAGTAGCCCTTAAGAGATCAATCTCTTTTTCCATGATTGGCTACTGATGGAATGGTTGACAGAGGGAGCGGAAGGGAAAGGGAACTTTTCGCATTCTACCTACTCCGGCAAGTGTTGCGAAGCAAAGCTTCCTAAAAAACTGCTTATTTTTGCTTATTTTATTATTGCAAACACTGCCGGAGACAACGAATGGTCCTTATTTTTCACAATTAGCGCTAGGCGAGGCCTTAAGTACGCATTAGAATTTGAGACGGCACGATAAGGAAAGTTAACAACCATGCGCAAGGCGGGACTCGAACCCGCGTCCCCGGAAACCGATGGCTAGTGTGCCACACACTACACCACCGAGCCACCGAGAACCGCTGTTTTTTTAAGAACTCACATTTCTCTGGGTTCAATTTCAGGTTCGCCGAACGCAACCTTCGGAAGACTTCCTGCAGGTGGCCCACGTGTTCCTCCACTGAGCTGCTTGTAACTGTGATGTCATCCAGATATGCGAAAGCATGCGGTTCTAAGTCAGGTCCAATAACTTTATCCAACGCCCTCTGGAATGTCGCCGGAGCAGAATGGAGGCCGAATGGGATGACCTTCCATTGAAAGAGGCCTCGCCCCGGGACCGTAAATGCTGTATACTTCTTGCTGGCGTCGTCCATGGGTATTTGCCAATACCCGTTTCTACGGTCCAAGCTAACCTTTGCGCTTCGTAGCCGGTCGAGTATGTAATGTATATGCGGAAGTGGATACACGTCAGGAATTGATCTGTCGTTTAGCTGCCGGTAGTCAATGCAGAGTCTCCAGGTGCCCGTTTTCTTTTTGACCAGGACTATCGGAGCACTGTAGGCACTGTGTGACGGCTCAATGCATTATTTAGCCAGAAGTTCGTCGACCCCTCTGCCTATTACTTCCTGCATGGCAGGGTTGCGCGGAATGTATCTCTGCTTGATCGGCCGCTCATCTTTCATGGTAATCTTGTGCGACGTAATGTTGCATGTTCCTTGTACCTCATCGAATTTTGGGAGTTCGTTCCGCAGGAATTCATCGATGCTCATCGATGGAGGGTCCTCCTCCTTGAGAGCCGTGGACGTCCACTCCTCTCGCCGCTTCTGTCCGTGTGTCTCTCGCAGAGTGACCGTCTGTCCGCCGCAGCTGATGACGGCCCCAGCCTTCGCCAAGAAGTCCAGGTCCAGAAGCAAGTCGTCCGATGCCCCGGCCATAATCAATAGCTCCACATCGATCTCACATGTGCCGAGTTTGATTCTTACCTGGAGGCATTCGTTGGTCACCCTCCGTGTGTTGTCGGCTAGGCGAATGTAGTTGGTGGAAGTAGTTCGGCTCACCGCAAGACCGAGCTCCTGCACAAAAGCTTGGCTGGCAATGCTCCTTGTCGCTCCCGTGTCCAACACCGCTCTTTTCTTGAGGTGTTCCACTATGACTTCTGCAGTTAAATGAGTACTGTCGTGGTGTAGGAGGCTTAGTTGACCCGGTGAGGGGTCGTAGTTGCTGGACACGCCTTCCCTCCTGCCTAGCGTAGTCCGTCCTCGTTTCCCGAGGGAGGTCGTTGGCAGCATTCGATAGTGCGAATTCCGCGACGTCCGCAAGTCCAACAAAACAGGATGCGGCGATGTGACAATACCGTTCCGTGTGTCCGTCTTGCCCGCATCGTCGACAGGCAGTGGCTGGGTTTATACTCACTTCGGCCGGGGGTGCCAGCTGTCGATGCTTCACTTCTCGTTCACGTGGCCGGTGGTTTGTGTGTTCCGGTTGCCGTCCATGTATTTCTTCAAGGTCCTCTGCTAGACCGATGAGTTCCTCGAGGTTTATGAAGTCGCGCCGTTTCACGTAAAGTTGCACGTCTTTCCGCGCGTTTCGATAGAGGCGTTCAAGCTTCTCCTCCTCGGCCCAGTTGACATGACGCATAGCGTCGTACAAGTCGAGCACGTAGTCCTTGAAGGGTTCGTCTGGTTTTTGTTGCCGGTTACGTATGTGGTCCTCGAGTCCCTCGAAATAACGGGTGGAGAAAAAGAATTTCAAAAACGCTGTTTTGAATTGACCCCAGGTTTGCCAATATTCAGTCTCGAAGAAGTTCCGGCATTGTCCTTGGTAACAAGTCTCGGTTTATCCCATACGCGGTGGCCAGTTCTTCCAACCTTTAGATAAACGCGAGAGGATCGCGACCACCGTCATATCTAACTGACCACTTCCGCACTTTGTCCATGACGTCGGCGTGATCTGATTCACCCCCTTGACTTGCTGTTGAAATGGTGGTGGGCAGTTCCAGAGTTTTCACTGTTTCTGTCTGATGCGTCTGTGCCGTCCCCATTCGGTGCGGGGACTTCGCTTGCTGGTAAATCCTTTCCAGTTGTTCTAGTCGCGCCGTGACGTTTTCGTCGTCCTTCGAGTCTGATGCAAAAGTGGCCAGCCGTTTTCTTAAATCCTCGACGGTTCCACCTTCGTCGAGTTCAAATTCCTTCGCGTAGGTTATTAGCTCGTCCTTGCGTAGTGAGTAAATCCAGGTAATCTTCATGGCGTGCGTCTTTCTACGGCACTCTGTGATGAGTTATTTCGATGTTCGTGTCTCGTCGAGATGTTGGAAGCCTTAATGTCCCTGCTCGGGCGCCACTGTAACGAAACTTTTCCCTCTCTGGCCAGGGTATGTGACTCAGCAGAGTCCAGGATCCGTCCAGTTATTTATTAGATTGAGACACAAGGCTTCCTTCAATGAATTCTCTCTTTTATTAATTTCTAGACTAATTCAAATAATTAGTAATTCTAATTCAACAAATAAGATTATATAAAATATTTGGAAATGGTTTTAAAATGTATAAATGGGTACAAAATAGATGTATGGCCACTGATAGCCTTCACAGGTGGACGCTGTGGTGAAAGAACCTGTCCCCGCTCCAGTGAGGTGCGAGCGAACCGGGTGTTGGCCGCGGAAGTGCAACTCCACAGGCGACGTTCTGGTGCGTTTGTTGGCCGCCGGAGTGCAACTCCACAAGGCGACGTGCTTATGAGAATCGTTGGGCCGCGGGAGTACAACTCCACAGGCGACGCTCTGATGCGAACTGTTGGTCGCGGGAGTACAACTCCACAGGCGACGTTCTAATGTGAGTATTTGCCGCGGGAGTGCAACTCCACAAGACGACGTGCTGATGAGAATCGTTGGGCCGCGGGAGTACAACTCCACAGGCGACCCTCTGATGCGAACTGTTGGGCGCGACGTTGTAGCTCTGCCGGCTTCGAGGCTCTGCTGGCGTCGGCGTTGTAGCTCTGCCGGCGTCGAGGCTCTGCTGGAGTCGACGTTGTGGCTCTGCCGAAGTCGAGGCTCTGCTGGCGTCGGCGTTGTAGCTCTGCTGGCGTCGGCGTTGTAGCTCTGCCGGCGTCGAGGCTCTGATGGCGTCGGCCTTGTAGCTCTGCCGAAATCGAGGCCCTGCTGGCGTCGACGTTGAAATGACTTACCGAAGATGGAGTTCCAGAAGGCTCTGTCCAGGCCGGAAGTTCACGTCAAAAAGCCTCGATTCCTCGTGGTGAAGCGCCTTTTATAGTGGCGATAGTATTCCTACGCGCTTATTGTAAGACGCTTATTGTCTCTTGCATGCGTGGTCGTATCTGTGGTCGAGCTCTCTCGATCCACTCAGGCGATGGTGCTACTTTCTAACAACTCTCAATTTTTGTCAAATCTCTTTTCTACTTTGCCGTTCGTTACATACATATTAATATGCAGAAACGGTAGTTTGAAATTTAATTACCATATATTCTGGGTATATACGTAAGTAGAAAAATGCAAGTAACAGAATTATGTGGGGAAGAAATTAAGTTGTATATATATATATATATTTTATATATATATATATATATATATATATATATATATATATATATATATATATATATATATATATATATATTAAACGATGCTTAAATATTAGTCCCGATCCCTTCCGGCCATATATATAGATATATATATATTATATATATATATATATATATATATATATATATATATATATATATATATATATATATATATATATATATATATATATATATATATATATATATATATATATATATATATATATATATATATATATATATATATATATATATATATATAATATATATATATCTATATATATGGCCGGAAGGGATCGGGACTAATATTTAAGCATCGTTTAATATGTAAACGTGTATCGTGTAATATGTGAACTCACCGTTTCCCTCGACTTGCTGCTTTGGGGTGTCGTAGCTAATGACGTTAATATGGTTGGTTTGGGCGTCGGTTATGATGACGTTAGTTTGGGCGTCGGTTATGATGACGTTAGTTTGGGCGTCGGTTATGCTGACGTCGTGACTGTTGGCGGCGGCAATCCGGCTCGTCTTGAACCAAATGTAGTGCTCAGAAATAGTGGGGTGGTCTCCGAGCACAAATCCGGCTCGAAGGACCAAATGTAAATGCGAATTCACAAATTACTAATGTTCACAATTTATTAACTGAAGTTATACAATTAGTTTTAGTTTAAAAAGTTCTGGTACCAGGCTTGTCTACGTTTCCTCTCTGCGCACGTAAGCTGTTGAGTAGCAAGTAGACAGAAGTGACTGGTGTGGGTTCAGCGACGATCGCTGGAACCCGGTCAAACTGCGCCAGTTGCCGCGGGGAGAGCCCGCAGCCGAGCTTACTCACACGAGAGAGGCGCATCTCATGACCGTCAGGCTGACAAGAGAGAGAACTGCAGTTCTCACTCCTGACACCCTACCGATCGTTGAGGGAGCACCTCGGGCGAGCGGCAGTTGGCGTTAACAATAATAACTTTGTTAACATTAAGCTATGATATTTAGATAAAAAACGGATGTAGTAACTGGTAACTCCACCCAAGGCAACAGGCGATCTGGTCACCTTGTTCGTAGCACAGAAGAATACTCGGCAAGCAATTACGTACAAAAAAGGGTATAAAAGAGCGGATACAGTGAATCAAAGGGCAATTCTAGCCGGCCTGCGGCCTAAGCAACATCGTGGCTCGGACATCAAACCTTGGTAAGTTGCCTAGTAGTACCCCTTCCCCTTCCTCTCTTAAGGTTTACGAGTAGATTACATCTTGCCTTGAGTATCCTTTCTCTTTCCCCTCCTCACTAGAGGTATACGGGTGGATTACATCCTGCCGTGAGTATCCTTTCTCTTTCCCCTCCTCACATAAGGTGTACGGGTGGATTATATCCTGCCGAGCGTATCCTTATCTTTACAACCATGCTAGCGCGCTCACCGGGCCGACACAGGCACACTCCCCGGCGCGACACAGTCGTGCATCACCTCATTCACCGGCGCAACAGCAGAGAACTCACCGGCGCGACACAGTAATGCATCACCGCATTCACCGGCCTGACACAGACGTGCATCTCCGCATCCACCGGCGCAACGGCAGCGCACTCACCTGCGCGACACAGTCGTGCATCACCGCATTCACCGGCGTGACACAGTCGTGAGTCACCGCATTCATCGGCGCGACACCGGCGCACTGACCGAAACATATTCATCGGCGCGACACCAGCGTGCAACGCCGCACTCACCAGTGCACACCGAGCCTTTAGCCAAGCGCCGCTCGAAACCATTCAGCAACGCAAAGGTGGAGTTACTAGCGAATGGGAAATGTATATAGGTTAAGACAGGATTATTTCAATAGAAGTGAATTTATCGCTCCACTACATTTTCTGTGGACTGAACTCCGGTGTAGCTCATTGAATTATATTCCGGCCAGAGTAAAGGTACAGATTGCGCCCGAACAAGGACAGTAAATTCACAGAGAATTAAACACTAAGCACTCCGAGTCGGAGATATAAAATCCAGTCTTTGCCACAACACAGCGTGATAACTCCTTAACCGAAGAAGATGGTTTCAACGAGTTGGATGTATTATTTGAGCAAGGAGCATCTTCAAGCGGCATGCACAGGATTCGAACTCACGAAATCTGGCACCACCGAAGATCTACGGAAAGTTCTACTGGCCTTTGTTAATTTATAACAACACTCAGCGAAGAGATGGAAGCCATGAACTCGAAAAGGTCACGACTCAGACGAGGTCCACGAGCCCTATGCCACCCAAAAACCTATCGGACGGGACACCAGGACTACTCACAATCAGAACAACCGGCGAAAAGATGGCGATTTGAACCAGAACCATGAGTTCCGGCTCAAATAATTATGCAACGGACGAGAAGTCAGGACCCTCCAAGGTAACTTTCCATCGCGTTACGAGTGAGCAGGTTATGGACAAAGTCCGGAATTGGTCGATACGGTACAACGGCAAGGGTGACCTCATTGCATGTATCGAACGAGTCGAAGAATAGGCCAGCTCGTATAGCGTTAATCCGGAACTCCTCCTGAAAACCATGCCAAAGTTACTGTCGGAAATAGCCTCTATGTGGTATCGAAATAACGACGACCAATGGGAAAAATGGGACACGTTCAAGAAGGACTTCCTGACATTCTTTCTCCCGAGCCGATATTTTGAGCCACTAGAATATTCCATCAAAGCACATCGCCAACAGCCAGGGGAAAGCTTCAAGGAATATGTTATAGCACTCCAAGACCTGATAAGACACGCCGGGTATATAGTAGAGGAGAAACTCGAACGAGTTTATAGGAATTAACGGCATTGATACTGAAATTAGAGTGTCTACAGGACGACGAGACGACGCCAACTCACGCTGCACCCAAGAAAGTGGACACCCGAACGCTTTTCCGGCAAGCGGAGGAGATCATTGACCCCCGCCAGGCGTGTCGCCGATGCGGTCAGAACGGACACATCGAGTGGCAATGTAAGAACCCCGTGTACGTATTTTGCTGGGTATGTGGTTCTAAGTATGTGCGCACCATCGAATGCTGCCGTCGGGGAAACGCCGAAGTGTCACATCTAAACCGAGGCAAGCCGCGACCCCAGCAACAAGCGCCGCAGCGCCCTTCGCCTCAACCACTACCACGGCCACAACCACTGACACAGGGGTCAGTGCGGACATATCCGCAATAGAATGGAAAAGAGACCGTATTACTCTTACGGTGGATGTCGGCGAAGTGTGGGTCGAGACGGTGATGGAAACCGGAGCAACAATGAGCTTCATTAGCGAGTCGTTGGCTCAGTTAATTTGGACACCAGATATATAGCTGGCAACTCGCCTCACAATTGGCTTAGCCGACGGGAGGACCGCGACCGTAACCGAATTACTCGTAGTACCCATAAGATTCAATGGCCTGCAATACGAAGTATAGCTGTTTGTGCTACCGAATGCAATAGATGACTTCGTTTTGGGTTTAGATTTTCTCAAAAAGAGTAGGACTAAAATCAACATGGTGGGACAAACGATCGAGCTACCTGCTGACGACGTAGAGATCATCCCTCTACGATGCCCGATGGATGGTGTGTTCACCAATATCTTAGTTTTATTACTGTTCGCGGAAATAAATATAAAATAATAGATCCAAAACTACTTAAACTAAGCCGGGAAACATTTTTTACACACAAAACAATAGTGGACAGTTAATTCAATAAAAAGAATACAATCAACTAAACACTAAATGAACAAAATCCATTAATCCAATAAATAAATAGACAATCAAACGGAAACAGAGAACCATGCGAGGGGCTTTTTTATGCTCTCAGCAGTAAGCTCGGCATTTCGGTTATTTCACTCTTCCTTCTTCTTCCTGGTCTCGTTAGGTGTGCAAGCGGCTGTAGGTGCACCGTGGGCTGAAGTGCGGCAGGATAAAGGCATAACACTTGTCTTGTCGCGTTTTGCTTTGCTTGTGACGTACGAGTGGCCGCTTGTACAGCTGGCCTTATACTTGCTGACAGTGGGTGGCGATGACAAAATTCCGCATATATTCCACTAATGTACGTGGCTGGAGGGCCACCAACCGCATGTAATGGCACTAGGTGAGACTCATGTGTCTGAGGGTCTTACCTACAAAATCCACTGGATTTTCGCATGCCTGGGTACCATTTACTGCCATTTTTTTCACCACACAGAGGCCTCGCCTTATACATTCGCAGTGAAATTGCGTACCAGTGTCAGCAACAAATTTGCACGACGGATGCCGGATAGCTCCATGTGGGTTAAGTTCAAAATCCAGTCGCACATCCTGCACTTCTGCCTCATTTATAGAAGCCCGGGTCTGGAGAGGTTGCCAAATTTTGATAAATTGGACAGTCTCTCTGATTCAATCTCTAAAATTCTGGAATCGTATCCGAATAGTGAAATTGTTGTTGCTGGTGATTTCACTATTCATAATTCCAATTGGCTACGTCAATCGAGTCACACGACACCCGAGGGTTTGTATTTTGAGTTATTTGCTGAGTCTAATAATTTGACTCAATTAGTGAAGGAACCAACGCACTTTCCCTGCGTTGAAGGACAAAACCAAAACATTCTGGACCTTTTTCTAATTTCACATTACAGCAAGTATGATGAGAATGTTCTTGCACCTCTTGGTAATTCGGACCACGCTACAATTTCTGCTACCTTCCCATATTCTGTCTTCAATCCGCTCACCAGGCAGCTCCGAAGCGGACAGTGTGGCTTTATGAGAAGGCTAATTGGGATGCGCTAAACTCCTTTTTCAGCCGTTTCAATTGGCAATTGTGTTTCAGAGATAGAAACACAAATGCTGCAGCAACATTGGTAGAAAATATAATTTTATTTGCTATGAGGACTTTCATACACAATAAAAGAATTTCCATTAAACCAAAAGACCATTCCTTGTTTAAGGCGACTTGCAGACAAGCAGTCAGGTCAAAAGAGGAAGCATTTAGGAATTGGCGTTTAAGCCAAACTGCTGATACTAAACTGCTGCGCAATCAGGCCAGAAATAGGTGCAATGCCACTCTAAAGCGCGAAAAAGTTCTCTACGAACAGCGCCTTAGACGTACAGTTCTTGAATACCATAAGGGTAGTAAGAACTTTTGGTCGTTTGTGGGGAGAGTGAAGAATCAGACGCGATCGTCTATTCCAACTCTCCTCAAGGATAAGCAGATCTTCACTCACTCGGTTGATAAAGCAAACTTATAAGCCGAAATTTTTGTTGAAAACTGCTCTCTTTCTGAGAATAGCCAACCACTACCCGTGATCGATGGTGTGTCTCATATTATGCCTGCGATACACTTTCGAACGCGGGCTATTAAAAGAGTGCTTGTAAACCTTAACATCAATAAATGGAAGGCATTTCCGCCTACGTGTTGAGAAAGTGCGCCTCAGCACTGGCTCGCCCATTACGCAATATCTTTAACTTATCATATATTTCAGGAGTTTTCCTATTTCCTGGAAGATTGCCAATGTGCAGACAGTTCTCAAAAAAGGTGAGGCTACAAATCCTGCCAATTACCGGCCCATAGCAATATTCAATGCTTTCCAAAGTTATGGAGAGCATTATAAATTTTAACTTGATGAGGTATCTGGAAAACAACCAATTGGTCAGTGATCGCCTGTACGGTTTCCGTGCTCACCGCTCCACCGGCGATTTTATGGCGTTTCTCACAGAGCGGTGGAACAGTTGTGTTCACCAATTCGGTGAAAGTAAGGTTGTTTCTTTGGATATCTCCAAGGCATTTGACCGAGTGTGGCATAAATCACTCGTGTCTAAACTATCTGCTTATGGTGTAGTCAATGCAGAGTCTCCAGGTGCCCGTTTTCTTTTTGACCAGGACTATCGGAGCACTGTAGGCACTGTGTGACGGCTCAATGCATTATTTAGCCAGAAGTTCGTCGACCCCTCTGCCTATTACTTCCTGCATGGCAGGGTTGCGCGGAATGTATCTCTGCTTGATCGGCCGCTCATCTTTCATGGTAATCTTGTGCGACGTAATGTTGCATGTTCCTTGTACCTCATCGAATTTTGGGAGTTCGTTCCGCAGGAATTCATCGATGCTCATCGATGGAGGGTCCTCCTCCTTGAGAGCCGTGGACGTCCACTCCTCTTGCCGCTTCTGTCCGTGTGTCTCTCGCAGAGTGACCGTCTGTCCGCCGCAGCTGATGACGGCCCCAGCCTTCGCCAAGAAGTCCAGGTCCAGAAGCAAGTCGTCCGATGCCCCGGCCATAATCAATAGCTCCACATCGATCTCACATGTGCCGAGTTTGATTCTTACCTGGAGGCATTCGTTGGTCACCCTCCGTGTGTTGTCGGCTAGGCGAATGTAGTTGGTGGAAGTAGTTCGGCTCACCGCAAGACCGAGCTCCTGCACAAAAGCTTGGCTGGCAATGCTCCTTGTCGCTCCCGTGTCCAACACCGCTCTTTTCTTGAGGTGTTCCACTATGACTTCTGCAGTTAAATGAGTACTGTCGTGGTGTAGGAGGCTTAGTTGACCCGGTGAGGGGTCGTAGTTGCTGGACACGCCTTCCCTCCTGCCTAGCGTAGTCCGTCCTCGTTTCCCGAGGGAGGTCGTTGGCAGCATTCGATAGTGCGAATTCCGCGACGTCCGCAAGTCCAACAAAACAGGATGCGGCGATGTGACAATACCGTTCCGTGTGTCCGTCTTGCCCGCATCGTCGACAGGCAGTGGCTGGGTTTATACTCACTTCGGCCGGGGGTGCCAGCTGTCGATGCTTCACTTCTCGTTCACGTGGCCGGTGGTTTGTGTGTTCCGGTTGCCTGATAAGTTCCTCGAGGTTTATGAAGTCGCGCCGTTTCACGTAAAGTTGCACGTCTTTCCGCGCGTTTCGATAGAGGCGTTCAAGCTTCTCCTCCTCGGCCCAGTTGACATGACGCATAGCGTCGTACAAGTCGAGCACGTAGTCCTTGAAGGGTTCGTCTGGTTTTTGTTGCCGGTTACGTATGTGGTCCTCGAGTCCCTCGAAATAACGGGTGGAGAAAAAGAATTTCAAAAACGCTGTTTTGAATTGACCCCAGGTTTGCCAATATTCAGTCTCGAAGAAGTTCCGGCATTGTCCTTGGTAACAAGTCTCGGTTTATCCCATACGCGGTGGCCAGTTCTTCCAACCTTTAGATAAACGCGAGAGGATCGCGACCACCGTCATATCTAACTGACCACTTCCGCACTTTGTCCATGACGTCGGCGTGATCTGATTCACCCCCTTGACTTGCTGTTGAAATGGTGGTGGGCAGTTCCAGAGTTTTCACTGTTTCTGTCTGATGCGTCTGTGCCGTCCCCATTCGGTGCGGGGACTTCGCTTGCTGGTAAATCCTTTCCAGTTGTTCTAGTCGCGCCGTGACGTTTTCGTCGTCCTTCGAGTCTGATGCAAAAGTGGCCAGCCGTTTTCTTAAATCCTCGACGGTTCCACCTTCGTCGAGTTCAAATTCCTTCGCGTAGGTTATTAGCTCGTCCTTGCGTAGTGAGTAAATCCAGGTAATCTTCATGGCGTGCGTCTTTCTACGGCACTCTGTGATGAGTTATTTCGATGTTCGTGTCTCGTCGAGATGTTGGAAGCCTTAATGTCCCTGATCGGGCGCCACTGTAACGAAACTTTTCCCTCTCTGGCCAGGGTATGTGACTCAGCAGAGTCCAGGATCCGTCCAGTTATTTATTAGATTGAGACACAAGGCTTCCTTCAATGAATTCTCTCTTTTATTAATTTCTAGACTAATTCAAATAATTAGTAATTCTAATTCAACAAATAAGATTATATAAAATATTTGGAAATGGTTTTAAAATGTATAAATGGGTACAAAATAGATGTATGGCCACTGATAGCCTTCACAGGTGGACGCTGTGGTGAAAGAACCTGTCCCCGCTCCAGTGAGGTGCGAGCGAACCGGGTGTTGGCCGCGGAAGTGCAACTCCACAGGCGACGTTCTGGTGCGTTTGTTGGCCGCCGGAGTGCAACTCCTATGCTATATATATATATATATATATATTATATATATATATATATATATATATATATATATATATATACATACATATATATATATATATATATATATATATATATATATATATATATATATATATATATATATATATATATATATATATATAATATATAATATATATATATATATAGATATATAAATATATAATATGGCCGGAAGGGATCGGGACTAATATTTAAGCATCGTTTAATATGTAAACGTGTATCGTGTAATATGTGAACTCACCGTTTCCCTCAACTTGCTGCTTTGGGGTGTCGTAGCTAATGACGTTAATATGGTTGGTTTGGGCGTCGGTTATGATGACGTTAGTTTGGGCGTCGGTTATGATGACGTTAGTTTGGGCGTCGGTTATGCTGACGTCGTGACTGTTGGCGGCGGCAATCCGGCTCGTCTTGAACCAAATGTAGTGCTCAGAAATAGTGGGGTGGTCTCCGAGCACAAATCCGGCTCGAAGGACCAAATGTAAATGCGAATTCACAAATTACTAATGTTCACAATTTATTAACTGAAGTTATACAATTAGTTTTAGTTTAAAAAGTTCTGGTACCAGGCTTGTCTACGTTTCCTCTCTGCGCACGTAAGCTGTTGAGTAGCAAGTAGACAGAAGTGACTGGTGTGAGTTCAGCGACGATCGCTGGAACCCGGTCAAACTGCGCCAGTTGCCGCGGGGAGAGCCCGCAGCCGAGCTTACTCACACGAGAGAGGCGCATCTCATGACCGTCAGGCTGACAAGAGAGAGAACTGCAGTTCTCACTCCTGACACCCTACCGATCGTTGAGGGAGCACCTCGGGCGAGCGGCAGTTGGCGTTAACAATAATAACTTTGTTAACATTAAGCTATGATATTTAGATAAAAAACGGATGTAGTAACTGGTAACTCCACCCAAGGCAACAGGCGATCTGGTCACCTTGTTCGTAGCACAGAAGAATACTCGGCAAGCAATTACGTACAAAAAAGGGTATAAAAGAGCGGATACAGTGAATCAAAGGGCAATTCTAGCCGGCCTGCGGCCTAAGCAACATCGTGGCTCGGACATCAAACCTTGGTAAGTTGCCTAGTAGTACCCCTTCCCCTTCCTCTCTTAAGGTTTACGAGTAGATTACATCTTGCCTTGAGTATCCTTTCTCTTTCCCCTCCTCACTAGAGGTATACGGGTGGATTACATCCTGCCGTGAGTATCCTTTCTCTTTCCCCTCCTCACATAAGGTGTACGGGTGGATTATATCCTGCCGAGCGTATCCTTGATCTTTACAACCATGCTAGCGCGCTCACCGGGCCGACACAGGCACACTCCCCGGCGCGACACAGTCGTGCATCACCTCATTCACCGGCGCAACAGCAGAGAACTCACCGGCGCGACACAGTAATGCATCACCGCATTCACCGGCCTGACACAGACGTGCATCTCCGCATCCACCGGCGCAACGGCAGCGCACTCACCTGCGCGACACAGTCGTGCATCACCGCATTCACCGGCGTGACACAGTCGTGAGACAGCGTGCAACGCCGCACTCACCAGTGCACACCGAGCCTTTAGCCAAGCGCCGCTCGAAACCATTCAGCAACGCAAAGGTGGAGTTACTAGCGAATGGGAAATGTATATAGGTTAAGACAGGATTATTTCAATAGAAGTGAATTTATCGCTCCACTACATTTTCTGTGGACTGAACTCCGGTGTAGCTCATTGAATTATATTCCGGCCAGAGTAAAGGTACAGATTGCGCCCGAACAAGGACAGTAAATTCACAGAGAATTAAACACTAAGCACTCCGAGTCGGAGATATAAAATCCAGTCTTTGCCACAACACAGCGTGATAACTCCTTAACCGAAGAAGATGGTTTCAACGAGTTGGATGTATTATTTGAGCAAGGAGCATCTTCAAGCGGCATGCACAGGATTCGAACTCACGAAATCTGGCACCACCGAAGATCTACGGAAAGTTCTACTGGCCTTTGTTAATTTATAACAACACTCAGCGAAGAGATGGAAGCCATGAACTCGAAAAGGTCACGACTCAGACGAGGTCCACGAGCCCTATGCCACCCAAAAACCTATCGGACGGGACACCAGGACTACTCACAATCAGAACAACCGGCGAAAAGATGGCGATTTGAACCAGAACCATGAGTTCCGGCTCAAATAATTATGCAACGGACGAGAAGTCAGGACCCTCCAAGGTAACTTTCCATCGCGTTACGAGTGAGCAGGTTATGGACAAAGTCCGGAATTGGTCGATACGGTACAACGGCAAGGGTGACCTCATTGCATGTATCGAACGAGTCGAAGAATAGGCCAGCTCGTATAGCGTTAATCCGGAACTCCTCCTGAAAACCATGCCAAAGTTACTGTCGGAAATAGCCTCTATGTGGTATCGAAATAACGACGACCAATGGGAAAAATGGGACACGTTCAAGAAGGACTTCCTGACATTCTTTCTCCCGAGCCGATATTTTGAGCGACTAGAATATTCCATCAAAGCACATCGCCAACAGCCAGGGGAAAGCTTCAAGGAATATGTTATAGCACTCCAAGACCTGACAAGACACGCCGGGTATATAGTAGAGGAGAAACTCGAACGAGTTTATAGGAATTAACGGCATTGATACTGAAATTAGAGTGTCTACAGGACGACGAGACGACGCCAACTCACGCTGCACCCAAGAAAGTGGACACCCGAACGCTTTTCCGGCAAGCGGAGGAGATCATTGACCCCCGCCAGGCGTGTCGCCGATGCGGTCAGAACGGACACATCGAGTGGCAATGTAAGAACCCCGTGTACGTATTTTGCTGGGTATGTGGTTCTAAGTATGTGCGCACCATCGAATGCTGCCGTCGGGGAAACGCCGAAGTGTCACATCTAAACCGAGGCAAGCCGGGACCCCAGCAACAAGCGCCGCAGCGCCCTTCGCCTCAACCACTACCACAGCCAAAACCACTGACACAGGGGTCAGTGCGGACATATCCGCAATAGAATGGAAAAGAGACCGTATTACTCTTACGGTGGATGTCGGCGAAGTGTGGGTCGAGACGGTGATGGAAACCGGAGCAACAATGAGCTTCATTAGCGAGTCGTTGGCTCAGTTAATTTGGACACCAGATATATAGCTGGAAACTCGCCTCACAATTGGCTTAGCCGACGGGAGGACCGCGACCGTAACCGAATTACTCGTAGTACCCATAAGATTCAATGGCCTGCAATACGAAGTATAGCTGTTTGTGCTACCGAATGCAATAGATGACTTCGTTTTGGGTTTAGATTTTCTCAAAAAGAGTAGGACTAAAATCAACATGGTGGGACAAACGATCGAGCTACCTGCTGACGACGTAGAGATCATCCCTCTACGATGCCCGATGGATGGTGTGTTCACCAATATCTTAGTTTTATTACTGTTCGCGGAAATAAATATAAAATAATAGATCCAAAACTACTTAAACTAAGCCGGGAAACATTTTTTACACACAAAACAATAGTGGACAGTTAATTCAATAAAAAGAATACAATCAACTAAACACTAAATGAACAAAATCCATTAATCCAATAAATAAATAGACAATCAAACGGAAACAGAGAACCATGCGAGGGGCTTTTTTATGCTCTCAGCAGTAAGCTCGGCATTTCGGTTATTTCACTCTTCCTCCTTCTTCCTGGTCTCGTTAGGTGTGCAAGCGGCTGTAGGTGCACCGTGGGCTGAAGTGCGGCAGGATAAAGGCATAACACTTGTCTTGTCGCGTTTTGCTTTGCTTGTGACGTACGAGTGGCCGCTTGTACAGCTGGCCTTATACTTGCTGACAGTGGGTGGCGATGACAAAATTCCGCATATATTCCACTAATGTACGTGGCTGGAGGGCCACCAACCGCATGTAATGGCACTAGGTGAGACTCATGTGTCTGAGGGTCTTACCTACAAAATCCACTGGATTTTCGCATGCCTGGGTACCATTTACTGCCATTTTTTCACCACACAGAGGCCTCGCCTTATACATTCGCAGTGAAATTGCGTACCAGTGTCAGCAACAAATTTGCACGACGGATGCCGGATAGCTCCATGTGGGTTAAGTTCAAAATCCAGTCGCACATCCTGCACTTCTGCCTCATTTATAGAAGCCCGGGTCTGGAGAGGTTGCCAAATTTTGATAAATTGGACAGTCTCTCTGATTCAATCTCTAAAATTCTGGAATCGTATCCGAATAGTGAAATTGTTGTTGCTGGTGATTTCACTATTCATAATTCCAATTGGCTACGTCAATCGAGTCACACGACACCCGAGGGTTTGTATTTTGAGTTATTTGCTGAGTCTAATAATTTGACTCAATTAGTGAAGGAACCAACGCACTTTCCCTGCGTTGAAGGACAAAACCAAAACATTCTGGACCTTTTTCTAATTTCACATTACAGCAAGTATGATGAGAATGTTCTTGCACCTCTTGGTAATTCGGACCACGCTACAATTTCTGCTACCTTCCCATATTCTGTCTTCAATCCGCTCACCAGGCAGCTCCGAAGCGGACAGTGTGGCTTTATGAGAAGGCTAATTGGGATGCGCTAAACTCCTTTTTCAGCCGTTTCAATTGGCAATTGTGTTTCAGAGATAGAAACACAAATGCTGCAGCAACATTGGTAGAAAATATAATTTTATTTGCTATGAGGACTTTCATACACAATAAAAGAATTTCCATTAAACCAAAAGACCATTCCTTGTTTAAGGCGACTTGCAGACAAGCAGTCAGGTCAAAAGAGGAAGCATTTAGGAATTGGCGTTTAAGCCAAACTGCTGATACTAAACTGCTGCGCAATCAGGCCAGAAATAGGTGCAATGCCACTCTAAAGCGCGAAAAAGTTCTCTACGAACAGCGCCTTAGACGTACAGTTCTTGAATACCATAAGGGTAGTAAGAACTTTTGGTCGTTTGTGGGGAGAGTGAAGAATCAGACGCGATCGTCTATTCCAACTCTCCTCAAGGATAAGCAGATCTTCACTCACTCGGTTGATAAAGCAAACTTATAAGCCGAAATTTTTGTTGAAAACTGCTCTCTTTCTGAGAATAGCCAACCACTACCCGTGATCAATGGTGTGTCTCATATTATGCCTGCGATACACTTTCGAACGCGGGCTATTAAAAGAGTGCTTGTAAACCTTAACATCAATAAATGGAAGGCATTTCCGCCTACGTGTTGAGAAAGTGCGCCTCAGCACTGGCTCGCCCATTACGCAATATCTTTAACTTATCATATATTTCAGGAGTTTTCCTATTTCCTGGAAGATTGCCAATGTGCAGACAGTTCTCAAAAAAGGTGAGGCTACAAATCCTGCCAATTACCGGCCCATAGCAATATTCAATGCTTTCCAAAGTTATGGAGAGCATTATAAATTTTAACTTGATGAGGTATCTGGAAAACAACCAATTGGTCAGTGATCGCCTGTACGGTTTCCGTGCTCACCGCTCCACCGGCGATTTTATGGCGTTTCTCACAGAGCGGTGGAACAGTTGTGTTCACCAATTCGGTGAAAGTAAGGTTGTTTCTTTGGATATCTCCAAGGCATTTGACCGAGTGTGGCATAAATCACTCGTGTCTAAACTATCTGCTTATGGTGTCGGTAATACATTCACTCTATGGATATCGAGTTTCCTCAGCGGCCGTTCTGTTCGAGTTGTGATAGAGGGCTTTGCATCTGAAGAGCACTCGATTAATGCTGGAGTTCCACAGAGTTCGGTCCTGTCTCCGACACTTTTTCTTATTTCCATCAATGACCTTCTCTTATTGGCATCATACCGCGTCTACTCGTTTGCTGATGATAGCAGCATTTGTCATTCATATCCATTCTACAGGCATCCTTCTATACTGGAGATCAATAGCAGGCGCAGAATTATGAATAACAAACTCCTATCAGATCTTAACAAATCTAGCAGTGGGGTCGATCGAATCTGGTTGATTTTAATGCGCGCAAACCCCAATGCTGCTTGTTGACCCACAAACGTTTGGCAGGTGACAATTTCCCACCCCTAAATATGGGTTGTGGGGATATTAATGAGTCGGAGACTCTTGATGTTCTGGGCATGTCAATCCAATGCGATCTTCGTTGGAACGATCACATTTTTGATGTGTCGAAAGAAGCAGCCAAGTGCTTAGGCTTTTTAAAGCAGTGCAAGGAATACTTCACTCCAATTGACCTTCGTTGTATCTACACCACTTATATCCATCCGAAAATGGAGTACAATTCGCATATACGGTCGGGAGCTTCGCGAACACATCTTCAGCTCCTAGACCGTGTCTAATGTCGTGCGTTAAAACTTATGGAAAGTAGGGTATCCAGCTCTATTGAAACCTTGGAGCGTCGTCGTGATGTAGGGTGTGTATCATTATTTTACCGTTACTTTCATAGTAAATGTTCCTCTGAAGTAGCCGGCCTGATTCCTCCGGTTCAGGTATTTAGAAGAACTACTCAGCTTTCCAGAGGGGTGCACCCCTTTTATGTCGCGATTCCGTTCCAACGAACCACGCATTACCGTGAGAATTCGATCGCGCCATTAGATTGTGGAATAATCTCCCGGCGCATGTCTTCCATTCAAACTGTGATATACGGCTAGATCGACGAACTACTTAGGGATGGACACATTGAACCATCGAAAAGCCCCTACAGCGCAAAGATTGTGTCGCTGCGTAAAAAGGATAACAAATGGAGACTCTGCGTAGAATACCGACAACTCAACGCAAAGTCTGTGCCAAATTACTACCCTTTACCACGGATACAGCATATCCTGGATCAGCTGCGGAAAGGCAAGGTCATCATTACGCTACATCTTAAAAATGGCTACTGGCAGATCCCACTGGAGGATTCTAGCAAAGAATACACTGCGTTCACTTTCCCCGGGCGCGGGTTATACTAATGGGGATTCATGCCGTTCGGACTCCATTCAGCCACCGCCACGTTCCAACGGGCCCTCGACAGAATCATTGGTCCGGATCTTGAACCATACGCATTCGCCTACCTGGATGATATCATCGTGGGGGGAGTGTGTGGAACATCAAATGGAGAATCTGCGAAAAGTTTTCAGACGCCTGAGGGGAGCAAACTTACGTATCAATCCGGAAAAATGTGAATTTTTCAAGGACGGAATCCGCTACTTGGGACACCTTGTCACCTAGTGAATTCAGACCGATCCCGACAAAATCTTGATCATCCAACAGCTGCAGCTAACGACGCTTAAGAAATTACAACGATGCCTAGGCGTAACATCATGGTACCGCAGATTTGTCCCTGAATTTCGACGTGCAAACGTTGACATCTCTACTGAGGAAGTTTGACACACTAAAACAAAAACTCACACAAGCACCAGTACTCGCAGTCCCCGATTTCACGCAGCGCTTCACGCTCCAGATGGATGCCAGCAACAATGGACTCAGGATTTTACTTTCCCAAAGGTTAGAAGATCAGGAGAAAGTCATCGCGTACGCCACACGCCGCCTCACCAGCACGGAAAAGGAATGTCTGGCGATCGTGTGGGGCATCAGGAAGATGAGGCAGTATCTGGAAGGTTATGAGTTTGCGATCGTCATGGATCACCTAGACCTCAAATGGCTGAACTCCATATAGAGTCCATCTGGACGCATCGCTCGCTGGGCGTTGGAGCTTCAGCAACACAGATACGGAATCCAATATCGAAAGTGGCAGCAAAGCCTAGTCGCTGACGCATTTTCGCGCCAACCAATCGATATGTCGAAAGTAGCGACATCTGGGAACCAAACTTGCGCATGGGTCGAGCGGAAGAAGAAGGAAGTACGACTAGAACCTGAGAAGCACGCGGAATGTATCATCGAAGATGGTCAGCTCTACCGCAATATTCCACGGCGAGTCGGACGCGAAGAGGGGAACTCATGGAAATTGTGAGTACCAACGCCCCAACGCAGAGAGTGTTACCTGAGAACCACGATTCACCGGCGGCTGGACACTTTGGGGTATTCAAATTACTGGCCGGGGATGTACCAAGCTCAGGGGATGCCCCCTATCCATGCACAGCATTTGTTGGTTCCGAAGGGATGACAGGTTAGTGGGAAGGGGGAAAGAGGGAGTAGTGACGGTTTACACTTCGCTTGAATGTTTCGACGCTGTAAGTGGGCGGGAAGAAATTCGCAGGGAGATTATTCCACAATCTAACGACGCGACCGAAAAACGAACTCTCACGGTAATGCGTGGTTCGTTGGAACGGAATCGCGACATAAAAGGGATGCACCGCTCTGGAAAGCCGAGTAGTTCTGCTAAATACCTGAGTCGGAGGAATCAAGCTGGCTACTTCAGAAGAACATTTACCGTGAAAGTAGCGGTAAAATAGTGATACACACCCCACATCACGACGACGCTCCAAGGTTTCAATAGAGCTGGATACCCTACTGTCCGCTATAAGTTTTAACGCACGACATTGGACACGGTTGAGAAGCTGAAGATATGCCCGCGAAGCTCCCGACCATATATGCGAATTGTACTCCATTTTCGGACGGATATAAGTGGTGTAGATACAACGAAGATCGGTTGGAGTGAAGTACTTCTTACACCGCTTAAGAAAGCCTAAGCACTTGGCTGCTTCTTTCGACACGTCAAAAAAGCTACGTTCGCAATTGTACGTCCTGCCAAAGAAATAAACCTGAGCAGCAGAGACCGGCTGGGAAAATGCTCACGCAGATAGCAGAAGAACCATGGACCACCGTCTGTGTGGACTTCGTAGGGCCATTACCGAGGTCGGCGCATGGAATCACAGCTATTCTCTAAGTGGAAGGAAATTGCGCCGATACGAGCCGCGGCTGCGGAAAGCGCAAGAAAATCATTCAGGGAACGGATTCTGTCTCGATTTAGTGTCCCCAAAATTTTAGTCTCCGACAATTTCACCAAATTCACCAGCCGTGCTTTCCAAAAGTATCTTCAGGAACTGGGAGTAAGGCGCTAACCCAGGTTGCCAGCGGCACTATACGACGAAGTCACCCTCGGCGACAGCAGTACCAATCAGAACGCAAAGGATAAAGCAGCACACCTGAATAAAGCAGTGCGCTTGAAAACCCGTGATTGGGCAACAAGTCTTGGTCAAATAGCGCCTCCTGTCAAAGGCAACATATGGCTTTGCGGCGAAATTAGCACCAAAATACGAAGGACCGTATCGAATTACCAATCTCGTTTCGCCTGTAATCGTACATTTAAAAAAAGAGGATGAAGAAAAAACTCAGAGAGCTCATCTTAGGGAGCCCAAGGAATTTCATAGCAGCAATGACACGAAGCAACGGTCTCACAAAGTGATGGCCGCAGGGTATATCAGAAGCATCGACAGCAAGTCAGTCTACCCATTCCATGCAGACAATACGTGCCTATTCAAATCGCTGTGCAATTTGTGATAAGTAAAGGAATTGAGTGCTCACTGTACCAACAACAAGCGCGTTAAAGTTCAACAAACAATAGCCGATTACAACAACAATCACAGACAGGACAATTAGCACATGCCATAAAGTGTTCATTGCAGACAGCACATCAACAACTATCGACGACACCCAAAAGAGAAGCCTCTAACAAAAAGGAAACAATAATAGTAACAACCGCAGGGCACTCCAAACTTATTTCTGGAGTGAAATGGTGAACCCATAAAACGAAAACAACAACCACAAAGACATTAGCAACAACAAACCCAACAACGTTAGCAACAATCAGGATGAGCGGTGAACAAAAACTTCAGCAGTCCGCTGAAATCCTGAGGCAGAGATACCATCAACTGATGGCATCACGACCCAGTGTCATACTCGACACGCAACCCCGGAGTTGTTCTCGTCAGGACCCAGCAAAGCCAAGCAAAGACGACCAACGCCAATGGGCAAATGAGTATAAAAGAGACCCGAGAAGAGGAAACTTCAGAAGAGGATCAGAGTGTGCTCATCTTACCAACAACAGGTGGTGTCAAAGTCATAATATGTCACTACAAATGTCTGGTTTGTGGACAACAGTTCAACGACACCCTCGTTAATTTCTTCCTGCAATGACTCTGGAAGGAAGGTTTACCTGCAGAGACCCGAGAGAGGACTTACATGTTAGACTCTTTCTTCATGCATCGGCTACTGCGATATCCCAACGAAACACATGAAGAGAGGCACCAGGCCTTACGGTGATAGGTAAGAAAGATCGACATTTTAAAGCAGAAGCATATCATACTTCCAGTCGTCCGAAACGAGCAGTGTTATGTGCTATTCTGCACCAACATGGACGTTATTTCCGAGAAGAACCGTCCCCTGCGGCACCTAGCCATCCTTGTTTTCGACTCATTCGCGAACAATCCGCGAACCTTAGTGGTGGATGCATTGCACCAGTTTCTACGGTTGGAATATCAAGCAAGGGTCAACCACCAAGGGGAACTGCGTCAAGGAGGACTATTTGCTATGCATCCCAGTGAAGATACCGCAACAAAACAACGGATGGGACTGCAGCGCATACCTCATCCGATGACTCCGTCCAATGTGCTGATCACTTTTGCATTTCGAAGTTGGTCCAGGATGTGCTGCATTCTGGGGAGGGGATAGGCATCTGGCACCGATTTCGCGGTTAATTGTCGGTAATCCACACATAGTCTCCATTTCCCATTCTTCTTCTTGGCCAACACGATGGGCGCGTTGTATGGACTCTTCGAGGATTCAATGCAGTTGCTGACAATAACTCGTCGACCTGCTTGTTAATGATTGCCTGCATCGCGGGGTTCCGGCGAAAATAACGCGATTATTATTCGGCAACCATGTGAGTGCCTTTTATCTTAGAAGTTCGGGTTTCGTTCGGGGAAGCAGATTGATATTTAGATTGTACATGACCGCCAGTTCCGTGACCGAAAACTTCATAGTGTCATCTGTGTGTTTACCTGCTTTCGCAAAATCCGACAGCAATTTCCTCAATTCTTCTACCGTTCCTTCCTTTTCCAATTCCAACTTCTCTGCCATGAACTGCAGCTATTCCTTCTTCAGGTTGTAAATCCAACTTACCATACCTATTTTCCGTGCGTTATAGAGGTGACGATGTTGTGGATTCAGAAGTTATGCTGCTTTTTTTATTTTTTTTTTATGATAGATTAATCCAAGCTCAGGGGATGCCCCCTATCAATGCATAGCATTTGTTGGTTCCGAAGGGATGACAGGTTAGTGGGAAAGGGGAAAGAGGGAGTAGTGACGGTTTACACTTCGCTTAAAGGTTTCGATACTGTAAGTGGGCGGGAAGACATTCGCAGGGAGATTATTCCACAATCTAATGACGCTACCGAAAAACGAATTCTCACGGTATTGCGTGGTTCGTTGTAACGGAATCGCGACATAAATGGGGTGCACCCCTCTGGAAAGCCGAGTAGTTCTGCTAAATACCTGAACCGGAGGAATCAGGCCGGCTACATCAGAGGAACATTTACCATGAAAGTAACGGTAAAATAATGATACACACCCTGCATCACGACGACGCTCCAAGGTTTCAATAGAGCTGGATACCCTACTGTCCCCCATAAGTTTCAACGCACGACATTGGACACGGTCTAGGAGCTGAATATATGTTCGCGAAGCTCCCGACCATATATGCGAATTGTACTCCATTGCCGGACGGATATAGGTGGTGTAGATACAACGAAGATCGGTTGGAGTGAAGTATTTCTTACACCGCTTAAGAAAGCCTAAGCACTTGGCTGCTTCTTTCGACACGTCAAAGATGTCATCGTTCCAGCGAAGATCGCATTGGATTGACATGCCCAGAACACCAAGAGCCTCCGACTCATTAATATCTACACCACCCATATTTAGAGGTGGGAGGTTGTCACCCGCCAGACGCTTGTGGGTCAACAAACAGCATTGGGTCTTCCGCGCATTAAAGTCGACCCGATTCGCTCGACCCCACTCATGGATTTTGCTAAGGTCGGATTGGAGTGTGTCATTCATATTTGTGCGTTTTCTAGTGATCTCCAGAATAGAGGGAAACCTGGAGAATGAATATGAATGACAAATGCTGCTGTCATCAGCAGTAGACGGGGTTTGATGTCAATGATAGAAGGTTGTGGCGGACCTGGTGGTCCCCACAAGCATCGAAGCCGCGAGTCGTTGAACGCAATTTAGTGCAAATGCGGTTTCTTTTCATTGCCGGCATCCAACATTGTTGCTCATCGCGGTGTACGATAACGATCGGCGACAGTCATCTGATTCGCTTCAAGCCGTAGCCTGGCGCGCTCATTGCTGACGCTGACTAACGTCGGCGCTGCGATTTGAGGCGACGGAGTAGCTACCCGCCGTCTTGACTCATCAGTGCTTTGAGCTCACTTTCGTCTATTGTAAAGACGCAGCGTCAGCATGCGAGCGCTGGCCGGCGCAGCTCTCCTATCTTTAGCGCTGACGTAGGGAGGGTTGTTTATAAGGCCCAGCGCGATGCATCGTGAGAGCATTGCAACAATGTGGAAGTACGTGACCGTCGGTTTGTTTTCGGTGACTGTCTTATATTTCGCGGCGAAATACATTCTGCAGTGGTGGTGGTGGCATTCCCTCTGGGATATGTTGCCAACACCATAAGTAGCGATCACTGCTTCTTACGACACACAGTTCAGTTTTCGGCGTCAACCCAGCGACTGATCTCTCGGCGACTCACGGCTTACTTAGTGTAACAGAAAATCAAGTTGTAACAGCAAATCAAGTGCAAATAATGTCTCCACAAAAAGTTAAGTATTAGAGTATTAATGTACATTTTTGTAAATAAAGATTAAGGAAATACTTAACCACAAGGTCATTGATAAAAATGAGAAAAAGAGTTGGAGACAGGACCAAACCCTACGGAACTCCAGCATTAATGGAGTGCTCTTCGGAAGCACAGCTGTCTATCACAACACGAATAGAACGGCCGCAGAGCCCTACTGGCGGTCGCTGGTCAACTCGTTGCTCTCTAGATACCTCATCAAGTTAAAATTTACAATGCTCTCCATGACTTTGGAGAGAACTGAACAGATAGCTATCGGCCGGTAATTTGCAGGATTCGTAGCCTCACCTTTTTTGGGAACTGGCTGCACATTGGCAATCTTCCAGGAATTAGGAAAAACTCCTGAAGTAAACGATAAATTAAAGAGATTGCGCAATGGGCGAGCCAGTGTTGAGGCGCACTTTCTCAACACGTGGGCTGAAATGCCATCCGGTCCCAAGGATTTATTGATGTTGAGGTTTACAAGCACTCTTTTAACAGCCCGCGTTCGAAAGTGCATCTCAGGCATAATATAAGACACACCATCGATCACGGGTAGTGGTTGGCTACTCTCAGGAAGAGAGCAGTTTTCAGCAAACATTTTGGCTAATAAGTTTGCCTTATGAACCAAGTGAGTGAAGATCTGATCATCCTTGAGGAGAGTTGGAATAGACGATCGCGTCTGATTCTTCACTCTCCCCACGAACGACCAAAAGTTCTTATTGCTCTTATGGTATTCAAGAACTCTACGTCTAAGGCTCTGTTCGTAAAGAACTTTTTCGCGCTTTAGAGTGGCATTGCACCTATTTCTGGCCTGATTGAGCAGCAGTTCTTGTAATAATGTTCGGTGAATTCCTGTGTCTTTGTTCGGGCACCATCTGTCACGATGTTTTTGCTTCGGATATCACTCAGGGCGTGTCCAGGATCGAGGCAGTAATAATTTATATTTAGGAGATTTAATTCAAGAAATACACTTCATTCATAATTCTAATCCTTAGACTACGGGCCGTAGACACGATGGTGAGTTGTGCCGTTGATGTTAGAGGTAAAGAGTTGACTATATGTTCGTTGGCGAGGTGGCAAGCTGTCTTTTCTCAAAATATGTGTCACGCTCCTCCTATTCACTGTTATGCGTTGCAATCATGTGTATGCATTGTCTGTTGCGTTGGTGGGTGGCGTTCGTTGATGCAGCAAGAATATACCGCCGTCCGTGGGTGTGCGACGCTCGTCATTTGACACAGAAAACCGTCGATGCGTTGATGTGAAGCGTAGATGCGATGCGACACGATGCGCAATGTCCTGTGATGCACTGTCGTCGATGCGACGCGCAGTGTCCTGTGATGCATTGCCGTCAATGCGATGCGATGATACGCCGCGCAGTGTCCTGTGATGCACTGCCATCAATGCGATGCGATGATGCGACCAGCAGTGTCTTGCGATGCTCTGCCCTCGATGCGATGATGCGACGCGCAGTTTACTGTGATGCACTGCCGTCGATGCGATGCTCGGGGTTACGACGAACAACGGGGTTTTGTCTCCAGAGACAAGGATATCATAGTGGCGCTCAATTTACAAGGATACGGTCAGGATGGATCCAGGACACCTCTTGTCGTGGGCAGGATTGGTGCAATCCATCTCCCATCGATGGAAAAAGGATTACGGAGGACACATAACTGACAGGATCGGTGCAACCTGTCACCAGCAACAGCACTTGGACTTGTGCTCGCAAAAGAAGGTGGAAAGAATTGGGAATAACAAGGGGAGCCACTACTATTATATTGCTTACCTTGTCACTGTCCGTGTCCAGGTGTGATCGCGACTGGACGTGCGTTTTTGAGTGCTCCCGGTGTTTTTTGGTGTCCTACCTAGGTAGGCCTTTTTTCGGTTTTTGCGGAATTTTCGTGGTTTTGTGCTGCGATACCGTCGGTCGGTGTCGGCAGAGTAGTGCTAGTGCATTTTAGCACTTAATTTGTAAATAATTTGTTAATAACAAATTATTTAGTTTTTTGAAGTCCTACCTAGGGGTGACTTTTTCGGATATTTTCGATTTTTGCGTTGAAAATCGTGTGAGTGCGGTTATTTGCGCGAGTATATAATATATTATATAATATATTATATATCATACTGTTGTGCCGATTTTGACGGTCCCGTGGTTCGTGTTATACACTTGTAGAAGTGTCGAGTGCGGTGGATATGTCCACAAAGACGGCGCGCGTGAAGTCGCGAAAGAAGGCCGTCGCGGTTGAAGTGAACGGTGCGACGGAGGTGGGCGTGGTTGTGGTGAAGTCCGCAAGGGAGGACTCGTCCGCGGTCTCCGAGTCGGAGCTCGCTGCGGCCTCCAAACACGCCAGGAAGGCGAATGGAACCGGGAAGGCCATTAAGAAGGCGATTTCGGTGGACGCGTTGAAGATGGTGGGTCTGACGAGCGATTGCGAGTCCTCGTCATCGTCGTCAGACTGTGATATGAAGGTGGTAAGCCCCAAGTTTGCCACCAAGGTAAGTAGTAAGGTTAAGGCATGTAAGGGTTCCGGTGGGAGTGCCCGTGAGGGTACTCATGTGAGTGCTCCGATGGTTGCCACCGCTGCCTCTGGGTCGTTCGGTGAACGGCTCAAGGCAGTCACGGGTGCCCTCACTTTTTGAGGGTGACGGTGTCAGCCGGTCGCTGACCCGTCGAATTTTAGATGTAGCCGGGGGGTATGAGCGTTTGCTCATCGAGCTTTCGGGAGAGAACGAGCGTCTAAAGGGACGCTTGGAGGAGCGAGGAACCGCCAGTGGCGGCTTCGTGGCGCCGGTGGGTCGGCCAGTGCCGGTGAATCGGCCGGTGGTGGGGGGTATGGTGGGTCCTTCGGGGGTCCCTGCTGGTGCTGGTGGTAGCACCGTTGTGGCAGCGCCCTCGGCCTTTCCAGCCCTGCCTCCTGCGCGCCCCGCTGTCAAGCCGGTTGAGACGTGGTCCTTGGTGGTCAAGAGCCGGAAGGCCGGTGAGACACCCAAGGAAGTGGTTGACAAGGTGGTGAAGCAGGTGGGCCCGACCCTGGGTGTGCGCGTACACGAGGTTAAGGCTCTTCGTGGTGGTGGTGCGATTATTCGCACCCCCTCCGTGTCCGAGCGCGAAAAAATCGTGCTAAATCCGAAGTTTAGCGAGGTTGGGTTGGACGTGAGTGTAAATAAGAAGCTTGGTCCCAAGGTCGTAGTTCGTGGGGTCCACTGTAGGATCACTCTTGACGAGTTCATGGGTGATCTCTATGAGATGAACCTCAAGGAGCGGATGAACTTGGAGACCTTCAAGAAGGAGGTCAAACTCGTGAGCCGCCCTTGGAAGGAGGGCGGAGATGATGCGACTAACGTCATCCTGGAGGGTAGTGGCCGTGCCATGGAAGCTCTCCTGGAGGTAGGTAGTTGCTACATTAAGTGGTTCTGCTTCCGTGTGTGGGAACACGAGACGACTCCTGGCTGCTTCCGCTGTCTCAGCTTGGACCACAGGGTGAGCGAGTGTAGGCTTAAAGAGGATGTCTGCCGTCGTTGTGGGCAGTCTGGCCATCATGGTCGGAAGTGCGAGAATGCTCTGCACTGCCGGAACTGCGCGTTCAATGGGAGGCCAGCTGCACATCGTATGATGTCGGCTGACTGCCCTATTCACGCTGCATATGTTGCCCGCGCGAATGCAAGACATTAGAATGTCTTGTAAGATTGTGCAGTTGAACTGTCAGCGCGCTTACGCTACGATGGGTGACTTGGGGCCGTTTCTGTGCGAGTCTGGCAGCAGCTTTGCTCTGCTGCAGGAGCCGTACTACCAGCAGGGTGGGGTAAGGGGTTTGCCAGCTGGTATGCGTGTCTTCTCCGATGTGGGGGGCAATGCTGCTGTTGTAGTGAATGACGTGCATACCCAGTGTATGCTCGTTGATTCAAGCGAATGGAGTGTTTGTGTGAGTGTGGAGGGTACGGCAAGCTCTTGTTGGCAAGTGTGTACTGCCGTTATAGCGGTGATCTAGAGCCCTATATAAGGTATATGGATAGGGTGCTACTACTTGCGAGTAGCAATCCCGTTATCCTCGGTACTGACGCGAATGCATCGTCCGCGCTTTGGTTCAGCAAAACGTCCAGATTGGCTGGGCGGCTGAGTCAACAGCGCGGTGAGATGCTGAGTGATTGGGTCACGAGTAGTGGCGTGCACGTGCTCAATGAGCCGAGTGAGTGGTATACCTTTGAGGGGCCTAGAGGTGTGAGTGACATTGACGTGACGTTTGCGAATGAGGCGGCAATGAATCTGTATGGATTTCGTTGGTCCATCCGGGGGGGGCTTAAGTGTAAGTGATCACAATCTCATTGAGATTGAGGTCACTTATGGCCACGTAGAAAATACGGGCAGTATCACTAAGCGTTGGCGTACTCTGGGGGTCAATTGGGATACGTATGCGGTTAGGGTCGGGGAGGCTGTTACTTCGGTACCACTTGCTGACTTTGACAACCTTGGTGTGGATGAGCAGGTAGCCAGTTTAACTGAGGCCGTTTCGCGTGTCAACGACGAGCTCTTCGAGAGATGCCGGTTGGCAAATCGTAGAGGGGTGAAGTGGTGGACACGCGGCTTGACGGAGAAACGTAGGGAGGTTCGCCGCCTCAGGAAACGTTTCCAGAGAGCGCGAATTGCTGGTGATGCGAATATTGATCAGTTCAGGTTGTCGTTTAGGCGCGAATTGAAAGAATATAAGCGCATGCTTATGGCGACTAAGGAGAATGAATGGAGACAGTTTGCTGTGCGCCACAGCGATGACCCCTGGGGTCAGCTGTATAGGGTGTGTCGTGGCAACAGAAGGATTGTTGAAATTAGTGGCATCCGTGTTGGCGATTCCGTGTTGCCAACATGGAATGCTTCTGTGAGTGCACTACTTTCTGAGTTTTTTCCTGGTGCGGTGCCTTCAGGTCATCCTCACGATGTGGTGCTGCCTGTTGGTCCCCCTGAATTGGTGACCGCGGAAGTTGGGTGTGCGGTCTCGCTGATAAGGTCCAGGAGGTCTCCTGGGTTGGATGGGATTACTGGAGAGATGGTGAAAGCCATCTGGAAGATAATTCCTGAATACCTGGTTGCCCTGCTCGGGAAGTGTGTGCGTGACGGATACTTTCCTTCTGAATGGAAGACCGCCAGAGTCATTGTGCTCTTGAAGTCGCCTGATAGGGTCAGGTCTAATCCTAGATCCTATCGGGGGATTAGCCTTCTTCCGGTACTTGGAAAAGTGCTGGAGAGGGTTATGGTAGAACGGCTTCATGAGTGCTTGCGTGATGACATGTTTCCTTGGCAGTTTGGTTTCAGGAGTGGTCGGTCTGTGGAGGATGCGTGGGCGTATGTGAGGGATTGTGTGAGCTCCTCTAGTGCGGAATACGTCTTGGGCGTATTTGTGGACTTCAAGGGCGCTTTTGACTACTTGAGCTGGTCTAGTATCACCAGTAGGCTACGTGAGTTGGGCTGGCGTGAGGTTGGACTGTGGGAGAGTTACTTCTCTGACAGAAAGGCCTGCGTGGCTGGAAGTAATCAGTGCGTCTGGGCTGATGTGGTCAGGGGCTGTCCGCAGGGTTCCGTCTGTGGTCCATTTATTTGGAACCTCATGATGGATCCTCTGTTGCGGCGTCTTGGTCTGTCCTGGAAGTGCTGTGCTTACGCCGACGATCTGCTTGTCCTCGTTGAGGGTCGGTCGCGTGCCGCTATTGAATCCTTGGGAGAAAGTGCCATGAGTGTTGTGTGTGAGTGGGGTGCTCAGGTGGGTGTGGACGTGGCAATGGACAAGACCGTGATAATGCTGCTCAAGGGCAGATTATCACGTAATCGACATCCAATTGTCCGTGCATCTGGTGTCTCCCTCAAGTATGAGACTGAGGTCAAGTACTTGGGGGTGACTATCGGTGAAAGGATGAACTTCCTTCCCCATCTGACACATACGCGAGAGCGTCTTGTGTGTGTGGTGGGTCAGGTGCGTCGGCTGCTTAGGTGTGACTGGGGTATGAGTAGACGTGCTGTCCGTGTCCTCTATGGGGGTCTCTTTCTTGCGTGTGCAACGGTCTGGTGCGATGTGGTAACGTCTGCTGCTGGGTATCGCAAGATTCTGGCATGCCAGAGGGTTATTCTTGCTGCATGCCTGCCAGTATGCCGTACGGTCTCCACGGAGGCCTTACAGGTATTAATGGGGGTTGCCCCTCTTGACTTGGAGGTGGTCCGTCGTGCGGCCATCTTCAGATGCAGGAGGGGATTACCATTGCCGCAGCATGAATGGTTTGAGAGTGATGTGGAGAGGCTTAGTGTGACAGAGCGCAAAGCGTTCTTGAGTGAATGTGTTTCATCTAGCTGGCAAACTAGATGGAACAATAGTGAAAAGGGTAGGACGACGTATGAGTACATACGGGACGTCACATTTGCTGCAAGTCATCCTTGGTTTGGCTTCAGTCTGAGCTTGGGCTTTTTGCTAACTGGCCATGGCTCTCTTAATGCATTTTTGTTTAAGAGATGCCTTACGGCTTCAGAAGCTTGTGACTGTGGAGCTGAGATTGAGGATTGGCTGCATGTCCTGTGTGTCTGCCCGTTATACTCGGACTTTAGGAATTTGGGGGCTATGGGTATTAGTTGGACTGACCAGGGGTTCTGTGTGAGTGAGGCTCTCTCCACATCAGGGCAACTGGAATGTCTGGACCGGTTCGCCGGTAGAGTGTTCGTGGAGCGTCGTGCGAGGGTAGGTTAGCTGCCCAATTTTGTGCGTGGGTGGTCTTGTGTATGTGGCGTATGGGTTGTATGAATAGGTAAGTTGTAGGTGATTGTGTGTGTGTGTTGGGTGGGGTTGGATGACGATGTATGTGTTGGTTGTGCTGAATGAAGTGTGCGTGTTATGTGTGTGCCAGCCTGGCTGTCGTCCTTCGGGAGGACAGAGCTGTTGTGCTGCACTGGTGTGCGTTCCTGGTGTCCGTCTCTCCTGGGGCCACCGGTCCCCGAGCGGTATGGAGCTCACCGGTAGTAACACCGTTACGAAGCCTGACCAGAGGTTATCTGGTACCACGGGTTTCGGGGGTGCTGAGGTTGGTCTCAACGCCTCACCCCGGAATCAAAGATTTTTTCATCTTGTTGGGGGTCCAGCTAAATTGGGGTTAACCCCCGTCTTAGGTGCCGCTCCCTGTCTGAGTGGAAGAGGTACGGATAGGCCTCGCTCCCGCAGTGAGGAAGACATGTCCATACACATGTCTTTAGACTGTTTTTCACGTTTGGTGTGGGCAGTTTCTGTCTGCACCAAGTTCTATCCACAGCTGGACTTAAAAACTTATAGGCGACCGGTCCCGGGCTGTAAGGAGCCCAACTGGTAGTAGTCTTGACTACGAAGTCTGACCAGAGGCTTTGTCTGGTACCACGGGGATCAGGAGCCCCTGTAGCGTGTTCGCTCACGCTCAGCCTGGTCATTGTTGGAAGGACCCCTTGTGGGAGCATCGTGGGGGCTGTGGTTGACGCCCAAACGTACGCGGGCAGAGCTATAATTTTATAGCTCGGTGTGGAGTTGCATTGCAACCGGGTGCCGTGACCCATAGAACGGCAGAGGTGTTAGAAAGGCCTCGACCCCTCACCAAGAGGGAGTGCTTGTCCTTTACGCAAGTACTCGAATTGGTTCCCGCGGACTGGTACCAGGTACCTATTCAAGGGGGCGTTGGTTGACGCATAGACTTCAACCCCATGTGTGATGGCACACCGTGAGCTTAAGCCAGTCTTGGCAGGCGCTCACGTTAAACACCCGGAGACACTTCTGTCCGTGTGGCTGCTGCGAAGCTGACTGCCGAAAAACTAACTTCCCAATTTGGCTTGTACGCCGTCTTTTATACTTGTGTTCTTGTTCTTCTTCTCTATTAGTTATTCCAGATGTTGATAGCAACATCAATCATTTCCAGGAATGTTGCTGGCAACATGCATTCTTAATCGTTTCAAATGCGTACGTCATAACTGTTTGCCCCACTCGCTCTTTTCCAGTAAAATCACACTCACCATCGTGGCCATTCTCTTACAACTAAGTTAAGCTCGCTTTACAATCTCTTATTTATAAGTACCTCTTAGCTTAGAAGAAATCACATAATGTGGCTATAAGTAAAATTAATTTTTTTTGTTTTTTATGGCAGATAGAACCAAACTCAGGGGATGCCCCCTATCCATGCAAAGCATTCGTTGGTTTAGAAGGGAAAAGGTTAGTGGGAAGGGGAAAAGTGGGAGTAGTGTCGATTTACACCTCTTTTGAAAGCTTCGACGTTATAAGTGGATGGGAAGACATGCGCAGGGAGACTATTCCACAATTTAACTGCGCGACCGAAAAACGAATTCTCGCGGTAGTGGCTAGTGCGTTGGAACGGGATCGAGACGTAAAAGGGGTGCACCGCTCTGGAAAGCCGAGTAGATCTGTTGAATACCTGAACCGAAGGGATCAGGCTGGCTACTTCAGAGGAACAATTACCATTAAAGTATCGGTAGAATAAGGTTACACACCCCACATCCCGACGACATCCCAAGGTTTCAATAGAGCTGGATACCCTACTGTCCCCTATAAGCTTTATCGCACGACCTTGTATACGGTCCAGAAGCTGAAGATATGTTTTCGAAGCTCCAGACCAAATATGCGAGTTGTACTCCATTTTCGGACGGATATAAGTGGTGTAGATACAACGAAGGTCGGTTGGAGTGAAGTATTTCTTGCACCGCTTTAAAAAGCCTAAGCACTTGGCTGCTTCTTTCGACACATCAAAAATGTGATCGTTCAAACGAAGATCGCATTTTATTGACATGCCCAGAACATCAAGAGCCTCCGACTCATTAATATCCACACCACCCATATTTAGAGGTGGGAAGTTGTCGCCCGCCAGACGCTTGTGGGTCAACAAACAGCATTGGGTCTTCTGCGCATTAAAATCAACCCGAGTCGCTTGACCCCACTTCTAGATTTTGTTGAGGTCAGATTGGAGTGTGTCATTCATAATACTGCGTTTTCTATTAATCTCCAGAATAGAGGGACGCCTGGAGAATGAATATGAATGACAAAAGCTGCTGTCATCAGCAAACGAGTAGACGGGGTTTGATGTCAATGACAGAAGGTCATTGATAAAAATGAGAAAAAGTGTAGGAGACAGGACCGAACCCTGCGGAACTCCAGCATTAATGGAGTGCTCTTCGGAAGCAAAGCCGTCTATCACAACACGAATAGAACGGCCGCTGAGGAAACTCGATATCCATCGAGTGAATGTATTACCGACACCATAAGCAGCCAGTTTAGACACAAGTGCTTTATGCCACACTCGGTCAAATGCCTTGGAGATATCCAAAGCAACAACCTTGCTCTCACCGAATTGGTGAACACAACTGTTCCACCGCTCGGTAAGGAACGCCATCAAATCACCTGTGGAGCGGTGAGCACGGAAACCGTACTGGCGATCGCTGACCAATTGGTTGCCCTCTAGATACCTCATCAAGTTAAAATTTACAACGCTCTCCATAACTTTGGAGAGCATTGAACAGATTGCTATGGGCCGGTAATTAGCAGGATTCGTAGCCTCACCTTTTTTGGGAACTGGCTGCACATTGGCAATCTTCCAGGAATTAGGAAAAACTCCTGAAGTAAACGATAAATTAAAGAGATTGCGCAATGGGCGAGCCAGTGTTGAGGCGCACTTTCTCAACACGTGGGCTGAAATGCCATCCGGTCCCGAGGATTTATTGATGTTGAGGTTTACAAGCACTCTTTTAACAGCCCTCGTTCGAAAGTGCATCTCAGGCATAATATGAGACACACCATCGATCACGGGTAGTGGTTGGCTACTCTCAGGAAGAGAGCAGTTTTCACCAAACATTTTCGCTAATAAGTTTGCCTTATCAACCGAGTGAGTGAAGATCTGATCATCCTTGAGGAGAGTTGGAATAGACGATCGCGTCTGATTCTTCACCCTCCCCACGAACGACCAAAGCCGTTTTCCATAAAAGAACGACCATAAAGTTCTTACTACCCTTATGGTATTGAAGAACTCTACGTCTAAGGCGCTGCTCGTAGAGAGCTTTTTCGCGCTTTAAACGCCAATTCCTAAATGCTTCCTCTTTGGACCTGACTGCTTGTCTGCAAGTCGCATTAAACCAGGAATGGTCTTTTGGTTTAATGGAAATCCTTTTATTGGGTATGAAAGACCTCATACCAAATAAAATTATATTTTCTACCAATTTTGCTGCAGCATTTATGTTTCTATCCCTGAAACAAAATTGCCAATTGAAACGGCTGAAAAAGGAGTTCAGCGCATCCCAATTAGCCTTCTCATAAAGCCACACTGTCCGCTTCGTAGCTGGCTGTTGAGCGGATTGAAGACTAGAATATGGGAAGGTAGCAGAAATTGTAGCGTGGTCCGAATTACCAAGAGGTGCAAGAACATTCACATCATACTTGCTGTGATGTGAAGTTAGAAAAAGGTCAAGAATATTTTGGTTTTGCCCATCAACGCAGGGAAAGTGCGTAGGTTCCTTCACTAATTGAGTCAAATTATTGGACTCAGCAAATAACTCAACATACAAACCCTCGGGTGTCGTGTGACTCGAATGACGTAGCCAATTGGAATTATGAACATTGAAATCACCAGCAACAACAATTTCACTGTTCGGATACGATTCCAGGATTTTAGAAATCGAATCAGAGAGGCTGTCCAATTTATCAAAATTTGGCAACCTCTCCAGACCCGGGCTTCTATAAATGAGGCAGAAATGCAGGATGTGCGACTGGATTTTGAACTTAACCCACATGGAGCTAAATTCAGCATCCGTCGTGCAAAGGTGTTGCTGACACTGGTACGCAACATCACTGCGAATATATAAGGCGAGGCCTCTGTGTGATGAAAATAATGGCAGTAAGTGGTACCCAGGCAAGTGAAAATCCAGTGGATCTGCACCCTCAGACAACTGGGTCTCACCCAGTGCCATTATATGCTGTTGGTGTGTACAAACATACGCATAGACCGCGAAGAAATTCGCGCACACGCACATTTGTGGAGTCTATACGAAATTTTCGCCACCCACTGTAAAGAGGCATAAAGTCAGCTGCACAAGCGGTCAAGCCTACACCGCAAGCAAAGCAAAACGCCACAAGACAAGTGTTATGCCTTTATCTTGCCACGCTTCAGCCGACGGTGCACTCACAGCCGCCTGCACACCTAACGGGACCAGGAAGAAGGAGGAGGAGAAGAAAGCAACGAAATGCTGAGCTTTATTGCGGAGGGCATAAATAAGCCCTTCGCTTAGTTCTCTGCATTCCGTTTAATTGTCTATTTGTGATATTTGGTTATGTTATTTGGTGTTATTGTTTTAGCGAATTTATTAATGTCTATTGTTAAGTTTTAATGCACAGTAAAAAAGAATAAGTTATATATTATGATAAATAATTTAATAATATTTCTCTGAATAATTCTCTTTAGATTGTGACTACGATTTGTTGCCAGCTGAACCAAAAAATCTTTCCCAATGCATAGTTGCCTTTATAAAAAAACAAGGAGAGGATTAGGGATTTTGTTCTCCAATAGTTTTATATAATATATAAAAAAAATTTATAAAAAATATACATGTGTGTATATTATATGTATTATGTGCTATGTGCAGGCGCTACTAAAACAATGTGTTGTGGTTTTTTCAGTCGAATCCTGTTCGTGGGCTTCTCCGAAGTCCTTCCTTTCCAGCTTCTGATTCGAAATCAAACACTTTAATTTTAATTCAGTCGCTTTATTAAAATCACACTTAGAATTATACACGGTCCGGAGTTCCGCTTCACTAATGGCTATTCACTATTCACTACTCACCTGCCTCAACACCTGAGCGCAAGAAAGTGGGTCACTAGTTCCACGGTCAACAAGTGCAATACCGCTCCACCAGCGGCTAGCGCGCGCTCGATGAATTGACCTTGGCAAGTTAAAATGCGGAATTAAACGCTTAGTGCGACACCATTATGGTCGACTGAAAATGTGTTCCGCGGAAGTAGCGACTCACAACATCCCTCCACCCCTAGGGAAAGGAAAAATTAATATCGTGAAGCGATGTTAATTTTTCCTTTTATTACAATATTTCTACTGAGTGGTCAACTGTTTGATATTAGTCTTAATACTATTACAAATTTCTTAAGTAAATACCATAATCGCTTCTTGTCTGGCGCTCCTCGGATATGCTGACTGGAGAATAAGATGATGATGGTTCTACCGAATTATGCTTCTGCTGCTACGAATGGACGTCTCATCTTAGGGTGATATCACGCGTTGCAGGGCACCCACATTTGAAGAAATGGTGTGTAACTGTATGACAGCACCGATTGGACATGCTGCTCGTAGTTCTTGTCTACTTTGAACGGAGTGATATGGCCTTCGGTGTTTCTTTCTCGTTTTCTCGGACTGCTGGGGTTGTGTGCTACGTTGTTGACTGTCTGGTGGACCTCCCATCTTATAGTACTTGACGCTAATTGATCATAGCTCATATCTCGACTGTGGCTTCACGATTCCCTTGTCTCACTTCGGGACGTTAGCTCTAATTTGTGACTATGATCTGCAGGCAGATGATTTGCGGGGATGGTCCCAAGAAAAATATTTTAGCACGTCCACCCTGTTGATTAATGCTAGCGAGAAAACATCGCCATGACCGTCTTTGTCGAACAATGATGTCTGTGATGGTGCCGTACAACGTGATGGTTCGGAGAAGCAACTTCCATGTACCGCTCGTATCTTGGAGTCCATAATTAAATTGAAGCTACCAGCTACGTGTTGATGCTGTTGGTGGCTTATCCTATTTATTTTCTAATACTTATACTACGAAGTAATTCAATGACATTTGTTATTTCATGAGTATCTTATGCTTGTTCTGTAATATTTATATACTTATGACTATATACAACTTGCGTTCGTATTCGATTATCGAACTAAAATCAATATATTCATCAAGTGAAACCATTAAATTTTAGGTGAAATTTTTTACACTTTTATGTTATGTGTCCTTAAAAATATTTTCCTAGTGCCTTATATATAGTTTCTTTTTTGTTATTTTCTTTTCCTTTCATTTTAAAATTGTTGTTCTTTATTTTTATACATTTTTATATGTACAACTTTTCCCTTATTGCTATACACAATTATTAACTCTACTTAAATTAACTTAACAATTTAAATTACTTAATTCATTAAATTTAACAATTATTAACTTCATTTAATTTAACTCTTTAGCAAGCTAACTTTAAATTCTATTTTACTTGCTCCCTTTCCTTAAAATGTGATACCACACGCTTGTATATTAAACGTATTCATTACATGTAGCGGTAGAGTGATCTGCGATGCCACATAATGTCATGGCGCCCTGACACCATGTGACAAAATCGTCTACGAACTCCCTACCCCAAAATTAAAACAACATAAAAAAGCAAAATAAACAACATAAACTTAATATATTGCCTTGATCAAGCCTAGATATATGGTTTAAACAAATCCTATAATTAATTACATTTTGTTAGTAAGTAAAATTAGTAAGTGTCCGGTTAGCTATAGAAAATTTCCCTTAAAAATATACTATCCAAAACGGTTTTATATGGATGAGCAACTTCCGGCGTACTTACTTATCAATTTGCGGCGTCGCAGTTAATGGGATCCAGCCCTCTCTTTTCCGTCGTCCTGGTAAACATGGAATTTCCCCTTGCACCACCTACGAATGCCTTGAAATATACAAATATATATATATATATATTATTCACGTTCGTTATTTTTACCTATTTATAAATTTTTTGTTGAATTGTATGTGTTGAGCGTGGTTTACCGGTTCCGATGTACTGCATCCGTAGCTGTTCCTATTTTCATTGAATTGTTGTAATGTTTAAGCAAATTGTTATGGAAGGACTTATCCCTGTTCTTAATTTTTAGAACTGTAGTGACCGGACTCTTAATGCCTACCACCATACCTCATATGGGCCGGACCGGACCGGACCGGACTCTTAATGCCTACCACCATACCTCATATGGGCCTAACCATATCGGTGAAAATTTGTTTCTTCTAGTTTGATTTTTCTTTAAGACCTTGTCACCTACCTTAAAAACAACAGGATTTAACTTGCTATCATATTGCTTTTTAGACAACACCTTCGCCATCTCCTGGTTTTGTCGAGCTATTTCATGCGCTTTTTGGATCTGATATTTCTGAATATTCGAGGGATCGTCCGGATTATACACCGGACTGCACTTACGTCTCAAGTTGGTTGGCATTTCTGAATCAAAACCGTATAAAGTACGGAAGGGTGTTTGTCTAGTGTTAGTATGGGGCGTATGGTTATGTACATGCATCGCTGCCGACAACCATTGGTCCCAATTGGAACCATCCTGTTTAGCGAAGCTGCGAAAATATTCCGCTAGCGGTCTATGGCTGCGTTCGAGTGAACCATTGGCCTGGGGGTTGTACGGAGTGATATGCAACTTCCTAATGCCTAACATCTTACAAGTGTCCGAGAATATTTTGGAAATAAAATTAGTACCATTGTCCGTTACTAACACTTTTGGAACTCCGTAGCGAGTTACTATCTCGTCGAAAAATGCCTTGGCTACTGTGCTCGCTTCCGCATCCGGAATTGCTACGCACGCCATTAGTTTTGAGAAGTCATCCTGAAAATTGAGTATGTATTTATTTCCTGACACAGTCTCCGGCAACATACCTACTATATCCATATACACCTTTTCAAAAGGACGCTTCGGTGTATCAGTTAACACCATCGGCATTTTCGTAAGTCTCGCACTTTTATTGGCTTGGCACTTCGGACAATTCCTGACATAATCCTGTCTTTGCATACCAGGCCACCTGAACTGTTTTCTAATGCGCAGAAATGTTTTCACCGCGCCTTGATGGCCCCCAAAGGTGAATTATGGAAATCTCTCAAAACCGTTCTTATTTCCTCCGGCCTTGTTAAAACTGCCGCCTTGTCAACCTCTAGACCGCTTTCACTGTCCATATCGCCTGTGGTTGTCTGCGTGTTTCTTGGCTCCAATTGGTCCTCAAGCTCCTGCGCTTTAGCCTTAGAGCGGGTCTGTACGGCAATAATACCCTTGTTTTCCTGTGGGATTCTGCTCAAAGCGTCTGCATTCAGATTCTTCTTGCCGGGCTTATAAATAATCTCGAATTCATACTCCGACAATTTATGTCTAAACCTAGCCAGGCGTGAAGTCTGATCCTTCAAATTCGCTATCCCCTTCAAGGGTTGGTGATCCGTGTACACTTTGAATGGCCTGCCCAAGAGATACGCTCTAAAGTTCTTTGTTGCCCACACTATAGCCAAAAATTCCTTTTCAATTGTGGAATACCGTTTCTCGGCTTCATTCAATGCCCTACTGGCAAAAGCTATTGGCCTGTCTTGGCCTACTATACCTTGGGACAACACCGCGCCCAGAGCCTCGTTGCTGGCGTCTGTTGTCAATAAAAACGGTTTCGAAAAATCAGGGTAAGCTAGTACCGGTGGTGAAATTATTGCTTTCTTCAAACTTTCAAACGCCTCTTGACATTCATCTGTCCATTGGAATTTTACTTCTTTTCTCAATAGTTTGTTTATTGGCAACGCTATTTTTGCTGTATTTTCAATAAACTTCCTATAGTAATTTACTAACCCTAAAAACGCTTGTACTTCCTTTTTACTCCTTGGTGGCTTTATATTTTTTACACATGCCACCTTCTGTGGGTCGGGGAGTGCACCCTGTTCTGAACTCTTATGACCTAAATATACAATTTCTCGCCTTAAAAATTGACACTTCTCTGTGTTAAATTTTAAATTATTGTCTCTAAGAACCTTAAATACTTTACATAACCTATCCTCATGCTGTTGTAGGTTTCTACCGTAAACTACTATGTCATCTAAATAAACAAAACAGTCTATCCCCTGAAGTCCAGTGAGAATATGATTCATTATTCTCTGGAAGGTTGCAGGCGCTCCAGTCAACCCGAATGGCATTCTGTTAGACTCGAAATGTCCTAGACCCGAGCTAAAAGCAGTTTTCTCCCTGTCCCTTTCGTCAACTAAAACTTGATGATATCCACTAGCAAGATCTAGAGTCGAGAAATACCTGCAATGTCCCAACTGCTCCAGAATTTCCTCAATTCTTGGAATCGGAAAGACTTGCTTTATAGTTACATCGTTCAATTTTCTATAGTCAATCACTAGTCGCCATTTTTTCTGTCCATCCTTTGAGGCTTTTTTTGGCACTAGTAGCAAGGGCGAATTCCAAGGAGATTTGCTGTGGGAGACAATCCCGTCATCTAACATTTTCCCCACCTGTCTATTAATCTCCTCCCTATGCACCTGTGGAAGCCTATACTGCTTCTGATTAACCGGAGGCTGATCCTGCAAGGTTGGTATCTCGTGCTCCAAAACGGGCGTGTAAGGCAGTTTATCCCCTTCCAGAAGGAAAATATCATTGAATGCTGCGCACATTCTCTCTACTGAACTTCTTTCCTCCTTATTCAAATTTTCATCCAATCCTAATTTACCTATCAGTGTGCTTATTCTGTCCCTAACGTCTATCTCCTCTATTCTACTTACCGCACCGGTACCCGGTGTTTTAAACTTATTGAAATCAGTAAACTTTGGTCTAAAGTTACTGCTAATATTTACATCCTTATCCGTTGAATTTAACCCTGGCACATAAACTGTATCCTCTTGTACATTTACCAGTGTCTCTCCCATATATACCCCTGGCGTAATTTCCTGTTTATGTACTACTACCACTGGAATATTGGTTTTAATTCCAACCGGAACTATTCTTATTGTCCGTGCTAATATTTTGGCTCTCTCTCTGTAAGAGTCTTCGTCAATTGCTTCCTTTGACCTCATAATTAGAGTCCCAACACTCTCTTTGTCTCCTCCTAAGAATGTCACCTTTTTAGTAAGGGTATTTATAATGGATCTTTTCCACAAGTTATCCCTTCCAACTATGCCATCCCCTGGCACTCCTTCCTCTGAAGATACCACATGTAACGCAAACTTAATGCGCTCATTGTCATTATGGTGAACGAATACCAAACCTCTTGTGGTCACGCATCCACCGAATGCCCCACTAGTGGTTTTAATTTCGCTAGTGTCCACTTCTACCGAATGACTTAGGGCATTTTCCCTAACCAGGCTTGTGTCCGCCCCTGAGTCCACCAGTAAAATGAGTTTTCCATTTCTTGCACCCGTACACGGTACTTCAATGAACACATCATTTAAGGTGTCTGGGCGGCCCTTCTGCCAGTTCAATCCTGAATTTATTTGTCCCCTTCTCTCCGTTGTATTCCGTTTTATATTATTGCTTTTACTTGTACTATTTTCAATCTTTGAGAAAATATTTTCTAACATTTTCGTTGCGTCTTTTTGCCATGAATTCAAGTTTGTCTCGTTGTTGTTTAAAAATTGCTCAGTATAATTGAAAATTTTAATCTTATTTTCTTTTACTACATCTTTTATTACACCCAGAGACAATACTACCAAAACGAAAATTTGTGCAATGCTTGCACTTAAGCATGAAGTCAAAACTCCAAACGTATCCACTGACTCAACGGCCGTCGGCTTTACTGTTTGTTTGTTATTAACTGCTTGCTTAACTCCAATTTCGATTACCTCCTCACAACTTTTAACTTCTTCTAGGAATGACTCATTACTTTTAACGCTCCCGCCTGCACTATCGACTCGCCTGTGACCGACTTTTTTGCAACGATCAGAGGAGGACGGTTCAACAATCGTTTTCGATGTATGACTCGTCACTCCTATGATGTGTGGCCTCGAGTTACTTTTCTTTTCGGGTTCCCAGCTTAGTGGCCTTGGCTGGGCCCTCGATAGTTTCCCTGCGTTGTTCCCTGATATCTCTTGACGGGGCAGTTTATTGCTATATGTCCTGTTTTTCACAACGGAAACACTTGATATCATCTCCCCTGCTTCTGCTTTCCTTATTATACGTATTCCAACTACACTCATTAGCTTGTGGCTGCTGTCTACCGCTACTCATGTGGTCGCTACTATTTCTTCTCTGATAACTTACCTGACGTTCGGCTAAACTTCCTCTCGTCGGCTGTCCTCGTGACTGACATCTCCAACTTAGTTTATGCCCATACATCATGCATTTCTCACAGAATGGACTATTTTTCCTTACGAGACACTCGTCCCTAGTATGGTCTTTCCTTCCGCAGAAACTACATACTATTCGCGCTTTGGCACTGGCTTCCCCACCTTGTGGACGTCCCATCCTTTTTCCGTCCCGCGTGATACTCGGGTTTTTCATGAAGTTCTCGCCATGCTGTGTATTTAGTTTCCCTGGGGCATCCACGGGTGTATGTCTTGCAGTCCTTTGGTTCATTTCTGCAGTCCAGACCGGATTCATGCTCGCTAAAAGGTTTGGTTGGGCTCCGAGAGATCTGCTGATGATCTCGTTTAGCTGTATTGCTTCTGCGATCAGCCTTTCCATTTCGATCACGTTGGTGCCCAACATCTTCATCCTTATCGTTGGGTCTCTTAACCCCAACACGAATGTCCTTGCTAATGATTTATTAATCTCAAGTCGCAGTCCATGATCCTGGGTCTCATTATAATGGGATTTCGTAATATCCTCTGCCTGTGTCCTTAGATTTATTAATCTTTCTCCGAACTCCACTATTTCTTCCCCTGGGAATTGGGACACTGTCTGTATTTCCGATATTATTGTATCTAAAGATCTACACTTCAGATAGGACAGCTTTAAGGTACTGTATAGCTCTTCTACGCTTGCTATTTACTTTCCTCTAATTAACCCGTATGCGTTCCCATGAAATCTTGGTTTTACGCACGCCAAGAAGTCACCTATTTCGGAATCCGATATACCCCTCCTTGCGAGTTCACATCCCTCAATAAATTTATACACTTCATTTCTCAAATCTGGCGAACGGGTACCTGAGAAAAATGGTACTAATCTGTTTACATTTTTTGCAATTGCCTCTATACTCATTTTTAAACCTGTATTACTCCTGACGATTTTTAAACTTATTGCAGGTAGTGACGGACGTCCAATCGGATCTTTGTACGGCAGGGTTTTATCTGCTAGCAATTCTTCTTGTCGCAGGAGTCTATTTCCTTCTTTTAAATCCTCTATTCTCCTATGAGCCTCTTCTAAAGAGTCAAAACTTTCCCTGCTTTTTTGGTTTAAAACTGTCGTGAGCAGATTTCCCGAAACTCCCTTTTTATCGATCAACTTTCTCAATCTATTATTTTCCTCTTCCACTTCCTTTACTAAAATCGCCTCTAATTCTCTGTCCGCCAAATAGTTGTCGTACCTGTTTTTTAAGGCGTGAAATTCAGCTTTCCACCTTTCTAATTCCTTTAGCGCACTTTTATTTTTATTTGATACAAAATTGAGCAATTCTTCTAAAATTGCATCCGCCTTCTCTACCTTGGAGAGATTACCTAGATCTTTAATCTTTTCCTTTATTAAAACAAAATTCTCTTTATTGTTAACAGTAGACGAAAGATTATCCCAAATTTTTTCAATGAACCTATCTAACTGCCCAACCAAATCTTTATAATCCCTTCCTAAATCCCTTAATCGTGCCTCCAAATCGAATGAAATATCCATAAAAGAGCAAAAAAAACCCAAAAAACAAAAGACAACGCTTGCAATTTTGCCGCAATGTTTTGCGCTGAAATCCAACCTCAAGTGTAAGCGCCACCGCCACTCTCCAGTTTCGCGTCACTTTTTAATTACAGCCACACTTCGCGAATTTTCTTTCAAAAATTTTTTGTTTTCTCGTAGCATTCGCAAAACTGCTAAATCTACTGTTTACAAATTATCAGAAAATATTCAATTTTTTATTGGTTTCACTATTTTAAAATTTGCACAACAAATTATTATAATAATCCCCCTATAGCCAGACTCAGCCACAGGATTACGGGTAAGGGAGTCTTGCCCAGGATTATTTATGTGTGTTAGTATTATTATCTATTCGCTACAAATTCCTACCTTTAAGATTTTATACAAACTCACCCGCGAACGATTTTCGGTTCGTAAAAACCGGCTGCACCAAATATGTTGTGGTTTTTTCAGTCGAATCCTGTTCGTGGGCTTCTCCGAAGTCCTTCCTTTCCAGCTTCTGATTCGAAATCAAACACTTTAATTTTAATTCAATCGCTTTATTAAAATCACACTTGTAATTATACACGGTCCGGAGCTCCGCTTCACTAATGGCTATTCACTATTCACTACTCAACTGACTTATGCAACTCAACTCAACTCAACTCTCTTCAACTAACTCATACCAGTCTTATTTATATTTCTGTATGAGGAAGCTTAAATACGGAAACAACAATATGCTAACTGTAGCAGAAAAGACCTGTCTCAACACCTGAGCGCAAGAAAGTGGGTCACTAGTTCCACGGTCAACAAGTGCAATACCGCTTCACCAGCGGCTAGCGCGCGCTCGATGAATTGACCTTGGCAAGTTACAATGCGGAATTAAACGCTTAGTTCGACACCATTATGGTCGACTGAAAATGTGTTCCGCGGAAGTAGCGACTCACAACAAATGAATTCCAACCTTATATCGCCAAAAACAATAAAACTCATAATTTGTTTTGTACATATTTAGTATATTTTAATTTGAGCGGTGAACAATACAAGTGGTATCATATTAAAGTACATTTAAATTTAATGTGGAAGCTATGTATAAAGAATTAGGTTTCAGAAATTATCGCCATCAATCCAAAAGTCATTGTCAGCATCATCGCCATCTGCAAAATTGTTATTACAACCACATTTTTTAATAATACATTAATGCATTTACCAAAATATGAGCACAAAGCCTGTCTAATAAGTTCAGATCTTTCTGGATTGTTTGTTAAATCAGTGGAGTATTCAGGCTGTTCTCTACGTCTCCCTCTGATCCTTTCTTCTTGAAGCCAAGTAAGAGAAAGACAATCTTTCTCAGCTATTAAGAAGTTGTGTAGAACACAGCTTGCTTTAATAATTAAATTGGCGTTTCCAATTTTATTATCGATGCCTTTTCCAATTCCACGAAATCTAAAATTGTGGTTTTTTAATTTTCTTAAATTTCGATTGTAGCGAACCAACAGGTTGCTACAAATTTGATATATATTTTATGTTTGTTTAAACTAAAATATACCTGAATTACGAATAAACCAGAATTAACTATACCACAAAACCAGAATTGAACCCGGAAATTGTAAAAACAAATTAAGCCCCGTAACACACGATAATATATATATACGCTCAGAGATAAGACATACGCACAAGTAGAGCAGCGGCAATTCTAAAAATAGAATCATGCGACAAGCTTATTTTCACTTTCTCTTTTCCTTTGCGCTTTCGCTGCCGCTGATCTAAAAATAGAAACAAGCATTCAGCTTACACATGTTTTCTTTCGTCGCGCAAGCGCTGCATACAGTTCTCATTTAGTTTTGATCAGCATGCGCTTTTAACGACTAGTTTGTGCAAGTTCAAGTCAGCCTTCTGCCGGTAAGCAACGACTCAATTCGTGCTTGCACTTACAGAAACTCTTTTTGCCTGGAGCAGTTGACCACCTGGTTCGACAGCCCCAAAATTGCATAAACGAGTGGCTCACATATTTTGAAGGGTTTACCAACCCTAGCTATACATCCAGTAGAGTAAAAGTAGTTGCCGGCGTAGTATAGACGTATTTTAGGAGTATCTTTGGGCGTATTTAGGACTATCCGGAACCATTCCTTCGGGAATTTCAAGGCTTCGGCCGGAATCATTCCTTCGGGAATTTCAAGGCTTCGGCCGGAATCATTCCTTCGGGAATTTCAAGGCTTCGGCCGGAATCATTCCTTCGGGAATTTCAAGGCTTCGGCCGGAATCAGTTCTTCGGAGCTTTCAACCGTATTGTAAGCGGCCTTCTGCCGCGGGACATTCGGTCCCTCCATCACCTGTACACCCGCAACAGTTGTAAGCGGCCTTCTGCCGCGGGGCACTCGGTCCCTCCGTCACCTGTACACCCGCAACAGTTGTAAGCGGCCTTCTGCCGCGGGGCATTCGGTCTGACAAAAGCATTTGTAACCAGTAGCAAGTAAGATTGTAAAAGACTTTTTTGTGAATTGGAACAAATAAAAGAATAAAAAAGGAAAAACGAACACCAACCCGCATACGTCCGAGCTGAATATTTCAGTGATAGATTTGCTTAACAGCAAATCGTGTGCAATTCTTGACCGACGCGGTGGTTGGTAATTTGAGGGTTACGAGATCCCCCAAAATGGACCCTGGGGCGACTGACGCTACCCCAGCTGGGAACAAAAACTCGTTACACGATATATCATCGTTTTGCATTACCTGGCTTTAATGTGACCGGAAGCGTTTTCAACGACTCTGCGGGCTTTACATAAATTGTAGTTAAATGATCGTTGAGCAGTGGTGTTGTTGACGCTATATGGATATGGTTTCATCAGCGTCGGAAGGCTGAATCTGCGATTATAAAGACATCAACATTGACTTCATTTATAACAACATTACTCTCTTGTAGCAAATTTGACTGCAGTTCATGTTTCAACAATGAATTTTCAAATATTTGCATATAATGAATAGAAAAGAAAATGGTTATTCACCACATAAAATGGACTTAGATATGTACATATGTACTTCGCATCCACCAGTGTCAGAAAAACTGGAGAATACCATCCCTTATAATTAAAATAATCCACCGTTCCGTCGCGCTTGGGATGGATTTCGATATGGCGACCATCTAATAAAAGTAAAATAGCTTTTATTTCAGAATATTCCTCATATTAGAATAAAACACATACCAAGCGCTATCCTACACTGAGGAAAACCCAACCGTTGAAATTCATTCACGCAATTTCTCAACTTTTCTGCAGTTAGTGGAAAAAAGTCCATATAAATGGGAGAAAGCGCCTTCCATACTCCTTGTTTTGTTTATTTAATAGGTGATTGAATTTGGAACTTGAACCAATTCCAATCCCTTTTTATTTATTTATAAGTGTAAATTCGGAACTTGAACCGAATCCACACCTTTTATTGTTTGAATGATAATAGCTTGGGTTAATTGATAATAGCTTGAGTTAAAACACTCTGATTCTGTGTTGAATACTGAAAATTTCTTTATTGAATGGCTTAATTTATAGATAAAAATACTTAACCTAAGCATAAATAACCATAAAAATACGTATAAGAAATATTGCCTAATTGACAAAGAAATATTGCGAAAAAATTAACTTAAAAAGAAAACCAAATTATTAAAAACGCTACATTAGTGCGCGTCAGCAAATTCGCAAGGTAAATTAATTGTTTTTAAATTCTGTCATCGACCGCCAGCGTAACACGAATCGCGACATCCTCCCGCCCGTTGAATAGTATTCAAGCCTATACGTTGGTTGAATATACGGTGCTCGGTCTCAAGCGGGGTGGTTTAGGTGGTCCTGTAGCTCGTGGTTTCTTATGCCAAATTTTATAGCTGGTGTAAGCCAATAATAGCAGGCTCAGCACTAATGCAGAGTAGCTGATGATATGATGATGGATTGTACTATTTTCAATAGCTTCTGGAAAAAAACAGCGTCAAAACAGCGTCAAAATCTGAGGTGCCCTCGATAATTTTGTTACTATTGCTGCGGCCGTTTGAAGTTTTGTTGATTATTAGGGATGCTGCTTCAACCGCGGCTTCAAAACGTGTGTAGGACGTGTGCATTACTGTAGCTATTGTGAAATGCCCCTTAAGGCTCAGCATTGCGTTTCGTATTGTGCAATTGCTGTTTAATGTCAACATTCCTGTGTTAACCAACGAGAGCTGTTGTAACTCAGTCCCACATACAGCTGTTAATTCGGTTTTAGTATGAACCGAAAAAATCCATTGATTGGCTTTGCTGGTAGGGAGCCATTCATCGTTGTTATTAGTGGGAATATAATTGCAATCTGCTGTTGGTTTATTGGTTAAAAGCAGCACTTCGCACCTGTGAACCAGTGAGTTAATTCCGTAGGTGAGTTGTCTATTTGAGCAGATGTACATATCGTCATCCAATCGATTGCCAGCCCTTAATTCCTCCCACGTCATTGGAAAATATTTATCCCGATGAGCATTGATTGCCATTATCTCCATGCTAGGGTGAAGTCTCATGAGTGTTCCATTGCGAACTGCGGGAATGGGCACCAGATTAAATAGATGATACGACTTCAAGCCTACTAATGGGATCATTAGGATCATTATTTTGAATATGGCATGTTGGTCTGTCAATGTGCCCTTGATGTCCATTGTTTTGTACAATTGTAAAAGGTTGTTATCGCCGTTGGGGAGCAACAGTCCTGGGGATATATGGTTTTTAATTTCCTTTAATTGCTCTTGTAGTTGTTTTGGCGTCAGCAGTAGTGGACTGATGCGCTCATGATGTACAGTAGTCATTACATCCAAGATTGCGGTTTGAACTCTTCTTAGATTTACGGCCATTGCTGAGAGTTGTGTGGAAAGCGATATATACCATTGGAAGATTTTGTAATGGTCCATTTCATCCATTAGTTCAGCAAGTTGATCATTAATGTGTTTCAGATTAGCTTCTGATTCCAATTCCTTTCTCTTGACAATGTTTATTGTTGAATCTATTATGGAGGTTTTATTTTTCACTAACTCCAGTAGGAATTCTTCATTGTTTCGGACTTTGTTGATGGTGGTGGACATTTCTTTAGCATATTCACTATCTAACACTCCAAATAGAGACCGGGCGACATTTTCAACAATGTCTAATGCTGCTCTTTTTTGCGAGTACTATGTAGGATATCACTGTCAACTTTCATTTCGTTCCTTAATGTTCTAAAGTGCGCTGTTAAGGCGAGGCAAGGTTTATTATCCTTTAGTTTCCGACATATGTGGTCCAATGCATAATGTTTTCCAGGTGAACAGCTTTAGTCGAGAAACAGCAAAATATTGCGAGATAAATCTTATGTGGTTTTTTACCTCGAATTTTATAATGCACCCAAAAGGGGCCACAATAATCTACTCCTGATGTAATAAACGGTCGCGCCGGCGATATTCTTTCTGCTGGTAGGTTTCCCATTATTTGCTTAAATAGGTGAGGCTTTGCTCGATTACATCGAACACAATTTTGAATAACACTTCTCGTCATATATTTGCCCTTTATGATCCAGAATTGTTGTCTGGATATAGCCAGAAGTGTCTGTTGTCTTCATGCAGACCCTGGAGCAGTAACCTTACCAATGAATCATTATATGGTAAGAGTAGTGGATGTCTTGCATCGTATGATAGATTAGCTGCTTGTAGACGACCTCCCACTCGAAGAATATTGTGTTCATCCATAAATGGTGATAAATTATTTATTGAATTTGCTTTGTCTACTGCCTTGTGTTGAGTAAGTGCTTTTATTTCTGTTGCGAAGTCTGACTGCTGTATCGTTTGTACTATTAGTTGTAGGCCCTTTTGTAATTCTTGTGGTGATAATTCTCTTTCCTGTAACCGTGGTGCAGTATGACGTACGTTGCTGATGAACCGCAAGACATAGGCGACAATGCGTTGCAGTGTGCGAAAAGAATTCCTGTGATTAATACCATATATATATGTTCTTCTCTTTCCGCCGTGCTTATTAACGAGGTTGCTGTGATTAATTTCCTTTCTAATTCGGGTTCATGGCTTGAGGGTTTTGAAAATGACGCAGGCCAGGGAGATTCATTGCCGTGCAAGAAGAAGGGACCGTAGAACCACATATCGCAATTTGGTAATTTATCCGCCGTTAGGCCTCTTGATAGGACGTCTGCGGGATTTTACTTCGTATTGACATACCGCCACTGCGTAGGTGTTCTTCTTTGTTGAATTTTTGTGATCCTATTGGCCACAAAGGTGTGAAAGGATGACGCTGTTGAGTGTATCCAGCATAGTACCACCTGAGAGTCCGACCATAAGAAGGCCTTGGCGTCTTGCAATCTTAGATCAGTTCTTACCCTGGTTGTAAGTTCGGCGCCTAAAACAGCTGCACATAGTTCTAGGCGTGGTATAGTTTGCTTTTTAAGTGAAGCAACTCTAGATCTCGCACACAGCAATCGCAGTATAACCTGTCCGTTTCTGAATGTAGATCTTAGATATACCGCTGCCCCGTAAGCCTTTTCTGAGGCGTCTGCAAATGTGTGGATTTGCACTGAGGTTGGTATTTCCTTTCTGAAGACATGTCTATCAATTCTAATTTTATTTAGAGCTGCCGACATTTCTTGAAAGCTCCGCCATTCCTTTTGTAGTTGCTCTGGTAAAACGTCGTCCCATGACAGCTTTAATTGCCAAAGCTGCTGGGTGAATATTTTGGCAATTACCACTACAGGTGCGAGGATTCCCAGAGGATCAAAAATGCGAGCCAAATCTGAAGTAGCTAATCGCTTTGTTGAACATTGTGTGTGAGTCATTTTCACCCGCACTGAGAATTGATCATCCCTTGGTAGCCACATTACACCTAGTGTCTTTATGTAAGGAGAATGTGTAGAGTGGAGATCAAGATCAACTTCTTGGTCATGAGATGCAATGTTCTCGAGCAATTTCGCATCATTAGCGCACCACTTGCGCAGCTTAAACCCTGCGTTATCTAAGATGTGCCTCAATTGCGCTTGAATTTCTAATGTTGCGGCAATACTGTTTGCACCGCTCAAGCAATCATCCATATAAAAGTCATCTAATAGCACTTGAGATCCCGTTGGATGATCCAACTTGTTCTGCCTTGCTAGCGTTTGAAGGCATTTTGTAGCTAAGTACGGAGCGGCCAACGTCCCATATGTTACCGTTTGTAGGCGATAATAATTTAGCTCTTGTTTTCTATGGTTTCGCTAAATTATCAACTGATATCTCTGATCCTCACGATGTATTAAGATTTGCCGATAAATTTTTTCGGAGAATGCATATTTGTGGAGACGAAAACGAATTAAAATGGAGAAGAGTTCTTGAATCATTGGTCCGACGTGTAGTATGTCATTTAAGGAGAGTCCTGAAGAAGACTTTGCTGAAGCATCGAAGACAACTCGTAATTTAGTGGTACTACTATCCGGCTTTAGAACGCAATGACGAGGAATGAAATAGTGTTCCTTTGGTACATCTTTGGGTGCGATACATACATGGTGCGATCTCTTCCATGTGTCCAAGTTGAGAATACTCTTTCATAAAGTCGCAATAGGCTGTGTTCAGAGTTTGATCTTTTTGTAATCGTCTCTCAAGAGCATAAAATCGGCTAAGAGCCATTGAAAATTACTCTCCCAATGCTTCACCCTTTTCTGCTAATGGTAACCGGACTATGAAACGTCCAGTTGCGGATCTCGATACTGTTTGCGTAAAGCTGCTTTCACATAACTGCTCTGCCACCGTCAATTGTTTTTTCTCGTCCTCAGTGTTCTCTAATAACCAAAATCTTTCGATTAACTCGTCTGTGGTCTCGTTGCTGTTAGGGAAGATTCCGCACGTAACAGGTTGATGAGTTGTTGAGTTCATTTTTCCTGATACTATCCATCCTAATTTTGTATTTTGTAGGATGGGCATATCCTTGCCGAGGTGTAACTGTTCGATTTGCATTAAATCGTAGAAGAACTCTGCTCCTAGGAGAACATAGATTTTGCCCGGTTTGTCGAAAGTTGGATCCGCTAATTTAACGTTACTTGGTATGGACCATTTTGAAATGTCTAACGTCTGTGTCGGCTGTGGTGGCACAATTTGCGGTAATACATAAGCCTCGAGCCTGGTGTAGAAAGTTCCATCTTGTGATTGAAGTCCTACATTGACCCTGTTGCTAGAATTGCGAGTCTTACTTCCGATGCATTCGATTTGAAGTGATGAAGTTCGAGTCGATCGGGATAGCTTCTTGATGAGCCTCTGAGTTACCAGATTAACTTGCGAACCGGAATCTAAAACAGCCTTAAAGTTGAATGACTTGCCATTGGCTGCAGAAATTGAAACTACAGCGGTAGCTAATATAACATACGCCTGCCTGTTGCATATAATATATTAGTTGGTGCGTTATTTGCCTTAACATGTGTAGAGTTTGTTGGCCGAGTGCTGGCCTTAAATTGATGATTGTTCTGCCCTGTACTGAAGTTTTGAGTGTGCTCCAAATGTAATAACGTGTTGTGCTTTTTATTACACTGACTGCAACTTCACGAAGGACACTGACCAGCCAGATGACCTGCCTTCAATCAATTTACACAAAGATTTTGCTTGCGCACAAAATTTAATCGATCTGATGCTCCAAGCTGAAGAAAGTGTGGACACGCAAATAACGGATGCGTGCCACATTTGCATGATCGACATGTGTTCTTGCCCTGATGTTTCGAGACGAATGTTGCATGGACATGTGCAGTTTTCTGAGCTGCTGGAACCTTATCCCTTTGTCCTATCATTTCCAGTGATAAGAATTGTCCTTCCAAAAAGGTAAGAAAGTCGGGAATTGTTTGCACTTCTCTGGGATTCGAAATTGTTTGCTCATATCGAATCAATGACTGTCTGTCCAGCTTTTTCATAAGTAAATTTAATAATAAGGGATCCCACAGTGCCGTGGCAATTTCCAAATTGTTTAGGGCCAGAAGACATTCCTGAGTTGTATCGTGTAATCCTTTTAACGTCATTACTGATCCAGATACTGATGGTTGATCGACGATTTTTTGGATTAGAGTTGATACCAATACACTTCTATTGTTGTAGCGCTGTCGCAGCATTGTCCAAGCAACATTATAATTTTCCTCAGTAGAGGCTAAGTGACTGATTAATCTTTCGGCTTCTCCAAGAAGTTTCGATTTCAAGTAAAACATTTTTTGAACTTTGGGAATTGGTTGTTGGTCCACCATTTGCGAAAAGAGATCGAAGAACTGACGCCAATAAAGATAACTTCCATCAAATTTAGGAATTGTTAGCTTAGGTAGATGTATTTTAGTTTGCAATGATGAATTATTTGTAGTTGAAGTTGTTGATATATCGCTACTTATTTTCTGTTGTTCTGCAATGACTGCTAAGTTGACTAATGTTTGCTGCACTTGTTCTTCCATATCGACATATGGCTGTATGTTATAACCGACGGATTCGGGACTTTCAAATTGAGTCCAGATCTCATCGTTTATTTTTTCAATTTGTTCCCATGCTTGTTTGATGGTTTTTATTTGGATGTCGTAGTATAGCTGTGGCTGAGGCTGCCTGTTGCTATTTACGTTTGACAGCAGTCGCTCTAGTGCATTGCATCTTGCGGCAAGCTTTCGTACCAATCCACTATGATTTTTGATGTCTGTTTCTTAACCTTATTCCTGACTGGCGGCTTCTTGTAATTGGTCCTTTGTTGGCGGCACCTGTTTCTTTTCTTCTTCGAAGATTTGGATGTAAGTTGCCGTTAACTTCTTCATTTGGTCGAAGAAGTCCGATGTGAAATAGGCGTCCTCTTGGTGCACATGTTCGTGCTCTCGAATTATCCTGTCTCTCGTCACGAATTCGTCCCAGATTTCCCTCAGCCACTGCAGACGATCGGTGAAATATTTCACATTTTGTTTGCGTGAAGCCGAATCCTTCTTGTAGTTTCGTATGATAGTCTGTATTTAATTTCCAGCCTCTTCTTGCTCCTTTATCAATTTAGTAAGCCCTTCCATGTTGGGTTTATCCTTGTAGACTCTTCTTGTAGACTCTGTGCTGCGGTGTGTTATCCCTTAAAGGATCACGTCGGGGTCACCAAATGTTTTGTTTATTTAATAGGTGATTGAATTTGGAACTTGAACCAATTCCAATCCCTTTTTATTTATTTATAAGTGTAAATTCGGAACTTGAACCGAATCCACACCTTTTATTGTTTGAGTGATAATAGCTTGGGTTAATTGATGATAGCTTGAGTTAAAACACTCTGATTCTGTGTTGAATACTGAAAATTTCTTTATTGAATGGCTTACTTTAAAGATAAAAACACTTAACCTAAGCATAAATAACAATAAAAATACGTATAAGAAATATTGCCTAATTGACAAAGAAATATTGCGAGCAATTATTAACTTAAAAAGAAAACCAAATTATTAAAAACGCTACATTAGTGCGCGTCAGCAAATTCGCAAAGTAAATTAATTGTTTTTAAATTCTGTCATCGACCGCCAGCGTAACATGAGTGCAGTCAATGACACTGAGCCATGCTCGCTGTCGATGACCCAGTTCAAGGTAGGAAAAGTGCTTCCGTTAACATAGCGAATCGCGACACTTCTGAACAAAAATCAAAAAACAAAAAATGTGGCACACGGTGGACTTACCTACCCCAAAAATGTTGGCCACACTGCGATACTTTGACGAAGAAGCAAGAGTATAAAGTGCAATAGCAACACGCTTTCCAAAGGATATTGTTTCACGAGAATTGCAGTAACCTTGCACTACGTCTATAATAACTTTTTGGTATATGTAAACATTGTAAATGTTTTTGAAAACTGAAAATCTTTCGGTTTCCAAAGCTTGTAATCTAGAAAGTTTATCCAAATCCTGGTATAAAAATGTACGACAGCGATGATTGCTTGAAATTTAATAATTTTTTGATTTCAAAAACAAAAATCAATTAATTTGACACTCAAATAAGTTTAATTTCACGCAATAATAAATTCCACCAAAAAATTGTTTACAAGGATTTAAACAGCTGTATACGATTGTCAAAATAAATCCGACTTTTTTTTTTATAACAGATTTTACAGTAGCTCTCTTAAGAGAAAATGCTCTTTTCTTATGCATTTAGTACGAGCACTGTTTGTGGGTTGACAGAGGGTGAGGAAGGAAAGGGAATTATCATTTATACCAATCGACTCCGGCAAGTGTTGCTATACAAGCTTTAGAAAATCTTTTTTCCCCTTTTATATTGCAAACACTGCCGGAGTCAAAGTTTGATTCGTTCTTATACAATAATTGCGTTAGGCGCGGCCTTAAGTACGCTAAGAAAGATTTAAACACCACAAATTGTTTAGTAGTTGACAACCATGCGCACATGCGGGACTCTAACCCACATCCCCGGAGCCCGCTGACTAGTGTGCCACGCACTACGCCTCCGAGGACCGAGTACTTATTTTATGTGATCGCTTGTAAATCTGTTGATGTTCGAAAGCAGATTTATGTTAAATCTCATTTTAGGTGAACATGCTAAAACACAATTGGAAGATGATTTTTCGAAAGCGAACTACTGAATACAAAATATTCCAGAACATACCTTGTAGAAAAATTTTTATAAACTGAGGGGAATAAAGTCGTTGTCAAGTGGCTAGGTTTTTCCAATAAACATAAAAAGGTAGTAATGAAATTTTTAAATAAATTTTCTTATATAAAATAGATTGCTTTGTGTGTTTTTATTTCATTAGCTGTACAACATTTAAGATGTCAATAAACCTTACCCTAAGCGGAAACAAATATATTTTATCCGCTGATTACTTTCCGCCCATAGATTAAGAAATATGTGTGCAGTCTCATTGACTTTCATAGCTACAACACCACACCAAACAATGACTATGAAGATAATTTATTTCCCATTGTAGATCATACAATTGAAGTTCCTGTCGGTTCATATGAGCTGGATGATATTTCCGAGTACATTCAAATTAAATATTTTAGTATAGAGCCACATGAGAAGCTGCGTGAGGAACAGTAGATAGCTGCCAACCCTAATACACTGCAAGCTATCGTAGGAACCAGTAAACATGACATTTTCTCTAATAAACATCGAACCATTGGTTCACTGTTGGGATTCAGTAAAAAATTTAGTTTTTCATGCTCATGCTCATTCCGTGGTTAATAGTCAGGGATCGAAAAGCAAAAACAACAATGGGGAATATCCCACGTACAATGTACGTGAATTCAACAGTGCATAAAAAATTGACGTCAGAGCAATTTTTGTCAGCTGTGAAAGCAGAGTTTCGCATCTCGTTATCTCTGCTTTCGATCCCTGATTATTAACCATGAAATTAGCATGGTAAAAAAGTAAGCGTAAGCTCACACGACGATAAATTGCCCAACAAGAAACAAATATAGTATTGTCGCGTATACACCCAGTGCATTTCCGAAACCGAAAGTGAAAAGTTGAAAAAGTGAAGTGAAGAAATCATTAAAGGAATTTCATTATTATTATAAATAAAAAAAATATATGAAAAACATTTACGCAAACTTAATTATTACTTTATATTTTCATATCCACGAAGTTATGATATTGTGACGAATTTACTACCGAAGTTTCCGAAACCACTGGAAACCATCCATATCGCGACATTTACATGCATCTAGCGTAAGACAGAAAGAGATAGATAGCTAATTCCAGAACCTTCCACAGCTTTCAAGACGTTATCTAGCGTGGGATATAACAAATAGAGAGATCGACAATTTGTTAGATAGTTCTAGAACCTTCCACCGCACTATCAGCTGGCATATAAATAGCCGCAGGGAGACTCAGAGAATTAATTCGAGTTTGGTTTTTGAACGGAATACATAGACATATTGTGAGCATAGTGTCAAGTAATAAGTGTTAATAAGTGCAATCAGAATAGAATAAATTTTTGGAATTAAGAACAAGAACACTTTTGAGTTTTATTGGATTATTCACAATCCAGAGATCGAAGCTAAGAGAGTCGTACCCGTAAATCTAAATTTACGTAACAATTGGTGTCAGAAGTGGGATTGCTGAATAATCCTAAATCATGGTAAAGTTTGTTGAACTGAAAATACTCCAGCTGAGGGAAGAGCTGGAGGCTAGAGGTTTGCCTGTGACAGGACATAAGGCAGATCTACAATCGCGGTTGCGTAAAGCAATGTAGAGTGAGGGTATCGATGTTGAAGAACATGAGTTCTGTCATGATGCTTCAGGAGCTTCATCTAAAGTCGAGGAGCAATTGGTAGAGCCGCAGCCAGCTCCAGCATTTGACATGAATGTGCTTCTAGCAGCAATGGAGCAACAGTCCTCACGTATGGAGGAGCAGCTGGCACAAAACACTTCACAACTGCAGGAGCAACTATCACGCAAAGAAGGGAATTCTTCCATATTCCAGGCGAGGAAGGATAAAATGGAGGATGAATTACACAGACTAGTATCAGAAATACAGTGGTTGTATGGTTATGTGCGAGAAATACAGACCAGTGGACCAGTTACAGCTGTTAGCCCAACGAAATTGCAAGCGCCAACGTTCGACCGTACTGTATCATTTAAAGTTTTTAAACTACAGTTCGAGACCACAGCACAAGCCAATCGCTGGACTACGACAGACAAAGTGGCAGATTTGGTAGTATCACTGAAAGGCTCCGCCGTTGAAGTCCTGCAAACAGTTCCTGAAATTAAACGTGGTAATTATGACGCGTTAATGGTAGTGATTGAACGACAATATGGTAGCGACCATAGAAAACAAGTGTTTCAAATGGAGCTGATGAATCGTTACCAAAAAGCTAACGAGTCGTTATAAGAATATGCAAGGGATATAGAGCGGCTCGCGCATTTGGCCAACGCAGATGCACCAGGGGAAGTAACTGAATTATTTAAAGTTCATGCGTTTATGAGTGGTATACGAGATGCGGACACCAAACGTGCAATCTACTCCATGCCAAACAAGACGTTTGCCTAAACAGTGTTATTTGCTTTGACACAGGAAACAGCATGCCTTTTAAGCAGTAAAGCATATAAAGTTCATCGGCTGGAAGTTCAGTCAATTGAATCCCTAGAGGAAACCATAAAGTATCTCATCCAGACTATTTCTCAGAGGATGCCAAACTCACGCAAGGGCTCTGAACTAAAGTCTTACAGAGTTTTGATGACCACCTCAAAAATTTAGAAGATGTCTTTCGACGAATTGCTTCTGCTGGATTACAGTTGAATCCATAGAAATGCAATCTATTTAAAGTCGAAGTAACTTATTTGGGCCACAAAATCACTACTAGAGGAATTCGCACTGATGAAGACAACATAAAATCTGTAAGAGATTGGCCTCGACCCACGAATGTTCATGAAGTGCGAAGCTTCTTTGGACTCTGTACATATTACCGACGCTTTGTACACGGATTTGCCAATCTTGCAAGAAATTTGCATAATTTGACAAAGAAAAACTGCCAATTTGTGTGGAAAGAGGAGGAAGAGAATGCCTTTCAGCAGTTGATGGAATTGCTTTGTACAGCCCCATTGTTGACGTATCCAGCTCCTGGCGGAAAGTTCGTCCTAGACACAGATGCTAGTACACATGGAATAGGAGGTGTACTCTCACAGGTTATCGATGGTCAGGAAAAAGTAATTGGGTACTATAGCAGAGTCCTTGGAAAACCGGAAAGGAACTATTGGGATACAAGGCGGGAACTCTTTGCAGAGGTTGAATGTATGAAGCATTTTCACAAATACCTGTATGGACAGCATTTCCATCTAAGAACAGATCGTGCAACACTCAGATGGTTACTCCAGTTTAAAAATCCGTAAGGACATATTGCGCGATGGATAGCAAGGTTGCAGAATTATGACTGTGAAATACAGCATCGGAAAGGTGGACAACATAGAATCGCCGATGCACTATCTCGACGCCCATGTGCATTGGAGTGTAAGCATTGCTTCAAGGCTGAAAGAAGCGAAGGTATAGTCGACATCCGATTAACAAATCTGCAACCTGATGATGACTGGGATTCCAGCGCTGTAAGGAAAAGTCAACTGAAGGATGCGGACTTGGTTAAGGTCATGAAAGCGAAGAAACGGATAAAAGACCAACCAAGGAAGAAATGGCATCAGAAAGTCCGTTGGCCAAGGCGTATTGGGCGCAATGGAATAGCTTGAAGTTGATAAACGGAGTTCTGCATCGTTCATGGGAAAGTGAGGATGGTAAACAGACTCGCTATTTGGTTGTCCTACCAAAGTCTATAATAGTAGCTGTATTAGAAGAGTTACACAATGGGCCAAGTGGAGGTCATTTCGGCGTCACGGAAACTCTGGAAAAGATTAAACAACGTTCTTACTGGGTGAATTGCAAAGAATCAGTTGCTGAATGTATTAAAAACTGCGCTCAATGCATGGCAGCTAAAGGTCTGAAAGTTAGAAGCAGAGGAAGGTTGCAGCAGTACAATGCGGGAGCACCATTTGAACGCGTTGCAATGGATGTAGCTGGTCCATTTCCTACTAGCGACTCTAGGAACAAATATGTGTTGTTGATTATGGACTATTTCAGTAAGTGTCCAGAAGTATACGCTATACCAAATCAAGAGGCTAAAACTCTGGCCGAAGCTTTTGTGCAGAAGAGCACTGCTGTCAATGAATGCCTCTCGGTACCAGTTTTGTAGCGACCCTGTAAAACGAAGTGTCCATCTGGTGGCGAGAGGCATTCATTGACAGCAGTGCTACCAATTGTGAAAAAAACATCATAGGGGGTAGAGAAAAAGATGAGGTTCTTTCCGTTTGCAGAATCGAGGCCGATCTGACTCATGTGCAAAAAGCTACAAAAGTGCCATCAGTTCGCAGACTAAGTTACATATTACAATTTCTTTAAAGTTTTCTGAATTAAATAAATAAATAAATAGTAGCATAAACGCTACGAATTGGTGACCCCGACGTGATTTTTTGGCGACTGGAAAAATTTTCAAAAAGCAATGCCACTGACGCACAGTCCGTCACGAAACACAAACGCACATTAGAGGAAGCACAAAAATGCAAGTAATGAAATTCCTGCGAAGAGCCATCCAGACATCCAAAATGTGGAGTATATAAAATTACCACTATTTTGGACGAATATTCCAGAACTCTCGTTTACACAGATAGAGGCTACACCTGCTAATCGCCGAATCACTAATGACTTGCGAAGGTACAATTTCGTATTACAGGCACTGAATGCGGAAACTGTGCAACAAATATATAATTTCCGTAGACGACCTCCAGAAGAGGACCGATACAAGGCTCTGAACGAAACACTAATACTACGCCTCAGCGACTCCAAAGAGACGCAGATACGAAAATTCTTAAATGAGTTACAATTAGATAACCGCAAACCGTCTCAACTGTTGAGAGAAATGAATAAGTGAAATGAAAACTGTTGAGAGAAATCAATTAGGTGGAGAAAGTATACATGACGATTTCCTTCGTACTCGGTTTTGCAATGCATGCCAACAAACGTTCGTGCTGTGTTGTTGGGTAGTATGTTCATCAGCCATAAAAATGGTAGAAGCACCCAGCAAAATCGGAGAAGTCGTTCGATTTCTCGCAACAGATCAGCCGCTCCACAGGCTAATCAGCCAGGAGTTTGCTACAGAACGAGGAAAACTAGATGCGTTATTCTACGTAGAAGCGGTCGTGGACAGCGAAAGTAGTAGCGTGCAAGCTGAAAACCGTTTATTTATGCTTGACAAAAATAATAATCTCAATTTTCTCATAGACTCGGGCTCTGCAGTGACTGTGATACCTCGAGAGTATATCATATGCTATGTAGGTATGTCAATGATGCCATGATGTGTGATAAAGTCCGCTCCAATGATTGGCGACTTTACTTCTGCTATGATGAATGGCTATCTGAACGGTCGACGTAAGCCCAAATCTAATGTTAAAACCTTTTCGCCGAACGTTCCAATTTCAGTTGTATTCGTTGCGTAGAGTGTTAACGCCTGCTTCACTGCCTTGGTTTTGATATACTCTCGAGGTATCACAGTCACTGCAGAGCCCGAGTAGTCTATGAGAAAATTGAGATTATTATTTTTGTCATGCATAAATAAACGGCTTTCAGCTTGCACGCTACTACTTTCGCTGTCCACGATCGCTTCTACGTGGAACAGCGCATCTAGTTTTCCTTGTTCCGCATTTTAAAAGAGCAAGGAGTAGTGCATCTAGTTGCGTCTTTTCCGAATCTCGCATGATAGCAAACTCCTGGCTGATTAGTCTGTGGAGTGGCTGATCTGTTGCGAGAAATCGAACGACTTCTCCGCTTTTGCTGGGTGCTTGGAACACAGTTTTTCTATCATCTGGGATAACGAAACCATGTTTTTTTAATGAGATTAATTCTCTAGTCCATTGACGCAATAGAAATGATTTCGTGAGACGTGTCATACGGTCTTGTTGAAGTTGCCATTATCCCAGTACTGACGCACGCTTCGAGAATTCTGTCAGCCAATTCTGCTAATTTTGTCAACGAAAGATCCGTACTGCCAATCAACACAACACGAACATGCATTGCATAAAGGGAGGGCGAAGGAAAACGTCATGTATACTTTCTCCACCTAATTGCTTCATTTCTCTCAACAGTTAAGACGGTTTGCGGTTATCTAATTGTAACTCATTTAAGAATTTTCGTATCTGCGTCTCTTTGGAGTCGCTGAGGCGTAGTATTACAGACTTATTCTGTAAACTCACATCCTGCGTTCAGTTCGATTTTATACTCTGTTCTCTTTTGTTATTTTCTTAAAACATATGTTCAGAAAAAAAACAAAACTGAACGCATCACATCCCATGTCTTTGCAACGTATGTTGTTGGTAGTTTTACATGCTTTTCCAAGCTGTTGATGAAAACATACGAATTTTGTAACATTCAACATGCGTGCGACTGCATGCGTTCATCTGTCATATAGCTCGCAAAAGAAAACCAGTCGTTTCTACTCTGTCGGTGTTTGTGGTCATTTTGTCAGTGAAATTTTTTTGCGTTAACATCTAATATTGAATTTATTTGCGTTATTATAATTATTTTCCTAGTTAAAACTTCAATATTTCCACAATAAAACTTCAATATTTTCACACAATGCACCATCTCTACTTAATTGATGATAATCAATGACGCTAACCATTGTTGCCAGGTTACGCCACATTAAATTTACATTAGAAACTGCGAAATTTACATACAAAATTACTTAATTTTAATTGACATTATGTTGAAAATTTTAAAAATGTTCAACATTTAAAATCATGACACAATTTAGCAAATAAATAAATACTTCATGTATAAAAATGTGGGAGATCTCATTTAAGCAATTGCTCTCATACTTAGCAATTGTTTCCATGTTTCTGTAAGCTTACAGAATACCTCGTTTTTGATCATGTGATAATTTGAACGCAGGATGTGAGTTTACAGAATAAGCCTGTTAGTGTTTCCTTCAGAGCCTTGTATCGGTCCTCCTCTGGAGGTCGTCGAAGGAAATCAGATATTTGTTGTACACTTTCCGCATTCAGTGAAATTAGTCGGAATTCTGTACTCGATTCTCGGAATTCTGTACTTTGCTTTTGCGCATGGTAGCAGTCAATTTCGGATTTAGGAGGGTTGTTAATTCAAAACGGCAAACATATACATCCTACATTATTGTAATGATAATTAAAAGAAATTAAAAAACTAAGAACGGAAATAGACACTGAAGATGGCACAACGCCGAAATTGGTTTGTCTACAAACCAATTTTGTAAACAAACAAATTTTTGACAAATTTGTAGACAAACAAATTTCGGACAAATTTGTAGACGAACAATTACAAGAAATTATTTATTAAATTTCCAAAAAAAGGAATTTATAAGTTAACTACTTAAAGAATTGTCGTTCAAGTTTCTACCACTGAAATGCGAAGGTAGATTTAAAAATTTTTTTCTAAAATCATTTGAAAATAATGTTTTTAGGTACACCGGGGAAATAAATTTTCTTCTGCACCTCTTGTTTTAGATCATAAAAGTTTTCACCACCTTTGTTTACATGTGGTGAAATTTAAAAATTCCAATTGTGATCGCGATTTTTGTTACTCAGATTGGCTCTGGAACAATTTATTAATAAAATTATATTTGCAGATAGCAAAATGAAGAGAAAATGTGTAAGGAAAAGCGTTGGAATTTTTAAATAAATCTGCTGAAATGTTAATTAATACTTGTATTTATTTGCTCTGGGAGTGGTTTTACTTCAGGATATGATGCTGAGGTGAAATATTCACTGAAGTTTAGGGCAAGTTCACAGGATGATCATTTCACCAACGAAAATCAAAAATTTTTTCTTTGTTTTTCACCCATCGTGAAAATGAGTGAAACATTGTTCCGGTAAATTGTGTTCATTTTGCCGCTCGCAAATTGTTTATTTTTTTTACACGTCAAAGTAACAAATTTGAATCTTGTTGGTCAAATGACCGTCATGTGAGCTTGCCCTTACTTTTCACCATGCTTTTTCACGTACATTGTACGTGAATTCAACAGTACAAAAAAAAGTAGACGTCAGAACGATTTTTATCATAAGAGATGCTAGTGATAATGTAACCGATACAAAAATATCGCTGATCTCTAGTTTGGAGGCTTATGCTTAAAACATATGTGGAAGCACTAAACAATAAATACATTTATTTTCGGTTATCTTTATCTCATTTTCTTACGAGCAAAACATAATTATACCCCACGGACAAAACACAAAATCTGTAAATTCCTGTGTTGAAACGTAAACAAAGGAATAGCAAAAGAAGTAGAAGAGCACTTTGTGTGTGTGAAATTAGAAATAGATCTATCCCGTAGACATTTGTATTTTTATCTATGGACAATTGTTCTCAGATAAATTATCTTTTTTCCTCAGATAAATTATTCCCTTAAGAACCTGTGTAATTTGAACAGCTGATTTTGTGTTTAGTGTTTAGTGCTTCCAATTGTTTTTTAAGCATTAGGTGCTTGTTCTTTACAGGTTTTTATTTAAATATATTTTTATATATGACATTTAAATTAATTTCATTAGACAAATTCCGCTGCAATACAATAACGGTGCGATGAGTTCTATCTGTGGTTTTTTAATTCCAATTTCGTCCTGCTCCTTTGACTTACGGTAATCGCACATAGAAGATAGTACTTTTTCCTACTATTACCAATCTACAACAGGCGGGTTTCGATGGATTGGTCCGCTGAAGAGGAAATTAATTTATTCTTTGCACTGGAAGGTCTCAAGCCTGTTGGGATTAATAAATATTTCTATATTACTTGCATTGTTGATAGGCTTTCAAATAGTCTTAATAGAGATATGACTGCAGAGTTTGTATGGAGGCATCTTCGCACCCTTTATAATTTAGATATATTGAACGAAATGGAACCATCCCCTTTCCAAACGAAAGTGATGATTTTACTCTGCCTGACATTGAGTTTAGCTTGTTATCAAGAAAACGTGCGGAAGACAAGGGAAGGCTTCAGATTTTTCTAGCAGGATTGCTACTCCACAGGTCTCGCCACCATCTATATCATTTGTTACGGACACCACAAAGGGTAACTGATTTAAATAAAATTCATTATCTAAATTTTGTACCCCCAAATTCAAACAGATAAGATTGTGACTTCTAAGATTTCTGTAATACAAATCAAGGAACTCGAAAAGAAGATAACAGGGAAATTCGGCGAAGAACCTACACGCACTCACAAACGAATACGTGGCTCCATGTCGCTCGAATCGAATAGTCCCTCAACTACACTCCCGCCTATACAAAGAAACAAACGTAGGAGGATATAAAACATTTAAATATGTGTTGAAGTAATCGTGCTGCGCTATAAACCGCTTTGATTTTCTTATCTATAATGTATGAAAATGTTCTATATAAGAATATGTTGCTAAAATAATATTTACTATAATATACTTCTGCTGAAAATTAGGTTTGCAACTACTTTGTTGTATTAGAGCAAATTGTTTTATATTGCGGTGTGACTTCGGCGAAGCATTAGGAGAAAACCAATGCAATTGTTTTGTAGTTTTTAAACTACTTTGTTTCATCCGAGTACGTATGTCACCTTTATATTATTTTTGAATCTTTTTCCCGTTTATCCTCAACCTCAGAAAATTTTGTTTACTTTAAAGTTCTTGGAGGAGCAGTGAGAGGCAAATCCGAAAATTCGTTTTCAATGACGAATATACATATATATTCCTGCGAAAAAGTACTCTAAATGCAAAAAAGTCACTTAGCAAATTTTGATATAATTTGAAGTAGTTTTAAAGTTAAAGTGCACTTTTACCTACTATAGTAAGTAGACTAAAAACAAAAAGTGTAATTTCTTAAAGCATGCTTCAATATCTATTGATGATGGGCTTGCTTTGTTTGTGCCGACTATTAGAAGGAGGCGAAAATTTAGCTTACCCTGGTATAACAGCAAGTTGCTAAGTCTAAAAAATATAAGACACAGAGCTCATAAGAAATACAAAATTTCTAATTCACCGGAAGACTAATGCTTCTTTCTTCTGCGTAGAAAAGAATTTGAATTTTTATCTAGATTCTTATTCAATAAATACGTAAGATCGATGGAAACACAAATAAGGTTTAATTCTAAGTCCTTTTGGGTGTTTTATAATGCCAAAATGAAAACTGGTGGTTTACCTATGTCCATGTTTTATCAGAGTTCGGTTGCGTCTTGTACTCAAGATGCTTGTGAACTTTTGGTCAGGTATTTTAGCTCAATTTTTGGTAACATTGCTAGTAATCCACTAGTATTCCTAATTTACATCAATTTGTAAACATTGGCAGATTTTCTGTTTCTGAAAATGAAGTTCTTGACGTAATTAATAATCTTGATTTATCAAAAGCGGGCTTTGAGTAGTACCACGTTCGTCGTTAAAGAATTGCTACTGATCGTTATATCTGCCGTTATCTATGATTTTTAATAGATCTCTACAAACCGGTGCTGTTGTGAGTGAAGGGAAAATTGCATTTATTTCTTTGCTAAACTGGCCAAACTTGGTGTAAGTACATTCCACTGCTCTAAGCTGGATTAAATCTTATCAGATGATTTAAAGTTATTTTCTACTATAAGGAATGCGAAGGATTGTACAGACTTGCAGGGAGACATTTTTTCGTTTATATCTTGGTGCAATGAAAATAGTCTAACGCTGAAGTTCATGAAGTGCAGTACATTATCGTTTTCAAAAAAGTATTTTCCAATTATTTTTGCATACAAATTCAGTAATACGGATTTTTTTGAACGAGTAGAGTCTAAAAAGGACTTAGGTGTATTTTTTTACTCAAAGCTCAATTTTAGCCTCCATAGAGATTTTATTTTATCCATTGTTAATTCTATACCTGGCTTTATTAGGCGTAATTCAAAGGATTTTGTTGATCCTTTCACTTTGAGAGTCCTATTTACAAGTCTAGTGTGATCAACTTTAGAATATGCTTGCATTATCCGGGATCCCGATGCAAACACTCATATGAATCGGTTAGAAAAAATTCAAAGGCGCTTCACAAGTTTCGCCTTACGTAGATTGTATGCCCTTGATTCGATGCCGCCTTATGAATCGAGATGTGAGTTACTGTATCTGCAAAATTTGGCTACCAGAAGAAAGGCTCAAGGCATTTTATTCATAAAAGATATCTACGACAATAAAATTGACTCTGCAGATCTTCTACTGCTTCTGAATTTTCATGCGCCAGAGAGACCTTTAAGAGAATTTACTTTCTTTTATAATAGAATACATTACGCTTATGGTTGTAATGAACCGATTTACAAATTTTCTTCTTTGTGTAATCGTATCTCTAGAAATATTAACTTTGATGTAGAGAGGAGTATATTTAAGAGAAATGTATTTGAATTTTTATAAATCTAAATTTTGTATGAACTAATATGACCTGTGAGGGCTATGCCTGGTAGATTAAATAAATAAATAAATACAAAAGTATATTTTAAATCTGATTGAGTTTTGCTCCATAATATTTAAAAACATAATCTATACCATCACTCACCGTAGATATGCTATGTATGTATGTCTTGCGCAAACTACCTTTAGATGAGATCTTGGTGACTGCATCCGTCAGGCGTCGTTTTTTTAAGTCTATAATGATGCCATGATGTGCGATAAAGTCCGCTCCAATGATTGGCGACTTTACTTCTGCTATGATGAACGGCTATCTGAACGGTCGACGTAAGCCCAAATCTAATGTTAAAACCTTTTCGCCGAACATTCCAATTTCAGTTGTATTCGCTGCGTAGAGTGTTAACGCCTGCTTCACTGCCTTGGTTTTGATATACTCTCGAGGTATCATAGTCACTGCAGAGCCCGAGTCTATGAGAAAATTTAGATTATTATTTTTGTCATGCATAAATAAACGGTTTTCAGCTTGCACGTTACTACTTTCGCTGTCCACGATCGCTTCTACGTGGAACAGCGCATCTAGTTTTCCTTGTTCCGCATTTTAAAAGAGCAAGGAGTAGTGCATCTAGTTGCGTCTTTTCCGAATCTCGCATGATAGCAAACTCCTGGCTGATTAGTCTGTGGAGTGGCTGATCTGTTGCGAGAAATCGAACGACTTCTCCGCTTTTGCTGGGTGCTTCTACCATTTTTATAGCTGATAAATGTGTCCAGCTTGGAACACAGTTTTTCTATCATCTGGGATAACGAAACCATGTTTTCTTCATGAGATTAATTCTTGAGTCCATTGACGCAATAGAAATCATTTCGTGAGACGTGTCATACGGTCTTGTTGAAGTTGCCATTATCCCAGTACTGACGCACGCTTCGAGAATTCTGTCAGCCAATTCTGCTAATTTTGTCAACGAATGATCCGTACTGCCAATCAACACAACACGAACGTTTGTCGGCATGCATTGCATAAACGGAGGGCGAAGGAAAACGTCATGTATACTTTCTCCACCTAATTGCTTCGTTTCTCTCAACAGTTGAGACGGTTTGCTGTTATTTAATTGTAACTCATTTAAGAATTTTCGTATCTGCGTCTCTTTGGAGTCGCTGAGGCGTAGTATTACAGGCTTATTAGGTAAACTCACAGCCTGCGTTCAGTTCGATTTTATTCTTTGTTCTCTTTTGTTATTTTCTTAAAACATATGTTCTCTTGTCAGAAAAAAAATAAAACTGAACGCATCACATCCCATGTGTTTGCAACGTATGTTGTTGGTAGTTTACATGCTTTTCAAAGCTGTTGATGAAAACATACGAATTTTGTAACATTTGACTGCATGCGTTCATCTGTCATATAGCTCGCAAAAGAAAACCAGTCGTTTCTACTCTGTCGGTGTTTGTGGTCATTTTGTCAGTGAAATTTTTTTTCGTTAACATTTAATATTGAATTTATTTGCGTTATTATAATTATTTTCCTAGTTAAAACTTCAATATTTCCACAATAAAACTTCAATATTTTCACACAATGCACCTTCTCTACTTAATTGATGATAATCCATGACCCTAACCATTGTTGCCAGGTTACGCCACATTAAATTTACATAAGAAATTGCGAAATTTACATACAAAATTACTTAACTTTAATTGACATTATGTTGAAAATTTTAAAAATGTTCAACATTTAAAATCATGACACAATTGAGCAAATAAATAAATACTTCATGTATAAAAATGTGGGAAATCTCATTTAAGCAATTGCTCTCATACTTAGCATTCATTATACATGGTAACACTATGCCGATTGAAATAGTATACAAACACATGAAGAATGACAGATAAAAGCAAAACTCGGTCAATTCCTACGAGTTCTCATCCCGTGTTTCTGTAAGCTTACAGAATACCTCGTTTTTGATCATGTGATAATTTGAACGCAGGATGTGAGTTTACAGAATAAGCCTGTTAGTGTTTCCTTCAGAGCCTTGTATCGGTCCTCCTCTGGAGGTCGTCGAAGGAAATCAGATATTTGTTGCACAGTTTCCGCATTCAGTGAAATTAGTCGGAATTCTGTACTCGATTCTCGGAATTCTGTACTTTGCTTTTGCGCATGGTAGCAGTCAATTTCGGATTTAGGAGGGTTGTTAATTCAAAACGGCAAACATATACATCCTACATTATTGTAATGATAATTAAAAGAAATTAAAAAACTAAGAACGGAAATAAACACTGAAGATGGCACAACGCCGAAATTGGTTTGTCTACAAACCAAATTTGTAGACAAACAAATTTTTCACAAATTTGTAGACAAACAAATTTCGGACAAATTTGTAGACGAACAATTACAAGAAATTATTTATTAAATTTCCAAAATAAAGGAATTTATAAGTTAACTACTTAAAGAATTGTCGTTCAAGTTTCTACCACCGAAATGCGAAGGTAGATTTAAAAATTTTTTTCTAAAATCATTTGAAAATAATGTTTTTAGGTACACCGGGGAAATAAATTTTCTTCTGCACCTCTTGTTTTAGATCAGAAAAGTTTTCACCACCTTTGTTTACATGTGGTGATATTCAAAAATTCCAATTGTGATCGCGATTTTTGTTACTCAGATCGACTCTGTAACAATTTATTAATAAAATTATATTTGCAGATAGCAAAATGAGGAGAAAATGTGTAAGGTAAAGCGTTGGAATTTTTAAATAAATTTGCTGAAGTGTTAATTAATACTTGTATTTATTTGCTCTGGGAGTGGTTTCACCTCAGGATATGACGCTGAGGTGAAATATTCACTGAAGTTTAGGGCAAGTTCACAGGATGATCATTTCACCAACGAAAATCAAAAATTTTTTCTTTGTTTTTCACCCATCGTGAAAATGACTGAAACATTGTTGCGGTAAATTGTGTTCATTTTGCCGCTCGCAAATTGTTTATTTTTTTTTACACGTCAAAGTAACAAATTTGATTCTTGTTGGTCATATGTCCGTCATGTGAGCTTGCCCTTACTTTTTCACCATGTTTTTTCACGTACATTGTACGTGCATAAAAAATAGACGTCAGAGCGATTTTTATCAGCTGTGAAAGTTTAGTTTCGCATCTCGTTATCTCTGATCTCTGGATCCAGTGACTAGTGACTAATATGCTAGTGATAATGTAACCGATACAAAAATATCGCTGATCTTTAGTTTGGAGGCTTATGCTTAAAACATATGTGGAAGCACTAAACACTAAATACATTTGTTTTCGGTTATCTTTATCTCATTTTCTTAAGGGCAAAACATAATTATACTCCACGGACAAAATACAAAATCTGTCAATTCCTGTGTTGAAACGTAAACAAAGGAATAGCAAAAGAAGTAGAAGAGCACTTTGTGTGTGTGAAATTAGAAATAGATCTCCCGTAGACATTTGTCTTTTTATCTATGGACAATTGTTCTCAGATAAATTATCTTTTTTCCTCAGATAAATTATTCCCTTAAGAACCTGTGTATTTTGAACAGCTGATTTTGTGTTTAGTGTTTAGTGCTTCCAATTGCTTTTTAAGCATTAGGTGCTTGTTCTTTACAGGTTTTTATTTAAATATATTTTTATATATGACAGTTAAATTAATTTCATTAGACAAATTCCGCTGCAAAACAATAACGGTGCGATGAGTTCTATCTGTGGATTTTTAATTCCAATTTCGTCCTGCTTCTTTGACTTACGGTAATCGCACATAGAAGATAGTACTTTTTCCTACTATTACCAATCTACAACAGGCGGGTTTCGATGGATTGGTCCGCTGAAGAGGAAATTAATTTATTCTTTGCACTGGAAGGTCTCAAGCCTGTTGGGATTAATAAATATTTCTATATTACTTGCATTGTTGATAGGCTTCCAAATAGTCTTAACAGAGAATTGACTGCAGAGTTTGTATGGAGGCATCTTCGCACCCTTTATAATTTAGATATATTGAACGAAATGGAACCATCCCCTTTCCAAACGAAAGTGATGATTTTACTCTGCCTGACATTGAGTTTAGCTTGTTATCAAGAAAACGTGCGGAAGACAAGGGAAGGCTTCAGATTTTTCTAGCAGGATTGCTACTCCACAGGTCTCGCCACCATCTATATCATTTGTTACGGACACCACAAAGGGTAACTGATTTAAATAAGATTCATTATCTAAATTTTGTACCCCCAAATTCAAACAGATAAGATTGTGACTTCTAAGATTTCTGTAATACAAATCAAGGAACTCGAAAAGAAGATAACAGGGAAATTCGGCGAAGCACCTAAACGCACTCACAAACGAATACGTGGCTCCATGTCGCTCGAATCGAATAGTCCCTCAACTACACTCCCGCCTATACAAAGCAACAAACGTAGAAGGATATAAAACATTTAAATATGTGTTGAAGTAATCGTGCTGCGCTATAAACCGCTTTGATTTTCTTATCTATAATGTATGAATATGTTCTATATAAGAATATGTTGCTAAAATAATATTTACTATAATATACTTCTGCTGAAAATTAGGTTTGCAACTACTTTGTTGTATTAGAGCAAATTGTTTTATATTGCGATGTGAGTTCGGCGAAGTATTAGGAGAAAACCAATGCAATTGTTTTGTAGTTTTTAAACTACCGTGTTTCATCCGAGTACGTATGTCACCTTTATATTATTTTTGAATCTTTTTCCCGTTTATCCTCAACCTCAGAAAATTTTGTTTACTTTAAAGTTCTTGGAGGAGCAGTGAGAGGCAAATCCGAAAATTCGTTTTCAATGACGAATATATTCCTGCGAAAAAGTACTCTAAATGCAAAAAAGTCACTTAGCAAATTTTGATATAATTTGAAGTAGTTTTAAAGTTAAAGTGCACTTTTGTGAGGAACTCACCAAAGGTGGGTTCCCACAAACAAGAAATGAGGGCAACAACAGCGAGACACCGTCACCCTGTGGAGGGATCCACCACCGGTGGGTCCCCCACCACTCAAAACTTAGCGGCGACCATAACCTCGACGGTTGTAGCGCCATCTTTCGGCGGCAAGCGTCAGAAGTAAGAAAGTAGAGCCTTCCAACACCACCAGCCAGTGACGGGAAAAATCTCGCAACCAACAACGCGCTGAGTAAAAAGTTGACTCAGGAAGAGTGGCACGCGGATAACGGGATCCCCCGAGAGGGAGACAGCCGGACGCCGTGTGGCGAAGCCACTCACTCCGCTCCATACATGCCGCAGGAAAACCCGACCGAGAGAGCAAATCGAAACGTTAAACGTATCATTGCACAGTTGGCAAAAGCGATCCAACAGCGCTGGGACGAACAACTCCCAGAGATCACGCTTGCCATCAACACCACAGTCTCCGAGTCCACAGGGTACACACCAGCGTTTCTCACACAGGGAAGAGAACCACGATTACCTCGAGCATTATACGACGAAAACACACTAGGCACAGGCAACCCAGAACAGAGCCCACATCAACGAGCTCATAGATTACAGGGAATTTTTGAAATTGTACGAAGCAACCTTCGACGCGCAGCAAATGCCCAGGCGCGGCACTACAATTTACGACATCGACCTTGGAAACCACGGATTGGCCAGCGAGTCCTGGCGAAAACACATTTCCTGTCCAACGCAGCCGAGAAATTTACAGCGAAACTGGCGCCGAAGTTCGATGACCGTACCGCGTCATTGGATTTACCTCCCCAGTTATTGTACAGCTTAAACTGAACACATATCAGCGAAGTGAAGCTATATCAAGACGCTCACACATCTCCTTGCGACTCCGAAGGGGAAGAAAGGGCCCGCCAGACCGAGTAGCCCGAAACTCGGACCACAGACACGACAGAACAAGCACCCGAACAGGCAAATCGACGAGCGGTCGACCCGGACCGTTAGAATACACTAACGTCTTCTTCTTTCATTATAGCTAACCAACTCGGACCAGACAACCCTGACCACAATAGAAGAGGTCATACGCAATAGAAGCGGAGGAAGATTCGCTTCTCCAATACCCTCCGGGCCCAGGCGGAATCCAGGTGCGAGTCCGAGACTTCGAAAGGCTCAGCAGCGGCAGGTGGCTGAACGACGTATTGGTGGAGGTATACCTCCGCTGGGTCCAACAGAGCACCGGAACCACCTTGCGAGAACGCACCCATATATTCAACCCGTTCTTCTTCGATCGAATGGCAAGGGGTCGGAGCGCCGAGGAGCGATTCCAATCCGTGCGTCGTTGGACGAGGAAGATAGACCTCACGGCGATGACGGTCATCGTGTGGCCCATCAATTCAGGGGACCATTGGGAGGCAATGGTTGCCTACTTACCAAGCGCCGGGACCAAGCGTGGGTACGGTTGCATCCTACAGCTTGTAACGAAGTTTTTTGCCGGGGTATACTCAGTCTCGCCAGAGTCCAGTACCGAACACTTAAATAAAAAGCTTTCGGTATTCTTTTCACAGTTTTTCGACTATTTATTTACCGTAATTCAAAGTTTTATTTTTCGGTATTTTATTGCTAACAGTATTTCTTAAAACTAGTTCCTTTAATTCTAATGTCCGCTGAATAGCACTCAGTCCGTAAAAATACAAAGTCTATATACACACAGAGTTCTAGAATACGAGGTTTTATGATTGTCGGCGTCAGCCACTACGAGGTACTAGAATTTACTTTGATTCAGGATTGGCGTCCGCTTAAAAGCACTCGGCCACGACGAGGTACTAAAATTTACTTGGATTCGGGATTGGCGTCCGCTTAAAAGCACTCGGCCACGACGAGGTACTAATGAAATTTACTTGGAATCGGGATTGGCGTCCGCTTAAGAGCACTCAGCCAGGACGAGGTACTAAAATTTACTTGGAATTGGGATTGGCGTCCGCTTAAGAGCACTCAGCCAGGACGAGGTACTAAAATTTACTTGGAATTGGGATTGGCGTCCGCTTAAGAGCACTCAGCCAGGACGAGGTACTAAAATTTACTTGGAATTGGGATTGGCGTCCGCTTAAGAGCACTCAGCCAGGACGAGGTACTAAAATTTACTTGGAATTGGGATTGGCGTCCGCTTAAGAGCACTCAGCCAGGACGAGGTACTAAAATTTACTTGGAATTGGGATTGGCGTCCGCTTAAGAGCACTCAGCCAGGACGAGGTACTAAAATTTACTGGGAATTGGGATTGGCGTCCGCTTAAGAGCACTCAGCCAGGACGAGGTACTAAAATTTACTTGGAATTGGGATTGGCGTCCGCTTAAGAGCACTCAGCCAGGACGAGGTACTAAAATTTACTTGGAATTGGGATTGGCGTCCGCTTAAGAGCACTCAGCCAGGACGAGGTACTAAAATTTACTTGGAATTGGGATTGGCGTCCGCTTAAGAGCACTCAGCCAGGACGAGGTACTAAAATTTACTTGGAATTGGGATTGGCGTCCGCTTAAGAGCACTCAGCCAGGACGAGGTACTAAAATTTACTTGGAATTGAGATTGGCGTCCGCTTAAGAGCACTCAGCCAGGACGAGGTACTAAAATTTACTGGGAATTGGGATTGGCGTCCGCTTAAGAGCACTCAGCCACTACGAGGTACTAGAGGTTCAAGGTTCGACGACTTACCACTTGGAGCACGAGATTCCAAAAGAGATCGAATTCAGCGCGGTGGGCCCTTTTATACACCGATCAAAACAACTCCGCTGCAGTCGTTGTTCTTGTGCACATTCTGGAATTTTCTAATGTGCATAGCGGCACACAATGTACTTGTTGTTGTTGTGCTAATTTCTGGAAATAAATTCTTGTGATTTTGTTGGTAGTTCTTGTTCACATTCCAGAATTTTCTAATCTGCATAGCGGCACACACCGTACTTGTTGTTGTTGTGGTTATTTCTAGAAATAAATTCTTGTGATTTTGTTGGTAGCTTCCCACGCTCTAATTTAATTTTTGCTTGCTTGTTTCGCGTCTCAGTCTGTGTTGTAGTTGTTGTAAACAGTATTCCACCTGATTTTATTAGTAATTTTCCAAGGCTCTGCTTTAATTTTTGCTTGCTGATTTGGCGTCTCGGTCTGTGTTGTAATTGTTGTAAAAAGTATGTAGTTCATGTATTCTGTGTGACTGTGGTTTTTTTAATCCCTTTGTTAGCAAGCGAGTTAATGTGGTTGTTGTTGTTATTGTTAGTTTTACATATTTTCGCCTTTGCTACGTTGCCGTTTTTCGTTTTATTGTTGTTGATAGAATTTATTCCACCTGAAGTTGGGTCCGCACAACCCAGGTCACCGCGTTTTCAGTTTACGTTTACTAAAAACGGGCTCGGTTGGGATGCAGGCCAGGTTCTACACCCGGAGTTGTAAGGGAAAAAAAATATTTTTTTCCTTACACTCCCCCCTTTCTTTCGTATAGCTGGACAGTGATCCGTTTAGGGGTCAGCGTCACGCGATAATCTCCCGACCAAAACTGAACCCTCTTGTTTCTCCGACCGCCGTCCAATAGGGCTGGGTACCGCGTGAGGATGTCCCGTCGGACGTCGCCGTTGAGCCCTGCTGCGGCTGGTCCTTCTATGCCCCTCAGATCCTGGAAGATCCAGGTTTCCTTACCTCCCGACTTCGTATTCATGGGTACTTCGGCGCGTGTCGTTTCCGGCTTATCTGGAGTCCTTACCTCCGCAACTAGGTCATCGTAAAAAGTCCGGGTAACGGGGTCGAAATACACGTTACAAGTAATAGCTAACGCCTCGGGTTCAGGGCTTGAAGATTTGGCGCGTTTTCCGGGTACAACTTTGTCTGCTGCCACGTACGGGATCTGGTTTTTCTTCTTCCCTTGTTCTATTGCCAGCTTCTTCAAAATCTCGGCGATCTCTACTCGTTTTGCTGGTATTTCCTCCAGGGGGAACCATTTGACCAGGTTTAGGTGGTCGGGCCGGTAATCCTCAATCGGTTCCAGGAGGATTTTTTCCGCGTAGCGCAGCAAGAACACGCCGCAGTCTGTTCCGTTGGGCTGCTGCGGAATTGCTGGTACCATCAACGGTAGCTCTGCCTCATCATAGCTGCGAGGGACCTCATCTGGCTTGCGAGCTCGGTACTCCTCAACCAGATATTCCCTTATATTCTGGGCGACCGTGGTCCGTGGTCCAGGGCTGCAGGAGTCCAGCTGTAGAATGCACGGGATTTTGGCACCCCAGGTGCCGTCCGCCTTAGGTTCGTCCATCATTCGAGGCCCGTTTACACCCGCGAAGCAGACCACCATCAGGAACCAGTGTTGGTCCTGATTCACCGGGATCAGGATGTGGTCCTTCGTGAACAAATTAACGCCTCGAGTCCAGCGTTTCACTGTCGCATGCCGTTCCCTTGGGGTGCCGACTCGGGTGCTGATCTTCCCGTAAAAATGGGTGTTAAAGACATAAACCGTCTGCCTCGGGGTTTCAGCCAGCTTGTCATGTATAATGAATTTTAGCCAGATCTCTACCAGGGTGTCGTTCAAAAATCTTCCGGGTGCCAGACGTCGGAAGTCTTCCGCGTAGACATTTATGCCACCTCGTCCACGTGGATACTGGACGAGAGGCCCCTCCTCGTCGATGCCACCGGACCCCCTATTGGACGAGGGTAACACCGACTCTTCCTGTTGAGCGTCCGTCGAAACTCGACCGAATAGGTCAACACCTGCCCGACTGGACTGGTTGGGCCCATCGGCGGCGAGCTCAGCATCCATCCGGTCAAAATATTTTGCCATGTTGACTGCCATCGTTCACGGTGGGTTTGTTGAATGTGGTTAAATCTGGGGATGGAGGGTAATTAGTGATGTCGACACCATCATATATTGGACAACACGAGCTACGACTGTCACGACACATACTAGCTACTTTATGCGTCCGTCGTGTCTGTCAATTCTGTACTTCGGTCGAATGGTGATATTCTTTGAGCTCCCCAATGTGAGCCGTGCGAGTTTTCGTATTTCCCTGGGAGTTGAGCTCGACGATAACTGGTGATATATATCTCTGGATCTGGTATGGCCCATCGTATTTGGGAGCCAGCTTGGCGGTAAACTTATCCACTGCTTTCGAGAGGGGATGACTTCTCAATAATACCCACGTTCCTATTGGCGGGTTCCATTGTCTTCGCCGAAGGTTATAGTGTCGGGCTTGGTCCTTGGATGCTCGTTCGATGTTCCTCCTCACGATGTTGAATATCTCCTGCAGCCGGTTACCCTTGTGTTCGGGACTCTGTGGTGCTGACCCTGTACCTATGGTAACCTCATCGAAAAGCGATCCTGGAAGCCGCAGTTCTCGTCCCTGTGTGAGGAAAGCGGGGCTGAAACCTGTGGTCTCCGATGCCATGCTGTTGATTGCCAAAGAAATTTCTGGGATCAACTCATCCCATTGGGTTTGCCTATTATCGGCCACTTGTGCAAGAATTCTTTTCACGTTTCGGTTGGCTCTTTCTGTTGGGTTCTCCTGGGGGGTATAAGGTGCTGTAAACTGTTGTCGGATTCCTAAATCTTGAAGAAATCGCTGCAGTGTCCTACTGTTGAATTGAACGCCGTTGTCCGTGACGAGAACTTTTGGAACTCCATACCTCGCTAGTATCCTTTCTCGAAACGCCTTCTTCACACTGTCTGCGGTTGCTCGTCTCAGGGGTACGATTTCGGTCCACTTGGAGAATTTGTCAAAGAAAACTAGAATCATCGTGTTCCCGTGCTTGCTTTTCCCCGTTAGTCGTAACCGTGCTCAGTTTTTCTACTGGCTGTCTGGAAAGTGCGTCTGCGACCACGTTCCAATTGCCCTTGCGGTATTTCACGTCGAACATGTACTGTTGTAACTCAAGCGCCCATCTTGCTATACGCCCTGAAGGATTTTCCAAAGAGTTCAACCACTTCAGTGAGAGGTGGTCTGTGACGACGCAGAACCTGTAGCCTTCTAAACACGGTCGCATTTTCCGGATTCCCCAAACGATAGCGAGGCACTCCTTCTCTGTCGCTGAGTAGTTGATTTCGGCCTTGTTTAAATGCCGGCTGGCGTAGGCGATGACCTTCTCTCCCTCATCGGTTTCTTGCGTGAGAACAGCTCCTAACCCGTGGTTGCTCGCGTCAGTCTGCAGCGTAAACGGTTTGGAAAAATCTGGGCACGCCAGTACTGGTGCCTTCGTGAGCTTTTCCTTGAGGTTCTCGAACGCCTGCTGTTGCTCGTCGGTCCATTGCCAGCGTTTGCCCTTCTTAAGAAGGCTGGTGAGTGGGACTACCAATTTGGCGAAATCCGGTACGAACCGCCGGTACCAGGATGCTATCCCGAGGAATCGCCTAACGCCTCTGACATTTGTTGGGGCCGTCAGTTCCTGAATAGCCGCTACCTTGTCTGGTAAATAAATATTTAAAATCTTGCTGGAAAAACTCGCACTTCTCCTTGTTGATTTTTAAATTAGCCGCTCTTAAACGTCGAAATACTTCCTGTAAATTGTTCATGTGTTGTTCCAGCGTCTTTTCTATTACAATGATGTCGTCCAGGTAGGCAAACGCGTGTGGTTCCATCTCCGGTCCAATGACTTGGTCCAATGCCCTTTGGAACGTCGCGGGTGCCGAATGTAGGCCGAACGGCATAACTTTCCATTGAAAGAGTCCCCTTCCTGGTACTGTGAACGCGGTGTATTGCTTGCTTTCTGGACTCATGGGTATTTGCCAGTAACCGTTCTTGAGATCAAGTGTACTAATGTATTGCGCGTCGCGGAGTCGATCTAGAATATGTTGTATCCTCGGAAGTGGGTATGCGTCAGGCACTGATCTTGCATTTAGCTGACGATAATCCACGCAAAGTCTCCATTGCCCATTCTTCTTTTTAACAAGAACAATTGGTGCATTGTAAGGGCTATGAGAGGGCTCGATACAGCCTTTTTCCAGCAGCTCGTCTATCTCCTTGTTAATTATCGCTTGCATTGCAGGGTTCTTAGGGTAATACCTCTGCTTTATGGGCCTATCATCTCTCATGACGATTTTATGGGTCGTTATGTTGGAAGGTCCTTCCAGCATTTCGAATTTCTCATGCTCTGTTTTTAGGAATTCCTTGATGATGTGTTGGTCTTCTTTTCGCGAGTTGTTGGTTTCTGCGCCTGGTTCAGAGTGTTGTTCGTTCTCCACATCAGTCTTCTCCAATGGTTTTGCCTCAGGAACTTGGGCGTAATCCGTGTGAACTGTCGAGCAAGTCGCTCGTTCGGCTTTCGGGCCTCCCAGCGTAATCGTCTCACCACCACAGCTAATAGAAGCTCCTATGCTTGTCAGGAAGTCCAAACCCAGGATCACATGGTCTGTCACATCCTGTAGAATCAGAAGTGGGAGCTTACACTCTGCAGTCCCCAAACGCACGCAGACTTCGACGGCTTCCTTCACGGTACGCACGGTGCCGTCGGCCATTTTGACCCGTACGTCCACCTCAATCAGCTTTCCGTCTGTCATCACAGCCGCCGCGTTGCTAATGAAGCTCCGCGAGGCTCCTGTGTCTAGAGTTGCTGTGACGAGTTCCCTTCCTAAGGCTACCTTGGCGTAAATCCGGTCTCGATTGTAGTTTAGGCACTTCGTGGGGTACGAGGAGAGTCTATCTTGTTCGGTTCCAGCAGCCCTCGTCCCTGCTGGACACCCTGCGCGTTTCCCGAAGGTTTCTTGCAGCATTCAATCGTCCGGACACCCTCCTTTCCACAAGTCCAACAGAAACTTGAGTTTCGGCATTCTCGTTGAAAATGTCCGCTTTCGCCACATCTTCTACAGGCTGTTCGAAGGTCTCGCTGTTTTTCTGTGTTTTCTATGGTCATCATCCTGTGCGTCCCTGGTAATTGTCGGTGCTGAGTATGAATTTCTCGTGGAGGTTCGGGTTCCTCTCGTATGCCTTCAAAATCTTCAGCCAATTCAATGAGATCCCCCAACGCAGAGAAATCAGACCTCATTATGTAAAGAAGATAATCCCTATGGCAATTCTTGTAAATCCTCTGTAGTTTTTGCTCCTCCGTATAGTTCACATGTCGCATTAATGTCTGCATGGCCAGTACATAGTCCTTGAACTTCTCGCGAGGCCCTTGGATCCTTTTCCTAATGTTGTCCTCCAGTTCTTCGAAATATCTCGATGGCAAGAAGAATTTTAGGAAATTGGTTTTAAACAATTCCCATCTTGACCAGCTCCTATTGTTATTCCTGTACCAACAAAGAGCTTTGTCCTTCAGCAACTCCGGCATGGTTCGTGGCAGCATATGCTTAGGCAACTCGTATGCCTCGGTGAGCTCCTCGACTCTCTCGATGAAGCCTATTGGGTCCCTACCACCGTCGTACCTACAAGACCATTTACGTACCTTGTCAATTACCTCAGAGTAGCACATCCTACTATGGGTCACACTCTCTGTCTCGCACCTCGCTGCTATGCAACCACCTGTTGACATGGAAACTTGATTGCCGGGGTTCATGTTAAGCACTTCTGTTGGATTTGCCCTCTGTTCGCTGTGTTTCGGAACCGCACCTTGCAATGATGGCGTCGCCGGTCGCGCACTTGGAGAAACACCGCGATTCCACTGTACTTCAAGTTCGCGTAACCTGTCGATCACCTCGTCGGTCAGATCAGGCGACATCATAAACCCGGAGAGCACTTTACGAAGTTCGTCGATCGTGCCTTTTGATTCCATACCGAATTCGCGTAGAATCTCCCGCAGATTCTCTTTTGGAACATTATAAATCCACCGTTTACCCATTTCGATTTTCCGTTTATTTCGTGTAACAGTTTCCGCGTTATTTCTTTGTACGATGTTTTTCTATTTTGTTCCGTTTATTTCGTGTAACTGTTCCTTTGAAATACCGCGTTATTTTTTTTGCACAATGTTTTTTTATTTGAATCCGCCGTTAGCACAGTTTAGCGTTCAATTATTTGTTCGATTTATCGTTCGCTTCGCGTAACTGTTTATAATACCGTTTTTTTTTTTCTAAAGTTTCGTTTTTTTCCGCGATTCAGCACTATAGGTTTTGATTTTTCTCGGAAACTATTGTCCCTGCTCGGGCGCCATTTTGTAACGAAGTTTCTTGCCGGGGTATACTCAGTCTCGCCAGAGTCCAGTACCGAACACTTAAATAAAAAGCTTTCGGTATTCTTTTCACAGTTTTTCGACTATTTATTTACCGTAATTCAAAGTTTTATTTTTCGGTATTTTATTGCTAACAGTATTTCTTAAAACTAGTTCCTTTAATTCTAATGTCCGCTGAATAGCACTCAGTCCGTAAAAATACAAAGTCTATATACACACAGAGTTCTAGAATACGAGGTTTTATGATTGTCGGCGTCAGCCACTACGAGGTACTAGAATTTACTTTGATTCAGGATTGGCGTCCGCTTAAAAGCACTCGGCCACGACGAGGTACTAAAATTTACTTGGATTCGGGATTGGCGTCCGCTTAAAAGCACTCGGCCACGACGAGGTACTAATGAAATTTACTTGGAATCGGGATTGGCGTCCGCTTAAGAGCACTCAGCCAGGACGAGGTACTAAAATTTACTTGGAATTGGGATTGGCGTCCGCTTAAGAGCACTCAGCCAGGACGAGGTACTAAAATTTACTTGGAATTGGGATTGGCGTCCGCTTAAGAGCACTCAGCCAGGACGAGGTACTAAAATTTACTTGGAATTGGGATTGGCGTCCGCTTAAGAGCACTCAGCCAGGACGAGGTACTAAAATTTACTTGGAATTGGGATTGGCGTCCGCTTAAGAGCACTCAGCCAGGACGAGGTACTAAAATTTACTTGGAATTGGGATTGGCGTCCGCTTAAGAGCACTCAGCCAGGACGAGGTACTAAAATTTACTGGGAATTGGGATTGGCGTCCGCTTAAGAGCACTCAGCCAGGACGAGGTACTAAAATTTACTTGGAATTGGGATTGGCGTCCGCTTAAGAGCACTCAGCCAGGACGAGGTACTAAAATTTACTTGGAATTGGGATTGGCGTCCGCTTAAGAGCACTCAGCCAGGACGAGGTACTAAAATTTACTTGGAATTGGGATTGGCGTCCGCTTAAGAGCACTCAGCCAGGACGAGGTACTAAAATTTACTTGGAATTGGGATTGGCGTCCGCTTAAGAGCACTCAGCCAGGACGAGGTACTAAAATTTACTTGGAATTGGGATTGGCGTCCGCTTAAGAGCACTCAGCCAGGACGAGGTACTAAAATTTACTGGGAATTGGGATTGGCGTCCGCTTAAGAGCACTCAGCCACTACGAGGTACTAGAGGTTCAAGGTTCGACGACTTACCACTTGGAGCACGAGATTCCAAAAGAGATCGAATTCAGCGCGGTGGGCCCTTTTATACACCGATCAAAACAACTCCGCTGCAGTCGTTGTTCTTGTGCACATTCTGGAATTTTCTAATGTGCATAGCGGCACACAATGTACTTGTTGTTGTTGTGCTAATTTCTGGAAATAAATTCTTGTGATTTTGTTGGTAGTTCTTGTTCACATTCCAGAATTTTCTAATCTGCATAGCGGCACACACCGTACTTGTTGTTGTTGTGGTTATTTCTAGAAATAAATTCTTGTGATTTTGTTGGTAGCTTCCCACGCTCTAATTTAATTTTTGCTTGCTTGTTTCGCGTCTCAGTCTGTGTTGTAGTTGTTGTAAACAGTATTCCACCTGATTTTATTAGTAATTTTCCAAGGCTCTGCTTTAATTTTTGCTTGCTGATTTGGCGTCTCGGTCTGTGTTGTAATTGTTGTAAAAAGTATGTAGTTCATGTATTCTGTGTGACTGTGGTTTTTTTAATCCCTTTGTTAGCAAGCGAGTTAATGTGGTTGTTGTTGTTATTGTTAGTTTTACATATTTTCGCCTTTGCTACGTTGCCGTTTTTCGTTTTATTGTTGTTGATAGAATTTATTCCACCTGAAGTTGGGTCCGCACAACCCAGGTCACCGCGTTTTCAGTTTACGTTTACTAAAAACGGGCTCGGTTGGGATGCAGGCCAGGTTCTACACCCGGAGTTGTAAGGAAAAAAAAAAATATTTTTTTCCTTACAAGCTGGACTCGCTGTATCAACAAGCCGACACCGAGAGGGCAGCCCAGATACGTGAGTACCTGTCACTGGTATTCCGAGGCCGCGAGCTGCAGGTGGAGCCATCCGGGTTCACGGAGGGGAACCTCCCGCTGATCAACGCATGAATACCACGACAGACAAACGGCGACGACTGTGGCGTGTTCATGCTCCACTACGTGGAACAAATCATCAAGGACCCAGCAGCCCTCAAGGCGAGAATGCTGTCACGTCAAGACACCCCGTTCAACCCACAGGAGAAGCGCGAGGCGATCGCGTAAGTGCTCAGACAACTCGCCATGGAGCAAGGAATGGACGTAAGCGCCTTCCCCACGTTGAAGTTCGTCCCCAGACACCCGACGACGCTGGCACGAAATAGGTGTGCAGCCAAAACCATTGACCTCCAACTCGTGCCGAAAGTTATGGAAGTGTGCTATAGCCTACGAGTGGAGCCCGAGGCAACGTCCGAACTCTCCGGAGACCTCGGTGACAAAGCGCAGCCCACTCAGGCCCAGGAAGGCGACAAAAGGAGTAACCGCCAAACCACAACAGCGCAGCCGGCCAAGGAGCACAATGATGAGTTTCATCCCGTGCCGAAGTTCAACGAAGGTTACAGCTTATGGGTGGAGCCCGAGGCCACGTCCGAGCTCGCAGGAGACTTCAACGACGAGGCGCAGCCCACTCAGGCCCAGGAAGACATCACGAGAACTGATCAACCAGCCGTTATCACAGCCCAGCTGGCGCCACCGACCGAGAGACACAACGATGACACCGTGCAATGGGTCAGCGTCAGCCAAGACCTATACGAAGGCGGCCGATATGGCTTCAAGGTGGATGCCGCATTAAATAGGGCTATCGAGGCGAGTCCGTCCCCATCAAGCGCCTTTATGACTTCGACTTCCCCATCGCCACCACCAGGCCACGACATCATACCCCAGAGGGCGATCGAACACCCATGGAATCGTGTTAGCGAAGAGGATATGGCCCTAGAATGCCCAGTCAGTTTCGGGTACCTCTACGACCCGATCGAAGGAGGGTTCTACGACCAGCTCTATGCGGAGATCCATGCCGAGGACACACCCTCAGCAAACTTGACTGCGTCAACAACAACCGGGTCCGAGAAAAGCGTCTCCGACGTGGCGCCTCAGATACCTGCGATGCCACCGCAAACCCTGGGGCAGAATCGCGAAGTACCACCGCAAGTCCAGGGGATGTCGTTCGTAGGACTGGATGACTTCCACACCAGAGGGCACCAGCTGCTGCCTCCTCATATCTGCGCCAACATCATTTTCCGGTGCGAGGAGCTGCAGCGACGCGCAACGGCCAACAAGGCCAAACGGAGACTGCGATACCACTTCAGGGATTATCGAGTGGTGATCGCCCTGGGCTCCCAAGGGACCACCATTTCCCTCCACCCCCTAAGTGGGAAGAGAGTGTGAGGAACTCACCAAAGGTGGGTTCCCACAAACAAGAAATGAGGGCAACAACAGCGAGACACCGTCACCCTGTGGAGGGATCCACCACCGGTGGGTCCCCCACCACTCAACACTTAGCGGCGACCATAACCTCGACGGTTGTAGCGCCATCTTTCGGCGGCAAGCGTCAGAAGTAAGAAAGTAGAGCCTTCCAACACCACCAGCCAGGGACGGGAAAAATCCCGCAACCAACAACGCGCTGAGTAAAAAGTTGGCTCAGGAAGAGTGGCACGCGGATAACGGGATCCCCCGAGAGGGAGACAGCCGGACGCCGTGTGGCGAAGCCACTCACACTGCCGCCGTTGGAAGTCCAGCGGGAGACTATTTAAGAGGCCGACGTACAGGAATCGGTCTCTATTCTCTATTCGCTAGCCATCGCGCAACAAAGGAGTGGACCAACAGTGAAAAACGTTTGAGTTAACTAAGTGCTAACAACCGGAGGACACCGGTTCAAAGGACACTCCAGCAGTGCCTTTACACCTCGAAGGACCCTTGCGAAGCAGTACCGACGCCCGTCGAAGGACTAACAGCAGAGTGAGTCTTCATCGCATAAACATTAATTGCAACCAGTAGGCTTGAAAATTTCATCACAACCCTGTCTCCCCGTGTGGTTTTTTTAACCGACGGGCTCCCCTCCTGAATCCTTCACAATCCTGTCTTCCCGTGTGGTTTTTTAACCGACGGGCTCCCCTCCTAAATCCTTCACAATCTTGTCCCCCCGTGTGGTTTGCTAACCGACGGGCTCCCATCCTTGACTTCCCCACGTCCCCTACGTCTAGGTTATGTAAGTCCTAATTTAAGAACAAATCGGTAAATAAAGTGATTCATAGATAAAACGCTTGTGTTCCCAAATTAGAAGGGTCAGGGAGGGATTTTACACAGGTTTCAGCAGGGCACTATTGTCGTCGCCAAAGTATTGTGACCCGAACCACTGGACGCGCAGCAGCTACTCCACGCCAGCCCAAGAAAGGTTCGTCACACTTTTACCTACTATAGTAAGTAGACTAAAAACAAAAAGTGTAATTTCTTAAAGCATGCTTCAATATCTATTGATGATGGGCTTGCTTTGTTTGTGCCGACTATTAGAAGGAGGCGAAAATTTAGCTTACCCTGGTATAACAGCAAGTTGCTAAGTCTAAAAAATATAAGACACAGAGCTCATAAGAAATACAAAATTTCTAATTCACCGGAAGACTAATGCTTCTTTCTTCTGCGTAGAAAAGAATTTGAATTTTTATCTAGATTCTTATTCAATAAATACGTAAGATTGATGGAAACACAAATAAGGTTTAATTCTAAGTCCTTTTGGGTGTTTTATAATGCCAAAATGAAAACTGGTGGTTTACCTATGTCCATGTTTTATCAGAGTTCGGTTGCGTCTTGTACTCAAGATGCTTGTGAACTTTTGGTCAGGTATTTTAGCTCAATTTTTGGTAACATTGCTAGTAATCCACTAGTATTCCTAATTTACATCAATTTGTAAACATTGGCAGATTTTCTGTTTCTGAAAATGAAGTTCTTGACGTAATTAATAATCTTGATTTATCAAAAGCGGGCTTTGAGTAGTACCACGTTCGTCGTTAAAGAATTGCTACTGATCGTTATATCTGCCGTTATCTATGATTTTTAATAGATCTCTACAAACCGGTGCTGTTGTGAGTGAAGGGAAAATTGCATTTATTTCTTTGCTAAACTGGCCAAACTTGGTGTAAGTACATTCCACTGCTCTAAGCTGGATTAAAACTTATCAGATGATTTAAAGTTATTTTCTACTATAAGGAATGCGAAGGATTGTACAGACTTGCAGGGAGACATTTTTTCGTTTATATCTTGGTGCAATGAAAATAGTCTAACGCTGAACTTCATGAAGTGCAGTACATTATCGTTTTCAAAAAAGTATTTTCCAATTATTTTTGCATACAAATTCAGTAATACGGATTTTTTTGAACGAGTAGAGTCTAAAAAGGACTTAGGTGTATTTTTTTACTCAAAGCTCAATTTTAGCCTCCATAGAGATTTTATTTTATCCATTGCTAATTCTAGACTTGGCTTGATTAGGCGTAATTCAAAGGATTTTGTTGATCCTTTCACTTTGAGAGTCCTATTTATAAGTCTAGTGAGATCAACTTTAGAATATGCTTGCATTATCTGGGATCCCGATGCAAACACTCATATGAATCGGTTAGAAAAAATTAAAGGCGCTTCACAAGTTTCGCCTTACGTAGATTGTATGCCCTTGATTCGATGCCGCCTTATGAATCGAGATGTGAGTTACTGTATCTGCAAAATTTGGCTACCAGAAGAAAGGCTCAAGGCATTTTATTCATAAAAGATATCTACGACAATAAAATTGACTCTGCAAATCTTCTACTGCTTCTGAATTTTCATGCGCCAGAGAGACCTTTAAGAGAATTTACTTTCTTTTATAATAGAATACATTACGCTTATGGTTGTAATGAACCGATTTACAAATTTTCTTCTTTGTGTAATCGTATCTCTAGAAATATTAACTTTGATGTAGAGAGGAGTATATTTAAGAGAAATGTATTTGAATTATTATAAATCTAAATTTTGTATGATCTAATATGTTAATATGTTAACGCCTGCTTTACTGCCTTGGTTTTGATATACTCTCGAGGTATCATAGTCACTGCAGAGCCCGAGTCTATGAGAAAATTGAGATTATTATTTTTGTCATGCATAAATAAACGGTTTTCAGCTTGCACGCTACTACTTTCGCTGTCCACGATCGCTTCTACGTGGAACAGCGCATCTAGTTTTCCTTGTTCCGCATTTTAAAAGAGCAAGGAGTAGTGCATCTAGTTGCGTCTTTTCCGAATCTCGCATGATAGCAAACTCCTGGCTGATTAGTCTGTGGAGTGGCTGATCTGTTGCGAGAAATCGAACGACTTCTCCGCTTTTGCTGGGTGCTTCTACCATTTTTATAGCTGATAAATGTGTCCAGCTTGGAACACAGTTTTTCTATTATCTGGGATAACGAAACCATGTTTTTTTCATGAGATTAATTCTTGAGTCCATTGACGCAATAGAAATCATTTCGTAAGACGTGTCATACGGTCTTGTTGAAGTTACCATTATCCCAGTACTGACGCACGCTTCGAGAATTCTGTCAGCCAATTCTGCTAATTTTGTCAACGAAAGATCCGTACTGCCAATCAACACAACACGAACATGCATTGCATAAAGGGAGGGCGAAGGAAAACGTCATGTATACTTTCTCCACCTAATTGCTTCGTTTCTCTCAACAGTTGAGACGGTTTGCGGTCATTTAATTGTAACTCATTTAAGAATTTTCGTATCTGCGTCTCTTTGGAGTCGCTGAGGCGTAGTATTACAGGCTTATTAGGTAAACTCACAGCCTGCGTTCAGTTCGATTTGATTCTTTGTTCTCTTTTGTTATTTTCTTAAAACATATGTTCTCTTGTCAGAAAAAAAATAAAACTGAACGCATCACATCCCATGTGTTTGCAACGTATGTTGTTTATAGTTTACATACTTTTCAAAGCTGTTGATGAAAACATACGAATTTTGTAACATTTGACTGCATGCGTTCATCTGTCATATAGCTCGCAAAAGAAAACCAGTCGTTTCTACTCTGTCGGTGTTTGTGGTAATTTTGTACGTGAAATTTTTTTTCGTTAACATTTAATATTGAATTTATTTGCGTTATTATAATTATTTTCCTAGTTAAAACTTCAATATTTCCACAATAAAACTTCAATATTTTCACACAATGCACCTTCTCTACTTAATTGATGATAATCAATGACGCTAACCATTGTTGCCAGGTTACGCCACATTAAATTTACATAAGAAACTGCGAAATTTACATACAAAATTACTTAATTTTAATTGACATTATGTTGAAAATTTTAAAAATGTTCAACATTTAAAATCATGACACAATTTAGCAAATAAATAAATACTTCATGTATAAAAATGTGGGAGATCTCATTTAAGCAATTGCTCTCATACTTAGCATTCATTATACATGGTAACACTATGCCGATTGAAATAGTATACAAACACATGAAGAATGACAGATAAAAGCAAAACTCGGTCAATTTCTACGAGTTCTCATCCCATGTTTCTGTAAGCTTACAGAATACCTCGTTTTTGATCATGTGATAATTTGAACGCAGGATGTGAGTTTACAGAATAAGCCTGTTAGTGTTTCCTTCAGAGCCTTGTATCGGTCCTCCTCTGGAGGTCGTCGAAGGAAATCAGATATTTGTTGCACAGTTTCCGCATTCAGTGAAATTAGTCGGAATTCTGTACTCGATTCTCGGAATTCTCTACTTTGCTTTTGCGCATGGTAGCAGTCAATTTCGGATTTAGGAGGGTTGTTAATTCAAAACGGCAAACATATACATCCTACATTATTGTAATGATAATTAAAAGAAATTAAAAAACTAAGAACGGAAATAGACACTGAAGATGGCACAACGCCGAAATTGGTTTGTCTACAAACCAATTTTGTAAACAAACAAATTTTTGACAAATTTGTAGACAAACAAATTTTGGACAAATTTGTAGACGAACAATTACAAGAAATTATTTATTAAATTTCCAAAAAAAGGAATTTATAAGTTAACTACTTAAAGAATTGTAGTTCAAGTTTCTACCACCGAAATGCGAAGGTAGATTTAAAAATTTTTTTCTAAAATCATTTGAAAATAATGTTTTTAGGTACACCGGGGAAATAAATTTTCTTCTGCACCTCTTGTTTTAGATCAGAAAAGTTTTCACCACCTTTGTTTACATGTGGTGAAATTTAAAAATTCCAATTGTGATCGCGATTTTTGTTACTCAGATTGGCTCTGGAACAATTTATTAATAAAATTATATTTGCAGATAGCAAAATGAGGAGAAAATGTGTAAGGAAAAGCGTTGGAATTTTTAAATAAATCTGCTGAAATGTTAATTAATACTTGTATTTATTTGCTCTGGGAGTGGTTTTACCTCAGGATATGACGCTGAGGTGAAATATTCACTGAAGTTTAGGGCAAGTTCACAGGATGATCATTTCACCAACGAAAATCAAAAATTTTTTCTTTGTTTTTCACCCATCGTGAAAATGAGTGAAACATTGTTGCGGTAAATTGTGTTCATTTTGCCGCTCGCAAATTGTTTATTTTTTTTACACGTCAAAGTATCAAATTTGATTCTTGTTGGTCAAATGTCCGTCATGTGAGCTTGCCCTTACTTTTTCACCATGTTTTTTCACGTACATTGTACGTGCATAAAAAATAGACGTCAGAGCGATTTTTATCAGCTGTGAAAGTTGAGTTTCGCATCTCGTTATCTCTGATCTCTGGATCCAGGTACTAGTGACTAAGATGCTAGTGATAATGGAACCAATACAAAAATATCGCTGATCTCTAGTTTGGAGGCTTATGCTTAAAACATATGTGGAAGCACAAAACACTAAATACATTTGTTTTCGGTTATCTTTATCTCACTTTCTTTCGGGCAAAACATAATTATACCCCACGGACAAAACAGAAAATCTGTCAATTCCTGTGTTGAAACGTAAACAAAGGAATAGCAAAAGAAGTAGAAGGGCACTTTGTGTGTGTGAAATTACAAATTGATCTATCCCGTAGACATTTGTCTTTTTATCTATGGACAATTGTTCTCAGATAAATTATCTTTTTTCCTCAGATAAATTATTCCCTTAAGAACCTGTGTAATTTGAACAGCTGATTTTGTGTTTAGTGTTTAGTGCTTCCAATTGCTTTTTAAGCATTAGGTGCTTGTTCTTTACAGGTTTTTATTTAAATATATTTTATATATGACAGTTAAATTAATTTCATTAGACAAATTCCGCTGCAAAACAATAACGGTGCGATGAGTTCTATCTGTGGTTTTTTAATTCCAATTTCGTCCTGCTCCTTTGACTTACGGTAATCGCACATAGAAGATAGTACTTTTTCCTACTATTACCAATCTACAACAGGCGGGTTTCGATGGATTGGTCCGCTGAAGAGGAAATTAATTTATTCTTTGCACTGGAAGGTCTCAAGCCTGTTGGGATTAATAAATATTTCTATATTACTTGCATTGTTGATAGGCTTCCAAATAGTCTTAACAGAGAATTGACTGCAGAGTTTGTATGGAGGCATTTTCGCACCCTTTATAATTTAGATATATTGAACGAAATGGAACCATCCCCTTTCCAAACGAAAGTGATGATTTTACTCTGCCTGACATTGAGTTTAGCTTGTTATCAAGAAAACGTGCGGAAGACAAGGGAAGGCTTCAGATTTTTCCAGCAGGATTGCTACTCCACAGGTCTCGCCACCATCTATATCATTTGTTACGGACACCACAAAGGGTAACTGATTTAAATAAGATTCATTATCTAAATTTTGTACCCCCAAATTCAAACAGATAAGATTGTGACTTCTAAGATTTCTGTAATACAAATCAAGGAACTCGAAAAGAAGATAACAGGGAAATTCGGCGAAGCACCTAAACGCACTCACAAACGAATACGTGGCTCCATGTCGCTCGAATCGAATAGTCCCTCAACTACACTCCCGCCTATACAAAGCAACAAACGTAGAAGGATATAAAACATTTAAATATGTGTTGAAGTAATCGTGCTGCGCTATAAACCGCTTTGATTTTCTTATCTATAATGTATGAATATGTTCTATATAAGAATATGTTGCTAAAATAATATTTACTATAATATACTTCTGCTGAAAATTAGGTTTGCAACTACTTTGTTGTATTAGAGCAAATTGTTTTATATTGCGATGTGACTTCGGCGAAGTATTAGGAGAAAACCAATGCAATTGTTTTGTAGTTTTTAAACTACCTTGTTTCATCCGAGTACGTATGTCACCTTTATATTATTTTTGAATCTTTTTCCCGTTTATCCTCAACCTCAGAAAATTTTGTTTACTTTAAAGTTCTTGGAGGAGCAGTGAGAGGCAAATCCGAAAATTCGTTTTCAATGACGAATATACATATATATTCCTGCGAAAAAGTACTTTAAATGCAAAAAAGTCACTTAGCAAATTTTGATATAATTTGAAGTTTTAAAGTTAAAGTGCACTTTTACCTACTATAGTAAGTAGACTAAAAACAAAAAGTGTAATTCCTTAAAGCATGCTTCAATATCTATTGATGATGGGCTTGCTTTGTTTGTGCCGACTATTAGAAGGAGGCGAAAATTTAGCTTACCCTGGTATAACAGCAAGTTGCTAAGTCTAAAAAATATAAGACACAGAGCTCATAAGAAATACAAAATTTCTAATTCACCGGAAGACTAATGCTTCTTTCTTCTGCGTAGAAAAGAATTTGAATTTTTATCTAGATTCTTATTCAATAAATACGTAAGATCGATGGAAACACAAATAAGGTTTAATTCTAAGTCCTTTTGGGTGTTTTATAATGCCAAAATGAAAACTGGTGGTTTACCTATGTCCATGTTTTATCAGAGTTCGGTTGCGTCTTGTACTCAAGATGCTTGTGAACTTTTGGTCAGGTATTTTAACTCAATTCTTGGTAACATTTCTAGTAATCCACTAGTATTCCTAATTTACATCAATTTGTAAACATTGGCAGATTTTCTGTTTCTGAAAATTAAGTTCTCGACGTAATTAATAATCTTGATTTATCAAAAGCGGGCTTTGAGTAGTACCACGTTCGTCGTTAAAGAATTGCTACTGATCGTTATATCTGCCGTTATCTATGATTTTTAATAGATGTCTACAAACCGGTGCTGTTGTCAGTGAAGGGAAAATTGCATTTATTTCTTTGCTAAACTGGCCAAACTTGGTGTAAGTACATTCCACTGCTCTAAGCTGGATTAAATCTTATCAGATGATTTAAAGTTATTTTCTACTATAAGGAATGCGAAGGATTGTACAGACTTGCAGGGAGACATTTTTTCGTTTATATCTTGGTGCAATGAAAATAGTCTAACGCTGAAGTTCATGAAGTGCAGTACATTATCGTTTTCAAAAAAGTATTTTACAATTATTTTTGCATACAAATTCAGTAATACGGATTTTTTTGAACGAGTAGAGTCTAAAAAGGACTTAGGTGTATTTTTTTACTCAAAGCTCAATTTTAGCCTCCATAGAGATTTTATTTTATCCATTGCTAATTCTAGACTTGGCTTTATTAGGCGTAATTCAAAGGATTTTGTTGATCCTTTCACTTTGAGAGTCCTATTTATAAGTCTAGTGAGATCAATTTTAGAATATGCTTGCATTATCTGGGATCCCGATGCAAACACTCATATGAATCGGTTAGAAAAAATTCAAAGGCGCTTCACAAGTTTCGCCTTACGTAGATTGTATGCCCTTGATTCGATGCCGCCTTATGAATCGAGATGTGAGTTACTGTATCTGCAAAATTTGGCTACCAGAAGAAAGGCTCAAGGCATTTTATTCATAAAAGATATCTACGACAATAAAATTGACTCTGCAGATCTTCTACTGCTTCTGAATTTTCATGCGCCAGAGAGACCTTTAATGGAATTTACTTTCTTTTATAATAGAATACATTACGCTTATGGTTGTAATGAACCGATTTACAAATTTTCTTCTTTGTGTAATCGTATCTCTAGAAATATTAACTTTGATGTAGAGAGGAGTATATTTAAGAGAAATGTATTTGAATTATTATAAATCTAAATTTTGTATGAACTAATATGACCTGTGAGGACTATGCCTGGTAGATTAAATAAATAAATAAATACAAAAGTATATTTTAAATCTGATTGAGTTTTGCTCCAATATATTTAAAAACATAATCTATACCATCACTCACCGTAGATATGCTATGTATGTATGTCTTGCGCAAACTACCTTTATGGCCAGATTTTCAACCAACGAACGAGGTGATTCTTCGTGATTCTGCTTTCTTATTTTCGCGATATCGTTACTTTGTGATTTTCAAACAACGAGCAGCTCGTTCGTTAAAAACACAACAACACTTTCCATACTTGTTACGAGTTCTCGTTCGTTACATGGTATTTTCAATCATTATTTCAGCGATATGAACTGTCAAAAGTAACGACTGCTAAAAGGCTGTCGTTACTCCATTCTTTCAGCTAAACTGGCGCAAATTTTTGTGAATCTGAAATATCTGATAGAAAAATCTGTAATCTGAACGTGTAACAATGAATTCCAACAAAAAGAGGTTATTTTCTATTTAATGGTGAATTTTAAACAAAATGAAAATTAATTTTAACTTTTTCTTATAATTACGAACAACATGCAGTTCAACCTGCTGCTGCGGGAAATGACCAATAACCCCGAATAAAAATTTTCCGCTTCATAATTCACAATTTTCAGCACTTGAAAAACAACACATCAAAAGTAATAACATGTTCAAAAACATAGGGGAAACCAGGGTAAAACAATGAGCGAGTAAGAATGATAAGCAAAAATTAGAAAGCATGCGAAGAAAAGAGAAATCCGAGTGTACCCTTAAAAAATTAAACACATCTTTAAAGTGCCTACGAGAAGCGAACTACTCGCTACGTAAGTGTTTAGAAATCGCATTTTACATTCACGGTGACGAGTAACGATTTCTCGCTTCTTAGTGACAGTGATAATTGAAAATCTGGCCATTAGATGAGATCTTGGTGACTGCATCCGTCAGGCGTCGTTTTTTTAAGTCTATAATGATGCCATGATGTGCGATAAAGTCCGCTCCAATGATTGGCGACTTTACTTCTGCTATGATGAACGGCTATCTGAACGGTCGACGTAAGCCCAAATCTAATGTTAAAACCTTTTCGCCGAACGTTCCAATTTCAGTTGTATTCGCTGCGTAGAGTGTTAACGCCTGCTTTACTGTCTTGGTTTTGATATACTCTCGAGGTATCATAGTCACTGCAGAGCCCGAGTCTATGAGAAAATTGAGATTATTATTTTTGTCATGCATAAATAAACGGTTTTCAGCTTGCACGCTACTACTTTCGCTGTATTCTACTTTCTGTATTCTGTATTCTCTCCACGATCGCTTCTACGTGGAACAGCGCATCTAGTTTTCCTTGTTCCGCATTTTAAAAGAGCAAGGAGTAGTGCCTGTAGTTGCGTCTTTTCCGAATCTCGCATGATAGCAAACTCCTGGCTGATTAGTCTGTGGAGTGGCTGATCTGTTGCGAGAAATCGAACGACTTCTCCGCTTTTGCTGGGTGCTTCTACCATTTTTATAGCTGATAAATGTGTCCAGCTTGGAACACAGTTTTTCTATTATCTGGGATAACGAAACTATGTTTTTTTCATGAGATTAATTCTTGAGTCCATTGACGCAATAGAAATCATTTCGTGAGACGTGTCATACGGTCTTGTTGAAGTTACCATTATCCCAGTACTGACGCACGCTTCGAGAATTCTGTCAGCCAATTCTGCTAATTTTGTCAACGAAAGATCCGTACTGCCAATCAACACAACACGAACATGCATTGCATAAAGGGAGGGCGAAGGAAAACGTCATGTATACTTTCTCCACCTAATTGCTTCGTTTCTCTCAACAGTTGAGACGGTTTGCGGTTATTTAATTGTAACTCATTTAAGAATTTTCGTATCTGCGTCTCTTTGGAGTCGCTGAGGCGTAGTATTACAGGCTTATTAGGTAAACTCACAGCCTGCGTTCAGTTCGATTTGATTCTTTGTTCTCTTTTGTTATTTTCTTAAAACATATGTTCTCTTGTCAGAAAAAAAATAAAACTGAACGCATCACATCCCATGTGTTTGCAACGTATGTTGTTTATAGTTTACATACTTTTCAAAGCTGTTGATGAAAACATACGAATTTTGTAACATTTGACTGCATGCGTTCATCTGTCATATAGCTCGCAAAAGAAAACCAGTCGTTTCTACTCTGTCGGTGTTTGTGGTCATTTTGTCAGTGAAATTTTTTTTCGTTAACATTTAATATTGAATTTATTTGCGTTATTATAATTATTTTCCTAGTTAAAACTTGAATATTTCCACAATAAAACTTCAATATTTTCACACAATGCACATTCTCTACTTAATTGATGATAATCCATGACCCTAACCATTGTTGCCAGGTTACGCCACATTAAATTTACATAAGAAATTGCGAAATTTACATACAAAATTACTTAACTTTAATTGAGATTATGTTGAAAATTTTAAAAATGTTCAACATTTAAAATCATGACACAATTGAGCAAATAAATAAATACTTCATGTATAAAAATGTGGGAGATCTCATTTAAGCAATTGCTCTCATACTTAGCATTCATTATACATGGTAACACTATGCCGATTGAAATAGTATACAAACACATGAAGAATGACAGATAAAAGCAAAACTCGGTCAATTCCTACGAGTTCTCATCCCATGTTTCTGTAAGCTTACAGAATACCTCGTTTTTGATCATGTGATAATTTGAACGCAGGATGTGAGTTTACAGAATAAGCCTGTTAGTGTTTCCTTCAGAGCCTTGTATCGGTCCTCCTCTGGAGGTCGTCGAAGGAAATCAGATATTTGTTGTACACTTTCCGCATTCAGTGAAATTAGTCGGAATTCTGTACTCGATTCTCGGAATTCTGTACTTTGCTTTTGCGCATGGTAGCAGTCAATTTCGGATTTAGGAGGGTTGTTAATTCAAAACGGCAAACATATACATCCTACATTATTGTAATGATAATTAAAAGAAATTAAAAAACTAAGAACGGAAATAGACACTGAAGATGGCACAACGCCGAAATTGGTTTGTCTACAAACCAATTTTGTAAACAAACAAATTTTTCACAAATTTGTAGACAAACAAATTTCGGACAAATTTGTAGACGAACAATTACAAGAAATTATTTATTAAATTTCCAAAAAAAGGAATTTATAAGTTAACTACTTAAAGAATTGTCGTTCAAGTTTCTACCACCGAAATGCGAAGGTAGATTTAAAAATTTTTTTCTAAAATCATTTGAAAATAATGTTTTTAGGTACACCGGGGAAATAAATTTTCTTCTGCACCTCTTGTTTTAGATCAGAAAAGTTTTCACCACCTTTGTTTACATGTGGTGAAATTTAAAAATTCCAATTGTGATCGCGATTTTTGTTACTCAGATTGGCTCTGGAACAATTTATTAATAAAATTATATTTTCAGATAGCAAAATGAGGAGAAAATGTGTAAGGAAAAGCGTTGGAATTTTTAAATAAATCTGCTGAAATGTTAATTAATACTTGTATTTATTTGCTCTGGGAGTGGTTTTACCTCAGGATATGACGCTGAGGTGAAATATTCACTGAAGTTTAGGGCAAGTTCACAGGATGATCATTTCACCAACGAAAATCAAAAATTTTTTCTTTGTTTTTCACCCATCGTGAAAATGAGTGAAACATTGTTGCGGTAAATTGTGTTCATTTTGCCGCTCGCAAATTGTTTATTTTTTTTACACGTCAAAGTAACAAATTTGAATCTTGTTGGTCAAATGACCGTCATGTGAGCTTGCCCTTACTTTTTCACCATGCTTTTTCACGTACATTGTACGTGAATTCAACAGTACAAAAAAAGTAGACGTCAGAACGATTTTTATCAGCTGTGAAAGTTAAGTTTCGCATCTCGTTATCTCTGATCTCTGGATCCAGTGACTAAGATGCTAGTGATAATGTAACCGATACAAAAATATCGCTGATCTCTAGCTTGGAGGCTTATGCTTAAAACATATGTGGAAGCACTAAACACTAAATACATTTATTTTCGGTTATCTTTATCTCATTTTCTTACGAGCAAAACATAATTATACCCCACGGACAAAACACAAAATCTGTAAATTCCTGTGTTGAAACGTAAACAAAGGAATAGCAAAAGAAGTAGAAGAGCACTTTGTGTGTGTGAAATTAGAAATAGATCTATCCCGTAGACATTTGTCTTTTTATCTATGGACAATTGTTCTCAGATAAATTATCTTTTTTCCTCAGATAAATTATTCCCTTAAGAACCTGTGTAATTTGAACAGCTGATTTTGTGTTTAGTGTTTAGTGCTTCCAATTGTTTTTTAAGCATTAGGTGCTTGTTCTTTACAGGTTTTTATTTAAATATATTTTTATATATGACATTTAAATTAATTTCATTAGACAAATTCCGCTGCAATACAATAACGGTGCGATGAGTTCTATCTGTGGTTTTTTAATTCCAATTTCGTCCTGCTCCTTTGACTTACGGTAATCGCACATAGAAGATAGTACTTTTTCCTACTATTACCAATCTACAACAGGCGGGTTTCGATGGATTGGTCCGCTGAAGAGGAAATTAATTTATTCTTTGCACTGGAAGGTCTCAAGCCTGTTGGGATTAATAAATATTTCTATATTACTTGCATTGTTGATAGGCTTCCAAATAGTCTTAACAGAGAATTGACTGCAGAGTTTGTATGGAGGCATCTTCGCACCCTTTATAATTTAGATATATTGAACGAAATGGAACCATCCCCTTTCCAAACGAAAGTGATGATTTTACTCTGCTTGACATTGAGTTTAGCTTGTTATCAAGAAAACGTGCGGAAGACAAGGGAAGGCTTCAGATTTTTCTAGCAGGATTGCTACTCCACAGGTCTCGCCACCATCTATATCATTTGTTACGGACACCACAAAGGGTAACTGATTTAAATAAGATTCATTATCTAAATTTTGTACCCCCAAATTCAAACAGATAAGATTGTGACTTCTAAGATTTCTGTAATACAAATCAAGGAACTCGAAAAGAAGATAACAGGGAAATTCGGCGAAGCACCTAAACGCACTCACAAACGAATACGTGGCTCCATGTCGCTCGAATCGAATAGTCCCTCAACTACACTCCCGCCTATACAAAGCAACAAACGTAGAAGGATATAAAACATTTAAATATGTGTTGAAGTAATCGTGCTGCGCTATAAACCGCTTTGATTTTCTTATCTATAATGTATGAATATGTTCTATATAAGAATATGTTGCTAAAATAATATTTACTATAATATACTTCTGCTGAAAATTAGGTTTGCAACTACTTTGTTGTATTAGAGCAAATTGTTTTATATTGCGATGTGACTTCGGCGAAGTATTAGGAGAAAACCAATGCAATTGTTTTGTAGTTTTTAAACTACCTTGTTTCATCCGAGTACGTATGTCACCTTTATATTATTTTTGAATCTTTTTCCCGTTTATCCTCAACCTCAGAAAATTTTGTTTACTTTAAAGTTCTTGGAGGAGCAGTGAGAGGCAAATCCGAAAATTCGTTTTCAATGACGAATATACATATATATTCCTGCGAAAAAGTACTTTAAATGCAAAAAAGTCACTTAGCAAATTTTGATATAATTTGAAGTAGTTTTAAAGTTAAAGTGCACTTTTACCTACTATAGTAAGTAGACTAAAAACAAAAAGTGTAATTTCTTAAAGCATGCTTCAATATCTATTGATGATGGGCTTGCTTTGTTTGTGCCGACTATTAGAAGGAGGCGAAAATTTAGCTTACCCTGGTATAACAGCAAGTTGCTAAGTCTAAAAAATATAAGACACAGAGCTCATAAGAAATACAAAATTTCTAATTCACCGGAAGACTAATGCTTCTTTCTTCTGCGTAGAAAAGAATTTGAATTTTTATCTAGATTCTTATTCAATAAATACGTAAGATCGATGGAAACACAAATAAGGTTTAATTCTAAGTCCTTTTGGGTGTTTTATAATGCCAAAATGAAAACTGGTGGTTTACCTATGTCCATGTTTTATCAGAGTTCGGTTGCGTCTTGTACTCAAGATGCTTGTGAACTTTTGGTCAGGTATTTTAACTCAATTTTTGGTAACATTTCTAGTAATCCACTAGTATTCCTAATTTACATCAATTTGTAAACATTGGCAGATTTTCTGTTTCTGAAAATTAAGTTCTCGACGTAATTAATAATCTTGATTTATCAAAAGCGGGCTTTGAGTAGTACCACGTTCGTCGTTAAAGAATTGCTACTGATCGTTATATCTGCCGTTATCTATGATTTTTAATAGATGTCTACAAACCGGTGCTGTTGTCAGTGAAGGGAAAATTGCATTTATTTCTTTGCTAAACTGGCCAAACTTGGTGTAAGTACATTCCACTGCTCTAAGCTGGATTAAATCTTATCAGATGATTTAAAGTTATTTTCTACTATAAGGAATGCGAAGGATTGTACAGACTTGCAGGGAGACATTTTTTCGTTTATATCTTGGTGCAATGAAAATAGTCTAACGCTGAAGTTCATGAAGTGCAGTACATTATCGTTTTCAAAAAAGTATTTTCCAATTATTTTTGCATACAAATTCAGTAATACGGATTTTCTTGAACGAGTAGAGTCTAAAAAGGACTTAGGTGTATTTTTTTACTCAAAGCTCAATTTTAGCCTCCATAGAGATTTTATTTTATCCATTGCTAATTCTAGACTTGGCTTTATTAGGCGTAATTCAAAGGATTTTGTTGATCCTTTCACTTTGAGAGTCCTATTTATAAGTCTAGTGAGATCAATTTTAGAATATGCTTGCATTATCTGGGATCCCGATGCAAACACTCATATGAATCGGTTAGAAAAAATTCAAAGGCGCTTCACAAGTTTCGCCTTACGTAGATTGTATGCCCTTGATTCGATGCCGCCTTATGAATCGAGATGTGAGTTACTGTATCTGCAAAATTTGGCTACCAGAAGAAAGGCTCAAGGCATTTTATTCATAAAAGATATCTACGACAATAAAATTGACTCTGCAGATCTTCTACTGCTTCTGAATTTTCATGCGCCAGAGAGACCTTTAATGGAATTTACTTTCTTTTATAATAGAATACATTACGCTTATGGTTGTAATGAACCGATTTACAAATTTTCTTCTTTGTGTAATCGTATCTCTAGAAATATTAACTTTGATGTAGAGAGGAGTATATTTAAGAGAAATGTATTTGAATTATTATAAATCTAAATTTTGTATGAACTAATATGACCTGTGAGGACTATGCCTGGTAGATTAAATAAATAAATAAATACCACCACTCACCGTAGATATGCTATGTATGTATGTCTTGCGCAAACTACCTTTAGATGAGATCTTGGTGACTGCATCCGTCAGGCGTCGTTTTTTTAAGTCTATAATGATGCCATGATGTGCGATAAAGTCCGCTCCAATGATTGGCGACTTTACTTCTGCTATGATGAACGGCTATCTGAACGGTCGACGTAAGCCCAAATCTAATGTTAAAACCTTTTCGCCGAACGTTCCAATTTCAGTTGTATTCGCTGCGTAGAGTGTTAACGCCTGCTTTACTGTCTTGGTTTTGATATACTCTCGAGGTATCATAGTCACTGCAGAGCCCGAGTCTATGAGAAAATTGAGATTATTATTTTTGTCATGCATAAATAAACGGTTTTCAGCTTGCACGCTACTACTTTCGCTGTATTCTACTTTCTGTATTCTGTATTCTCTCCACGATCGCTTCTACGTGGAACAGCGCATCTAGTTTTCCTTGTTCCGCATTTTAAAAGAGCAAGGAGTAGTGCCTGTAGTTGCGTCTTTTCCGAATCTCGCATGATAGCAAACTCCTGGCTGATTAGTCTGTGGAGTGGCTGATCTGTTGCGAGAAATCGAACGACTTCTCCGCTTTTGCTGGGTGCTTCTACCATTTTTATAGCTGATAAATGTGTCCAGCTTGGAACACAGTTTTTCTATTATCTGGGATAACGAAACCATGTTTTTTTTATGAGATTAATTCTTGAGTCCATTGACGCAATAGAAATCATTTCGTGAGACGTGTCATACGGTCTTGTTGAAGTTACCATTATCCCAGTACTGACGCACGCTTCGAGAATTCTGTCAGCCAATTCTGCTAATTTTGTCAACGAAAGATCCGTACTGCCAATCAACACAACACGAACATGCATTGCATAAAGGGAGGGCGAAGGAAAACGTCATGTATACTTTCTCCACCTAATTGCTTCGTTTCTCTCAACAGTTGAGACGGTTTGCGGTTATTTAATTGTAACTCATTTAAGAATTTTCGTATCTGCGTCTCTTTGGAGTCGCTGAGGCGTAGTATTACAGGCTTATTAGGTAAACTCACAGCCTGCGTTCAGTTCGATTTGATTCTTTGTTCTCTTTTGTTATTTTCTTAAAACATATGTTCTCTTGTCAGAAAAAAAATAAAACTGAACGCATCACATCCCATGTGTTTGCAACGTATGTTGTTTATAGTTTACATACTTTTCAAAGCTGTTGATGAAAACATACGAATTTTGTAACATTTGACTGCATGCGTTCATCTGTCATATAGCTCGCAAAAGAAAACCAGTCGTTTCTACTCTGTCGGTGTTTGTGGTCATTTTGTCAGTGAAATTTTTTTTCGTTAACATTTAATATTGAATTTATTTGCGTTATTATAATTATTTTCCTAGTTAAAACTTCAATATTTCCACAATAAAACTTCAATATTTTCACACAATGCACCTTCCCTACTTAATTGATGATAATCCATGACCCTAACCATTGTTGCCAGGTTACGCCACATTAAATTTACATAAGAAATTGCGAAATTTACATACAAAATTACTTAACTTTAATTGACATTATGTTGAAAATTTTAAAAATGTTCAACATTTAAAATCATGACACAATTGAGCAAATAAATAAATACTTCATGTATAAAAATGTGGGAAATCTCATTTAAGCAATTGCTCTCATACTTAGCATTCATTATACATGGTAACACTATGCCGATTGAAATAGTATACAAACACATGAAGAATGACAGATAAAAGCAAAACTCGGTCAATTTCTACGAGTTCTCATCCCGTGTTTCTGTAAGCTTACAGAATACCTCGTTTTTGATCATGTGATAATTTGAACGCAGGATGTGAGTTTACAGAATAAGCCTGTTAGTGTTTCCTTCAGAGCCTTGTATCGGTCCTCCTCTGGAGGTCGTCGAAGGAAATCAGATATTTGTTGCACACTTTCCGCATTCAGTGAAATTAGTCGGAATTCTGTACTCGATTCTCGGAATTCTGTACTTTGCTTTTGCGCATGGTAGCAGTCAATTTCGGATTTAGGAGGGTTGTTAATTCAAAACGGCAAACATATACATCCTACATTATTGTAATGATAATTAAAAGAAATTAAAAAACTAAGAACGGAAATAAACACTGAAGATGGCACAACGCCGAAATTGGTTTGTCTACAAACCAAATTTGTAGACAAACAAATTTTTCACAAATTTGTAGACAAACAAATTTCGGACAAATTTGTAGACGAACAATTACAAGAAATTATTTATTAAATTTCCAAAATAAAGGAATTTATAAGTTAACTACTTAAAGAATTGTCGTTCAAGTTTCTACCACCGAAATGCGAAGGTAGATTTATAAATTTTTTCTAAAATCATTTGAAAATAATGTTTTTAGGTACACCGGGGGAATAAATTTTCTTCTGTACCTCTTGTTTTAGACCAGAAAAGTTTTCACCACCTTTGTTTACATGTGGTGAAATTTAAAAATTCCAATTGTGATCGCGATTTTTGTTACTCAGATTGGCTCTGGAACAATTTATTAATAAAATTATATTTGCAGATAGCAACATGAGGAGAAAATGTGTAAGGAAAAGTGTTGGAATTTTTAAATAAATTTGCTGAAATGTTAATTAATACTTGTATTTATTTGCTCTGGGAGTGGTTTCACCTCAGGATATGACGCTAAGGTGAAATATTCACTGAAGTTTAGGGCAAGTTCACAGGATGATCATTTCACCAACGAAAATCAAAAATTTTTTCTTTGTTTTTCACCCATCGTGAAAATGAGTGAAACATTGTTGCGGTAAATTGTGTTCATTTTGCCGCTCGCAAATTGTTTATTTTTTTTACACGTCAAAGTAACAAATTTGATTCTTGTTGGTCAAATGACCGTCATGTGAGCTTGCCCTTACTTTTTCACCATGTTTTTTCACGTACATTGTACGTGCATAAAAAAAAGAAAAAAGACGTCAGAGCGATTTTTATCAGCTGTGAGAGTTGAGTTTCGCATCTCGTTATCTCTGATCTCTGGATCCAGTGACTAGTGACTAAGATGCTAGTGATAATGTAACCAATACAAAAATATCGCTGATCTCTAGTTTGGAGGCTTATGCTTAAAACATATGTGGAAGCACAAAACACTAAATACATTTGTTTTCGGTTATCTTTATCTCATTTTCTTTCGGGCAAAACATAATTATACCCCACGGACAAAACACAAAATCTGTCAATTCCTGTGTTGAAACGTAAACAAAGGAATAGCAAAAGAAGTAGAAGAGCACTTTGTGTGTGTGAAATTAGAAATAGATCTATCCCGTAGACATTTGTCTTTTTATCTATGGACAATTGTTCTCAGATAAATTATCTTTTTTCCTCAGATAAATTATTCCCTTAAGAACCTGTGTAATTTGAACAGCTGATTTTGTGTTTAGTGTTTAGTGCTTCCAATTGCTTTTTAAGCATTAGGTGCTTGTTCTTTACAGGTTTTTATTTAAATATATTTTTATATATGACAGTTAAATTAATTTCATTAGACAAATTCCGCTGCAAAACAATAACGGTGCGATGAGTTCTATCTGTGGTTTTTTAATTCCAATTTCGTCCTGCTCCTTTGACTTACGGTAATCGCACATAGAAGATAGTACTTTTTCCTACTATTACCAATCTACAACAAGCGGGTTTCGATGGATTGGTCCGCTGAAGAGGAAATTAATTTATTCTTTGCACTGGAAGGTCTCAAGCCTGTTGGGATTAATAAATCTTTCTATATTACTTGCATTGTTGATAGGCTTTCAAATAGTCTTAACAAAGAATTGACTGCAGAGTTTGTATGGAGGCATCTTCGCACCCTTTATAATTTAGATATATTGAACGAAATGGAACCATCCCCTTTCCAAACGAAAGTGATGATTTTACTCTGCCTGACATTGAGTTTAGCTTGTTATCAAGAAAACGTGCGGAAGACGAGGGAAGGCTTCAGATTTTTCTAGCAGGATTGCTACTCCACAGGTCTCGCCACCATCTATATCATTTGTTGCGGACACCACAAAGGGTAACTGATTTAAATAAGATTCATTATCTAAATTTTGTACCCCCAAATTCAAACAGATAAGATTGTGACTTCTAAGATTTCTGTAATACAAATCAAGGAACTCGAAAAGAAGATAACAGGGAAATTCGGCGAAGCACCTAAACGCACTCACAAACGAATACGTGGCTCCATGTCGCTCGAATCGAATAGTCCCTCAACTACACTCCCGCCTATACAAAGCAACAAACGTAGAAGGATATAAAACATTTAAATATGTGTTGAAGTAATCGTGCTGCGCTATAAACCGCTTTGATTTTCTTATCTATAATGTATGAATATGTTCTATATAAGAATATGTTGCTAAAATAATATTTACTATAATATACTTCTCCTGAAAATTAGGTTTGCAACTACTTTGTTGTATTAGAGCAAATTGTTTTATATTGCGATGTGACTTCGGCGAAGTATTAGGAGAAAACCAATGCAATTGTTTTGTAGTTTTTAAACTACCTTGTTTCATCCGAGTACGTATGTCACCTTTATATTATTTTTGAATTTTTTTCCCGTTTATCCTCAACCTCAGAAAATTTTGTTTACTTTAAAGTTCTTGGAGGAGCAGTGAGAGGCAAATCCGAAAATTCGTTTTCAATGACGAATATACATATATATTCCTGCGAAAAAGTACTCTAAATGCAAAAAAGTCACTTAGCAAATTTTGATATAATTTGAAGTAGTTTTAAAGTTAAAGTGCACTTTTACCTACTATAGTAAGTAGACTAAAAACAAAAAGTGTAATTCCTTAAAGCATGCTTCAATATCTATTGATGATGGGCTTGCTTTGTTTGTGCCGACTATTAGAAGGAGGCGAAAATTTAGCTTACCCTGGTATAACAGCAAGTTGCTAAGTCTAAAAAATATAAGACACAGAGCTCATAAGAAATACAAAATTTCTAATTCACCGGAAGACTAATGCTTCTTTCTCCTGCGTAGAAAAGAATTTGAATTTTTATCTAGATTCTTATTCAATAAATACGTAAGATCGATGGAAACACAAATAAGGTTTAATTCTAAGTCCTTTTGGGTGTTTTATAATGCCAAAATGAAAACTGGTGGTTTACCTATGTCCATGTTTTATCAGAGTTCGGTTGCGTCTTGTACTCAAGATGCTTGTGAACTTTTGGTCAGGTATTTTAGCTCAATTTTTGGTAACATTGCTAGTAATCCACTAGTATTCCTAATTTACATCAATTTGTAAACATTGGCAGATTTTCTGTTTCTGAAAATGAAGTTCTCGACGTAATTAATAATCTTGATTTATCAAAAGCTGGCTTTGAGTAGTACCACGTTCGTCGTTAAAGAATTGCTACTGATCGTTATATCTGCCGTTATCTATGATTTTTAATAGATGTCTACAAACCGGTGCTGTTGTCAGTGAAGGGAAAATTGCATTTATTTCTTTGCTAAACTGGCCAAACTTGGTGTAAGTACATTCCACTGCTCTAAGCTGGATTAAATCTTATCAGATGATTTAAAGTTATTTTCTACTATAAGGAATGCGAAGGATTGTACAGACTTGCAGGGAGACATTTTTTCGTTTATATCTTGGTGCAATGAAAATAGTCTAACGCTGAACTTCATGAAGTGCAGTACATTATCGTTTTCAAAAAAGTATTTTCCAATTATTTTTGCATACAAATTCAGTAATACGGATTTTTTTGAACGAGTAGAGTCTAAAAAGGACTTAGGTGTATTTTTTTACTCAAAGCTCAATTTTAGCCTCCATAGAGATTTTATTTTATCCATTGCTAATTCTAGACTTGGCTTTATTAGGCGTAATTCAAAGGATTTTGTTGATCCTTTAACTTTGAGAGTCCTATTTATAAGTCTAGTGAGATCAATTTTAGAATATGCTTGCATTATCTGGGATCCCGATGCAAACACTCATATGAATCGGTTAGAAAAAATTCAAAGGCGCTTCACAAGTTTCGCCTTACGTAGATTGTATGCCCTTGATTCGATGCCGCCTTATGAATCGAGATGTGAGTTACTGTATCTGCAAAATTTGGCTACCAGAAGAAAGGCTCAAGGCATTTTATTCATAAAAGATATCTACGACAATAAAATTGACTCTGCAGATCTTCTACTGCTTCTGAATTTTCATGCGCCAGAGAGACCTTTAAGAGAATTTACTTTCTTTTATAATAGAATACATTACGCTTATGGTTGTAATGAACCGATTTACAAATTTTCTTCTTTGTGTAATCGTATCTCTAGAAATATTAACTTTGATGTAGAGAGGAGTATATTTAAGAGAAATGTATTTGAATTATTATAAATCTAAATTTTGTATGAACTAATATGACCTGTGAGGACTATGCATGGTAGATTAAATAAATAAATAAATACAAAAGTATATTTTAAATCTGATTGAGTTTTGCTCCAATATATTTAAAAACATAATCTATACCATCACTCACCGTAGATATGCTATGTATGTATGTCTTGCGCAAACTACCTTTAGATGAGATCTTGGTGACTGCATCCGTCAGGCGTCGTTTTTTTAAGTCTATAATGATGCCATGATGTGCGATAAAGTCCGCTCCAATGATTGGCGACTTTACTTCTGCTATGATGAACGGCTATCTGAACGGTCGACGTAAGCCCAAATCTAATGTTAAAACCTTTTCGCCGAACGTTCCAATTTCAGTTGTATTCGCTGCGTAGAGTGTTAACGCCTGCTTTACTGCCTTGGTTTTGATATACTCTCGAGGTATCATAGTCACTGCAGAGCCCGAGTCTATGAGAAAATTGAGATTATTATTTTTGTCATGCATAAATAAACGGTTTTCAGCTTGCACGCTACTACTTTCGCTGTCCACGATCGCTTCTACGTGGAACAGCGCATCTAGTTTTCCTTGTTCCGCATTTTAAAAGAGCAAGGAGTAGTGCATCTAGTTGCGTCTTTTCCGAATCTCGCATGATAGCAAACTCCTGGCTGATTAGTCTGTGGAGTGGCTGATCTGTTGCGAGAAATCGAACGACTTCTCCGCTTTTGCTGGGTGCTTCTACCATTTTTATAGCTGATAAATGTGTCCAGCTTGGAACACAGTTTTTCTATTATCTGGGATAACGAAACCATGTTTTTTTCATGAGATTAATTCTTGAGTCCACTGACGCAATAGAAATCATTTCGTGAGACGTGTCATACGGTCTTGTTGAAGTTACCATTATCCCAGTACTGACGCACGCTTCGAGAATTCTGTCAGCCAATTCTGCTAATTTTGTCAACGAAAGATCCGTACTGCCAATCAACACAACACGAACATGCATTGCATAAAGGGAGGGCGAAGGAAAACGTCATGTATACTTTCTCCACCTAATTGCTTCGTTTCTCTCAACAGTTGAGACGGTTTGCGGTTATTTAATTGTAACTCATTTAAGAATTTTCGTATCTGCGTCTCTTTGGAGTCGCTGAGGCGTAGTATTACAGGCTTATTAGGTAAACTCACAGCCTGCGTTCAGTTCGATTAGATTCTTTGTTCTCTTTTGTTATTTTCTTAAAACATATGTTCTCTTGTCAGAAAAAAAATAAAACTGAACGCATCACATCCCATGTGTTTGCAACGTATGTTGTTTATAGTTTACATACTTTTCAAAGCTGTTGATGAAAACATACGAATTTTGTAACATTTGACTGCATGCGTTCATCTGTCATATAGCTCGCAAAAGAAAACCAGTCGTTTCTACTCTGCCGGTGTTTGTGGTCATTTTGTCAGTGAAATTTTTTTTCGTTAACATTTAATATTGAATTTATTTGCGTTATTATAATTATTTTCCTAGTTAAAACTTCAATATTTCCACAATAAAACTTCAATATTTTCACACAATGCACCTTCTCTACTTAATTGATGATAATCAATGACGCTAACCATTGTTGCCAGGTTACGCCACATTAAATTTACATAAGAAACTGCGAAATTTACATACAAAATTACTTAATTTTAATTGACATTATGTTGAAAATTTTAAAAATGTTCAACATTTAAAATCATGACACAATTTAGCAAATAAATAAATACTTCATGTATAAAAATGTGGGAGATCTCATTTAAGCAATTGCTCTCATACTTAGCATTCATTATACATGGTAACACTATGCCGATTGAAATAGTATACAAACACATGAAGAATGACAGATAAAAGCAAAACCCGGTCAATTCTTACGAGTTCTCATCCCATGTTTTTGTAAGCTTACAGAATACCTCGTTTTTGATCATGTGATAATTTGAACGCAGGATGTGAGTTTACAGAATAAGCCTGTTAGTGTTTCCTTCAGAGCCTTGTATCGGTCCTCCTCTGGAGGTCGTCGAAGGAAATCAGATATTTGTTGTACACTTTCCGCATTCAGTGAAATTAGTCGGAATTCTGTACTCGATTCTCGGAATTCTGTACTTTGCTTTTGCGCATGGTAGCAGTCAATTTCGGATTTAGGAGGGTTGTTAATTCAAAACGGCAAACATATACATCCTACATTATTGTAATGATAATTAAAAGAAATTAAAAAACTAAGAACGGAAATAGACATTGAAGATGGCACAACGCCGAAATTGGTTTGTCTACAAACCAATTTTGTAAACAAACAAATTTTTGACAAATTTGTAGACAAACAAATTTCGGACAAATTTGTAGACGAACAATTACAAGAAATTATTTATTAAATTTCCAAAAAAAGGAATTTATAAGTTAACTACTTAAAGAATTGTCGTTCAAGTTTCTACCACCGAAATGCGAAGGTAGATTTAAAAATTTTTTTCTAAAATCATTTGAAAATAATGTTTTTAGGTACACCGGGGAAATAAATTTTCTTCTGCACCTCTTGTTTTAGATCAGAAAAGTTTTCACCACCTTTGTTTACATGTGGTGAAATTTAAAAATTCCAATTGTGATCGCGATTTTTGTTACTCAGATTGGCTCTGGAACAATTTATTAATAAAATTATATTTGCAGATAGCAAAATGAGGAGAAAATGTGTAAGGAAAAGCGTTGGAATTTTTAAATAAATCTGCTGAAATGTTAATTAATACTTGTATTTATTTGCTCTGGGAGTGGTTTTACCTCAGGATATGACGCTGAGGTGAAATATTCACTGAAGTTTAGGGCAAGTTCACAGGATGATCATTTCACCAACGAAAATCAAAAATTTTTTCTTTGTTTTTCACCCATCGTGAAAATGAGTGAAACATTGTTGCGGTAAATTGTGTTCATTTTGCCGCTCGCAAATTGTTTATTTTTTTTATACGTCAAAGTAACAAATTTGAATCTTGTTGGTCAAATGACCGTCATGTGAGCTTGCCCTTACTTTTTCACCATGCTTTTTCACGTACATTGTACGTGAATTCAACAGTACAAAAAAAGTAGACGTCAGAACGATTTTTATCAGCTGTGAAAGTTCAGTTTCGCATCTCGTTATCTCTGATCTCTGGATCCAGTGACTAAGATGCTAGTGATAATGTAACCGATACAAAAATATCGCTGATCTCTAGTTTGGAGGCTTATGCTTAAAACATATGTGGAAGCACTAAACACTAAATACATTTATTTTCGGTTATCTTTATCTCATTGTCTTACGAGCAAAACATAATTATACCCCACGGACAAAACACAAAATCTGTAAATTCCTGTGTTGAAACGTAAACAAAGGAATAGCAAAAGAAGTAGAAGAGCACTTTGTGTGTGTGAAATTAGAAATAGATCTATCCCGTAGACATTTGTCTTTTTATCTATGGACAATTGTTCTCAGATAAATTATCTTTTTTCCTCAGATAAATTATTCCCTTAAGAACCTGTGTAATTTGAACAGCTGATTTTGTGTTTAGTGTTTAGTGCTTCCAATTGTTTTTTAAGCATTAGGTGCTTGTTCTTTACAGGTTTTTATTTAAATATATTTTTATATATGACATTTAAATTAATTTCATTAGACAAATTCCGCTGCAATACAATAACGGTGCGATGAGTTCTATCTGTGGTTTTTTAATTCCAATTTCGTCCTGCTCCTTTGACTTACGGTAATCGCACATAGAAGATAGTACTTTTTCCTACTATTACCAATCTACAACAGGCGGGTTTCGATGGATTGGTCCGCTGAAGAGGAAATTAATTTATTCTTTGCACTGGAAGGTCTCAAGCCTGTTGGGATTAATAAATATTTCTATATTACTTGCATTGTTGATAGGCTTTCAAATAGTCTTAACAAAGAATTGACTGCAGAGTTTGTATGGAGGCATCTTCGCACCCTTTATAATTTAGATATATTGAACGAAATGGAACCATCCCCTTTCCAAACGAAAGTGATGATTTTACTCTGCCTGACATTGAGTTTAGCTTGTTATCAAGAAAACGTGCGGAAGACAAGGGAAGGCTTCAGATTTCTCTAGCAGGATTGCTACTCCACAGGTCTCGCCACCATCTATATCATTTGTTGCGGACACCACAAAGGGTAACTGATTTAAATAAGATTCATTATCTAAATTTTGTACCCCCAAATTCAAACAGATAAGATTGTGACTTCTAAGATTTCTGTAATACAAATCAAGGAACTCGAAAAGAAGATAACAGGGAAATTCGGCGAAGCACCTAAACGCACTCACAAACGAATACGTGGCTCTATGTCGCTCGAATCGAATAGTCCCTCAACTACACTCCCGCCTATACAAAGCAACAAACGTAGAAGGATATAAAACATTTAAATATGTGTTGAAGTAATCGTGCTGCGCTATAAACCGCTTTGATTTTCTTATCTATAATGTATGAATATGTTCTATATAAGAATATGTTGCTAAAATAATATTTACTATAATATACTTCTGCTGAAAATTAGGTTTGCAACTACTTTGTTGTATTAGAGCAAATTGTTTTATATTGCGATGTGACTTCGGCGAAGTATTAGGAGAAAACCAATGCAATTGTTTTGTAGTTTTTAAACTACCTTGTTTCATCCGAGTACGTATGTCACCTTTATATTATTTTTGAATCTTTTTCCCGTTTATCCTCAACCTCAGAAAATTTTGTTTACTTTAAAGTTCTTGGAGGAGCAGTGAGAGGCAAATCCGAAAATTCGTTTTCAATGACGAATATACATATATATTCCTGCGAAAAAGTACTCTAAATGCAAAAAAGTCACTTAGCAAATTTTGATATAATTTGAAGTTTTAAAGTTAAAGTGCACTTTTACCTACTATAGTAAGTAGACTAAAAACAAAAAGTGTAATTTCTTAAAGCATGCTTCAATATCTATTGATGATGGGCTTGCTTTGTTTGTGCCGACTATTAGAAGGAGGCGAAAATTTAGCTTACCCTGGTATAACAGCAAGTTGCTAAGTCTAAAAAATATAAGACACAGAGCTCATAAGAAATACAAAATTTCTAATTCACCGGAAGACTAATGCTTCTTTCTTCTGCGTAGAAAAGAATTTGAATTTTTATCTAGATTCTTATTCAATAAATACGTAAGATCGATGGAAACACAAATAAGGTTTAATTCTAAGTCCTTTTGGGTGTTTTATAATGCCAAAATGAAAACTGGTGGTTTACCTATGTCCATGTTTTATCAGAGTTCGGTTGCGTCTTGTACTCAAGATGCTTGTGAACTTTTGGTCAGGTATTTTAGCTCAATTTTTGGTAACATTTCTAGTAATCCACTAGTATTCCTAATTTACATCAATTTGTAAACATTGGCAGATTTTCTGTTTCTGAAAATGAAGTTCTCGACGTAATTAATAATCTTGATTTATCAAAAGCGGGCTTTGAGTAGTACCACGTTCGTCGTTAAAGAATTGCTAGTGATCGTTATATCTGCCGTTATCTATGATTTTTAATAGATGTCTACAAACCGGTGCTGTTGTCAGTGAAGGGAAAATTGCATTTATTTCTTTGCTAAACTGGCCAAACTTGGTGTAAGTACATTCCACTGCTCTAAGCTGGATTAAATCTTATCAGATGATTTAAAGTTATTTTCTACTATAAGGAATGCGAAGGATTGTACAGACTTGCATGGAGACATTTTTTCGTTTATATCTTGGTGCAATGAAAATAGTCTAACGCTGAAGTTCATGAAGTGCAGTACATTATCGTTTTCAAAAAAGTATTTTCCAATTATTTTTGCATACAAATTCAGTAATACGGATTTTTTTGAACGAGTAGAGTCTAAAAAGGACTTAGGTGTATTTTTTTACTCAAAGCTCAATTTTAGCCTCCATAGAGATTTTATTTTATCCATTGCTAATTCTAGACTTGGCTTTATTAGGCGTAATTCAAAGGATTTTGTTGATCCTTTCACTTTGAGAGTCCTATTTATAAGTCTAGTGAGATCAACTTTAGAATATGCTTGCATTATCTGGGATCCCGATGCAAACACTCATATGAATCGGTTAGAAAATATTCAAAGGCGCTTCACAAGTTTCGCCTTACGTAGATTGTATGCCCTTGATTCGATGCCGCCTTATGAATCGAGATGTGAGTTACTGTATCTGCAAAATTTGGCTACCAGAAGAAAGGCTCAAGGCATTTTATTCATAAAAGATATCTACGACAATAAAATTGACTCTGCAGATCTTCTACTGCTTCTGAATTTTCATGCGCCAGAGAGACCTTTAAGAGAATTTACTTTCTTTTATAATAGAATACATTACGCTTATGGTTGTAATGAACCGATTTACAAATTTTCTTCTTTGTGTAATCGTATCTCTAGAAATATTAACTTTGATGTAGAGAGGAGTATATTTAAGAGAAATGTATTTGAATTATTATAAATCTAAATTTTGTATGAACTAATATGACCTGTGAGGGCTATGCCTGGTAGATTAAATAAATAAATAAATACAAAAGTATATTTTAAATCTGATTGAGTTTTGCTCCAATATATTTAAAAACATAATCTATACCATCACTCACCGTAGATATGCTATGTATGTATGACTTGCGCAAACTACCTTTAGATGAGATCTTGGTGACTGCATCCGTCAGGCGTCGTTTTTTTAAGTCTATAATGATGCCATGATGTGCGATAAAGTCCGCTCCAATGATTGGCGACTTTACTTCTGCTATGATGAACGGCTATCTGAACGGTCGACGTAAGCCCAAATCTAATGTTAAAACCTTTTCGCCGAACGTTCCAATTTCAGTTGTATTCGCTGCGTAGAGTGTTAACGCCTGCTTTACTGCCTTGGTTTTGATATACTCTCGAGGTATCATAGTCACTGCAGAGCCCGAGTCTATAGAAAATTGAGATTATTTTTGTCATGCATAAATAAACGGTTTTCAACTTGCACGCTACTACTTTCGCTGTCCACGATCGCTTCTACGTGGAACAGCGCATCTAGTTTTCCTTGTTCCGCATTTTAAAAGAGCAAGGAGTAGTGCATCTAGTTGCGTCTTTTCCGAATCTCGCATGATAGCAAACTCCTGGCTGATTAGTCTGTGGAGTGGCTGATCTGTTGCGAGAAATCGAACGACTTCTCCGCTTTTGCTGGGTGCTTCTACCATTTTTATAGCTGATAAATGTGTCCAGCTTGGAACACAGTTTTTCTATCATCTGGGATAACGAAACCATGTTTTTTTCATGAGATTAATTCTTGAGTCCATTGACGCAATAGAAATCATTTCGTGAGACGTGTCATACGGTCTTGTTGAAGTTGCCATTATCCCAGTACTGACGCACGCTTCGAGAATTCTGTCAGCCAATTCTGCTAATTTTGTCAACGAATGATCCGTACTGCCAATCAACACAACACGAACGTTTGTCGGCATGCATTGCATAAACTGAGGGCGAAGGAAAACGTCATGTATACTTTCTCCACCTAATTGCTTCGTTTCTCTCAACAGTTGAGACGGTTTGCGGTTATTTAATTGTAACTCATTTAAGAATTTTCGTATCTGTGTCTCTTTGGAGTCGCTGAGGCGTAGTATTACAGGCTTATTAGGTAAACTCACAGCCTGCGTTCAGTTCGATTTTATTCTTTGTTCTCTTTTGTTATTTTCTTAAAACATATGTTCTCTTGTCAGAAAAAAAATAAAACTGAACGCATCACATCCCGTGTGTTTGCAACGTATGTTGTTGGTAGTTTACATGCTTTTCAAAGCTGTTGATGAAAACATACGAATTTTGTAACATTTGACTGCATGCGTTCATCTGTCATATAGCTCGCAAAAGAAAACCAGTCGTTTCTACTCTGTCGGTGTTTGTGGTCATTTTGTCAGTGAAATTTTTTTTCGTTAACATTTAATATTGAATTTATTTGCGTTATTATAATTATTTTCCTAGTTAAAACTTCAATATTTCCACAATAAAATTTCAATATTTTCACACAATGCACCTTCTCTACTTAATTGATGATAATCCATGACGCTAACCATTGTTGCCAGGTTACGCCACATTAAATTTACATAAGAAATTGCGAAATTTACATACAAAATTACTTAACTTTAATTGAGATTATGTTGAAAATTTTAAAAATGTTCAACATTTAAAATCATGACACAATTGAGCAAATAAATAAATACTTCATGTATAAAAATGTGGGAGATCTCATTTAAGCAATTGCTCTCATACTTAGCATTCATTAAGCCTTAAACACAATCACGGACGCAAGACGCAGATTCACTTTTGAACTGTCAAAATTACACGGGCTCTTATGGAGATCGAGAAAAAAGTTTGTTTCCATTTTGCTTCCCTGTTTTGCAGCCGCACTTTGCATCCCGCATTCGAGCTAATTCTAATTTTGACGGATGCAAAAGCGTTTTTGTTGTTATTCGTTGTTTGTTTTTTGACAATTCATTCTTTTTAAATCAGCTGCTGTAAAATCATGTGAGTATTTTTCTGTTGCTTTTTTTAAATTATTATTATTATTTATTAATGATTATATATATATTTTATATTATATTATTTAAATGTATTTTAAATATATTACAATATATATATTGAAAGAATGGACTTCGAGGAGCGACTAATAGAAGAAGTCAGAAGCCACAGCTGCCTCTTCGACCTGGCGTCGCCACATTATAAGATCATTGGAAAAAAAGACGCAGTGTGGGAGGAGATAGCCAAAAAACTGAACTGTAATGGTAAGTTATCAGCATATAAATATGTTGTATTTTAAAATATTTAATTCCATTTCAGGTGACACTTGCCGCAAAAAATGGAAAGTGCTTCGTGGCACATATCGACGAATCCAGCAGGCAGATTTGCTGTCGGGCAGCGCTGCGCCGCCAGGTCGAAGAAGGAAGTGGCGGCATTTATCCGCCATGGGCTTTCTTGGTGAAACGCAGACAAGCAGGCGGTAAGTGGATCAATCTTATTAATCTTATTTCACTGAAATTAGTTAATGTTTTGGTTAATTTCTTTGCAGTACCATAGGAAGCCAGGAAGAGGAGCACGACGACTGCGCTTTGCCGTGCGAGGCCACGCTCAGCGATCGGCCCTCACCAACGCCGACACCGAGGCCCTCACCAACGCCGACACCGAGCACCACATCTGTGCCACGATATGTAAATATTGTATATTTAAAAATTTCTATTCAATCTATACAAGCATTTTTCCACAATTTAGCGCCAAATACAAGAAGACTTTGGGGCTACAATGACGCAGATATCGAGCTCTGCGCTCCAAATTGCGCAGAGTTTCGGGCAGGTCGACGAGTCGCGCGTTGACATTGCGTTCGCTGGGATGGCCAAAACGATTACTGCGGTGAATATGCCGGAGAGTATGGAGCGTCGCGATATCCATGAGGCCCAAACGGTAGTTTTCCGTGCGGTGCATGAATGGAACGAACGCAACATCACTGGCAATTAAAAAAAAATTGCAACATTTGAATATATTTAATTTTATTTATTATATATATTATTTATATATTAAATATTATTTATTATTAATATTTATATTTTATTTATATTTTATTTATATTAATTTATTTAATTTTTAGTATTCAATTAATATCATTTAACTATTCATTATTATTAAGTATTCATTTAATATCCTATTTAAATTTTGAATTATGATTTAAATTAATTATAATTAATGATAATTTATTAATTAATGAAATAATTAATATATAATAATTAATATGTAATAATAATAATAATTAATATGAATTAATGTATGTGTTTGAAATGAATTAATTGATAAATTAAAACACTTGTAAATACTTATTATTTGTTGTTTATTATATTATATTATGTCTCTGTTTTGATATAAGTAATCTTTGAGCGTGTCTCGCATATGGAAAGCATTCGATGTTGATCGGTTTGACGTTGCCAAACGAATTGGACTCAGACGATATTCGTCCACAAACCATTCTGGATCCTCTCCATTAAAATAATTAGTGTCTTTTTTCAGCATCAGAAAATTATGAAGCACTATTGTGGCTAAAACAATTTTGTCGACATTGTCCGGATTGGCATGTATGGGCGACCGAAGAACTAGCCAACGGCTTGAAAGAATGCCAAACGTATTTTCTATACGAACACGCGCACGGGATATAATTTTGTTAAAATGTTGCTTGTCCGCCGACAAACGAATTCCAGGGTATGGCCGCATTATATTTTCTTTTAACGGAAATGCGCTGTCCGCCACAAAGAAAAACGGAAATGGTTCCGAGGTGCCTGGCAGCGGACGATTCGGTGGAACTGGTAGCGTGGCATTTAAAATTTTTTTCCCAAATGCACTGCGCAGGAAAACGCCTCCATCGCTCTGGCTTCCCAAAGCCCCAACGTCAACAAATGTGAAGCAGTAATTGGCATCACAGGCTGCCATCAGAACTAAGCTGTAGAACCGCTTATAGTTAAAATAGAGCGAGCTGCTTCTTCTGGGACATCTAATGCTGACGTGCTTTCCATCGATCGCTCCTAAGCAGTTGGGCAATCCAGTGTTTATGTAAAACACTTCTGCATTTTTTGCCCAATCGCTTAAATTTGGAGGCGCTACATAAACACTGTGCAACTCACTCCATAGTGCTTCACATGTTTCGTATATGATTCTACGGACCGTTGAAATGCCCAGTTTATGCGTCCAGGCAAGGACTTGAACATTGCACCCTTGCGCCAGGTATCTGAAAATTTTGAACACATTAAAAATTGACCGTTGTTGATTATGACGGCATACAGCAGAGTTATCGACAGCCTGATTTCGGGTGAAATTGCTTTGCGTTGCGAGTTCCGGCTTGCTTCTCTTTGAGAAGCACTAGCAAGCATTCGAAATTGGCACGATCCAGCCTAGTTGCCTTGAAGAAATGTTCTTCGTCGCTTAACATAAGCTGTTTCGTACCAATTTCGTAAAAGCCTGCGACATCTCTCGATAGGTTAAGTGGTCGAACCCACCACCTCCGACGAATCTTTTTCATGGCACACAAATATGCTCTGCAAGCCATGGAACACAATTCACTTAATTGCAGAAGTGCTTGGGTAGCCTTCATTGCCCTCTTGCGCTCCATTGTTTTAAATTAAATTGAAAAAAATTACTGTAAACGACTAAACTAAGAGAATTTAAAGACAGAATGAACTTCGAGAATTTGGTATTGTATTGAATTGTATTTATTGAATGTCTACTGTCAAATTTTTGACATTTCATACTTCTGCTTCCCGAAAATGCTTCTCTGCCATTTGGTTTAAATCCGAGCTATTTGTTGCGTCTGCGTCTTGAATCTGCGTCTTGCGTCCGTGATTGTGTTTAAGGCATTATACATGGTAACACTATGCCGATAGTATACAAACCATTGAAGAATGACAGATAAAAGCAAAACTCGGTCAATTCCTACGAGTTCTCATCCCATGTTTCTGTAAGCTTACAGAATACCTCGTTTTTGATCATGTGATAATTTGAACGCAGGATGTGAGTTTACAGAATAAGCCTGTTAGTGTTTCCTTCAGAGCCTTGTATCGGTCCTCCTCTGGAGGTCGTCGAAGGAAATCAGATATTTGTTGCACAGTTTCCGCATTCAGTGAAATTAGTCGGAATTCTGTACTCGATTCTCGGAATTCTGTACTTTGCTTTTGCGCATGGTAGCAGTCAATTTCGGATTTAGGAGGGTTGTTAATTCAAAACGGCAAACATATACATCCTACATTATTGTAATGATAATTAAAAGAAATTAAAAAACTAAGAACGAAAATAAACACTGAAGATGGCACAACGCCGAAATTGGTTTGTCTACAAACCAAATTTGTAGACAAACAAATTTTTCACAAATTTGTAGACAAACAAATTTCGGACAAATTTGTAGACGAACAATTACAAGAAATTATTTATTAAATTTCCAAAAAAAGGAATTTATAAGTTAACTACTTAAAGAATTGTCGTTCAAGTTTCTACCACCGAAATGCGAAGGTAGATTTAAAAATTTTTTTCTAAAATCATTTGAAAATAATGTTTTTAGGTACACCGGGGGAATAAATTTTCTTCTGCACCTCTTGTTTTAGATCAGAAAAGTTTTCACCACCTTTGTTTACATGTGGTGAAATTTAAAAATTCCAATTGTGATCGCGATTTTTGTTACTCAGATTGGCTCTGGAACAATTTATTAATAAAATTATATTTGCAGATAGCAAAATGAGGAGACAATTTGTAAGGAAAAGCGTTGGAATTTTTAAATAAGTCTGCTGAAATGTTAATTAATACTTGTATTTATATGCTCTGGGAGTGGTTTTACCTCAGGATATGACGCTGAGGTGAAATATTCACTGAAGTTTAGGCAAGTTCACAGGATGATCATTTCACCAACGAAAATCAAAAATTGTTCCTTTGTTTTTCACCCATCGTGAAAATGACTGAAACATTGTTGCGGTAAATTGTGTTCATTTTGCCGCTCGCAAATTGTTTATTTTTCTTACATGTCAAAGTAACAAATTTGATTCTTGTTGGTCAAATGACCGTCGTGTGAGCTTGCCCTTACTTTTTCACCATGCTTTTTCACGTACATTGTACGTGAATTCAACAGTGCATAAAAAATAGAAGTCAGAGCGATTTTTATCAGCTGTGAAAGCTGAGTTACGCGTCTCGTCATCTCTGATCTCTGGATCCAGTGACTAGTGACTAAGATGCTAGTGATAATGTAACCGATACAAAAATATCGCTGATCTCTAGTTTGGAGGCTTATGCTTAAAACATATGTGGAAGCACTAAACACTAAATACATTTGTTTTCGGTTATCTTTATCTCATTTTCTTACGGGCAAAACATATTTATACCCCACGGACAAAACACAAAATCTGTAAATTCCTGTGTTGAAACGTAAACAAAGGAATAGCAAAAGAAGTAGAAGAGCACTTTGTGTGTGTGAAATTAGAAATAGATCTATCCCGTAGACATTTGTCTTTTTATCTATGGACAATTGTTCTCAGATAAATTATCTTTTTTCCTCAGATAAATTATTCCCTTAAGAACCTGTGTAATTTGAAGAGCTGATTTTGTGTTTAGTGTTTAGTGCTTCCAATTGTTTTTTAAGCATTAGGTGCTTGTTCTTTACAGGTTTTTATTTAAATATATTTTTATATATGACAGTTAAATTAATTTCATTAGACAAATTCCGCTGCAAAACAATAACGGTGCGATGAGTTCTATCTGTGGTTTTTTAATTCCAATTTCGTCCTGCTCCTTTGACTTACGGTAATCGCACATAGAAGATAGTACTTTTTCCTACTATTACCAATCTACAACAGGCGGGTTTCGATGGATTGGTCCGCTGAAGAGGAAATTAATTTATTCTTTACACTGGAAGGTCTCAAGCCTGTTGGGATTAATAAATATTTCTATATTATTTGCATTGTTGATAGGCTTTCAAATAGTCTTAATAGAGATATGACTGCAGAGTTTGTATGGAGGCATCTTCGCACCCTTTATAATTTAGATATATTGAACGAAATGGAACCATCCCCCTTTCCAAACGAAACTGATGATTTTAACCTGCCTGACATTGAGTTTAGCTTGTTATCAAGAAAACGTGCGGAAGACAAGGGAAGGCGTTTAGGTTCAGATTTTTCTAGCAGGATTGCTACTCCACAGGTCTCGCCACCATCTATATCATTTGTTACGGACACCACAAAGGGTAACTGATTTAAATAAGATTCATTATCTAAATTTTGTACCCCCAAATTCAAACAGATAATATTGTGACTTCTAAGATTTCTGTAATACAAATCAAGGAAATCGAAAAGAAGATAACAGGGAAATTCGGCGAAGCACCTAAACGCACTCACAAACGAATACGTGGCTCCATGTCGCTCGAATCGAATAGTCCCTCAACTACACTCCCGCCTATACAAAGCAACAAACGTAGGAGGATATAAAACATTTAAATATGTGTTGAAGTAATCGTGCTGCGCTATAAACCGCTTTGATTTTCTTATCTATAATGTATGAATATGTTCTATATAAGAATATGTTGCTAAAATAATATTTACTATAATATACTTCTGCTGAAAATTAGGTTTGCAACTACTTTGTTGTATTAGAGCAAATTGTTTTATATTGCGTTGTGACTTCGGCGAAGTATTAGGAGAAAACCAATGCAATTGTTTTGTAGTTTTTAAACTACCTTGTTTCATCCGAGTACGTATGTCACCTTTATATTATTTTTGAATCTTTTTCCCGTTTATCCTCAACCTCAGAAAATTTTGTTTACTTTAAAGTTCTTGGAGGAGCAGTGAGAGGCAAATCCGAAAATTCATTTTCAACGACTAATATACATATATAGTCCTGCGAAAAAGTACTCTAAATGCAAAAAAGTCACTTAGCAAATTTTGATATAATTTGAAATAGTTTTAAAGTTAAAGTGCACTTTTACCTAATAAGTAGACTAAAAACAAAAAGTGTAATTTCTTAAAGCATGCTTCAATATCTATTGATGATGGGCTTGCTTTGTTTGTGCCGACTATTAGAAGGAGGCGAAGATTTAGCTTACCCTGGTATAACAGCAAGTTGCTAAGTCTAAAAAATATAAGACACAGAGCTCATAAGATATACAAAATTTCTAATTAACCGGAAGACAAATGCTTCTTTCTTCTGCGTAGAAAAGAATTTGAATTTGAATGGAAACACAAATAAGGTTTAATTCTAAGTCCTTTTGGGTGTTTTATAATGCCAAAATGAAAACTGGTGGTTTACCTATATTTTTTTTTTTTTTTTTATGACAGATGAAACCAAGCTCAGGGGATGCCCCCTATCCATGCACAGCATTTGTTGGTTCCGAAGGGATGACAGGTTAGTGGGAAGGGGGAAAGAGGGAGTAGTGACGGTTTACACTTCGCTTAAATGTTTCGACGCTGTAAGTGGGCGGGAAGACATTCGCAGGGAGATTATTCCACAATCTAACGACGCGACCGAAAAACGAACTCTCACGGTAATGCGTGGTTCGTTGGAACGGAATCGCGACATAAAAGGGGTGCACCGCTCTGGAAAGCCGAGTAGTTCTGCTAAATACCTGAACCGGAGGAATCAGGCTAGCTACTTCAGAGGAACATTTACCGTGAAAGTAGCGGTAAAATAGTGCTACACACCCTACATCACGACGACGCTCCAAGGTTTCAATAGAGCTGGATACCCTACTGTCCCCTATAAGTTTTAACGCACGACATTGGACTCGGTCTAGGAGCTGAAGATATGTTCGCGAAGCTCCCGACCATATATGCGAATTGTACTCCATTTTCGGACGGATATAAGTGGTGTAGATACAACGAAGATCGGTTGGAGTGAAGTACTTCTTACACCGCTTAAGAAAGCCTAAGCACTTGGCTTGGATCGTTCCAGCGAAGATCGCATTGGATTGACATGCCCAGAACATCAAGAGCCTCCGACTCATTAATATCCACACCACCCATATTTAAAGGTGGAAAGTTGTCCCCCGCCAGACGCTTGTGGGTCAACAAACAGCATTGGGTCTTCCGCGCATTAAAATCGACCCGATTCGCTTGACCCCACTCCTGGATTTTGTTGAGGTCAGATTGGAGTGTGTCATTCATAATTCTGCGCCTTCTATTGATCTCCAGAATAGAAGGACGCCTGGAGAATGAATATGAATGACAAATGCTGCTGTCATCAGCAAACGAGTAGACGGGGTTTGATGTCAATGAGAGAAGGTCATTGATGAAAATAAGAAAAAGTGTCGGAGACAGGACCGAACCCTGCGGAACTCCAGCATTAATGGAGTGCTCTTCGGAAGCAAAGCCGTCTATCACAACCCGAATAGAACGGCCGCTGAGGAAACTCGATATCCATCGAGTGAAAGTATTACCGACACCATAAGCAGCCAGTTTAGACACGAGTGCTTTATGCCACACCCGGTCAAATGCCTTGGAGATATCCAGAGCAACAACCCTGCTCTCACCGAACCGGTGAATGCAACTGCTCCACCGTTCAGTGAGAAACGCCATCAGGTCGCCGGTGGAACGGTGAGCACGGAAGCCGTACTGGCGATCGCTGATCAACTCGTTGCTCTCTAGATACCTCATCAAATTAAAATTTACAATGCTCTCCATGACTTTAGAGAGCACTGAGCAGATTGCTATGGGCCGGTAATTTGCAGGATTCGTAGCCTCACCTTTTTTGGGAACTGGCTGCACATTGGCAATCTTCCAGGAAGCGGGAAAAACTCCTGAAGTAAAAGATAAATTAAAGAGATTGCGCGATGGGCGAGCCAGTGTTGAGGCGCACTTTCTCAACACATGGGCTGAAATGCCATCCGGTCCCGAGGACTTATTGACATTGAGGTCTGCAAGCACTCTTTTAACAGCTCGCGTTCGAAAATGCATCTGAGGCATAGCATGAGATACATCATCGACCGCGGGCAGTGGTTGACTACTCTCAGGAAGAGAGCAGTTTTCAGCAAACATTTTCGCTAATAAGTTTGCTTTATCAACCGAGTGAGTGAAGATCTGATCGTCCTTAAGGAGAGTTGGAATAGACGATTTCGTCTGATTTTTCACCCTCCCCACAAACGACCAAAAGTTCTTGCTACCCTTATGGTATTCAAGAACTCTGCGTCTAAGGCGCTGCTCGTAAAGAACTTTTTCGCGCCTTAGAGTGGCATTGCACCTATTTCTGGCCTGATTGCGCAGCAGTTTAGTATCAGCAGTTTTATTTAAACGCCAATTTCTAAATGCTTCCTCTTTAGACCTGACTGCTTGTCTGCAAGTCGCATTAAACCAGGAATGGTCTTTTGGTTTAATGGAAATTCTTTTATAAGGTATGAAAGACCTCATACCAAATAAAATTATATTTTCTACCAATTTTGCTGCAGCATTTATGTTTCTATCTCTGAAACACAATTGCCAATTGAAACGGCTGAAAAAGCAGTTCAGCGCATCCCAATTAGCCTTCTCATAAAGCCACACTTTCCGCTTTGGAGCTGTCTGGTGAGCGGATTGAAGACTAGAATATGGGAAGGTAGCAGAAATTGTAGCGTGGTCCGAATTACCAAGAGGTGCAAGAACATTCACATCATACTTGCTGTGATGTGAAGTTAGAAAAAGGTCCAGAATATTTTGGTTTTGCCCATCAACGCAGGGAAAGTGCGTTGGTTCCTTCACTAATTGAGTCAAATTATTAGACTCAGCAAATAACTCAACATACAAACCCTCGGGTGTCGTGTGACTGGAATGACGTAGCCAATTGGAATTATGAACATTGAAATCACCAGCAACAACAATTTCACTGTTCGGATACGATTCCAGAATTTTAGAAATCGAATCAGAGAGACTGTCCAATTTATCAAAAGTTGGCAGCCTCCCTAGACCCGGGCTTTTATAAATGAAGCAGAAGTGCAGGATGTGCGACTGGATTTTGAACTTAACCCACATGGAGCTAAATTCGGCATCCGACGTGCAAAGGTGTTGCTGACACTGGTACGCAACATCACTGCGAATGTATAAGGCGAGGCCTCTGTGAGGTAAAAATAATGGCAGTAGATGGTACCCCGGCACGTGAAAGTCCAGTGGATCTGCACCCTCAGACACCTGGGTCTCACCCAGTGCCATTATATGCGGTTGGTGAGTACAAATATGCGCATAGACCGCGAGGAAATTCGCCCTCAAGCCACGTACATTAGTGGAGTCTATGTGGAATTTTGTCATCGCCGCCCACTGTAGCGAAGTGTAAAGTCAGCCGTACAAGCAGCCACGCGTACGACGCAAGCAAAGCAAAACGCGACAAGACAAGTGTTATGCCTTTATCTTGCCGCGCTTCAGCCCACGCAGCACTCACAGCCGCATGCACACCTAACGGGACCAGGAAGAAGGAGGAGGAGTGAAAGCAAACGAAATACTGAGCTTTACTACGGAAAGCATAAAAAAGCCCCTCGCATGGTTCTCTGCGTTCCGTTTGATTGTGTATTATTTGTTGTAATTGATAGAATTTTTATTTATTTTGTTGTTAAGTTGAGTTGCTAATAAGTGCACTATTGTTTGTTTATGGAAAACTGTTGTTTGGTGAAGTTTATTATTGTATTAAAAGTGTTTCGCGGCGTGGGTAATTGTTTGCACTATTGTTTTCGGTTTTATTTGCGCGAACACTAATTAACAACAAGTACTGGCGGGCGCACCATCCGCCTCCGTCCGCGGTCACATCACAACTTGATATCCATGTTTTATCAGAGTTCGGTTGCGTCTTGTACTCAAGATGCTTGTGAACTTTTGGTCAGGTATTTTAGCTCAATTTTTGGTAACATTGCTAGTATACCATCCCTCACTAGTATTCCTAATTTACATCAATTTGTAAACATTGGCAGATTTTCTGTTTCTGAAAATGAAGTTCTCGACGTAATTAATAATCTTGATTTATCAAAAGCAGGCTTTAACTAGTACCACGTTCGTCCTTAAAAATTGCTACTGATCGTTATATCTGCCGTTATCTATGATTTTTAATAGATCTCTACAAACCGGTGCTGTTGTGAGTGAATGGAAAATTGCATTTATTTCTTTGCTAAACTGGCCAAACTTGGTGTACATTCCACTGCTCTAAGCTGGATTAAATCTTATCAGATGATTTAAAGTTATTTTCTACTATAAGGAATGCGAAGGATTGTACAGACTTGCAGGGAGACATTTTTTCGTTTATATCTTGGTGCAATGAAAATAGTCTAACGCTGAACTTCATGAAGTGCAGTACATTAACGTTTTCAAAAAAGTATTTTCCAATTATTTTTGCATACAAATTCAGTAATACGGATTTTTTTGAACGAGTAGAGTCTAAAAAGGACTTAGGTGTATTTTTTTACTCAAAGCTCAATTTTAGCCTCCATAGAGATTTTATTTTATCCATTGCTAATTCTAGACTTGGCTTTATTAGGCGTAATTCAAAGGATTTTGTTGATCCTTTCACTTTGAGAGTCCTATTTATAAGTCTAGTGAGATCAACTTTAGAATATGCTTGCATTATCTGGGATCCCGATGCAAACACTCATATGAATCGGTTAGAAAAAATTCAAAGGCGCTTCACAAGTTTCGCCCTACGTAGATTGTATGCCCTTGATTCGATGCCGCCTTATGAATCGAGATGTGAGTTACTGTATCTGCAAAATTTGGCTACCAGAAGAAAGGCTCAAGGCATTTTATTCATAAAAGATATGTACGACAATAAAATTGACCCTGCAGATCTTCTACTGCTTCTGAATTTTCATGCGCCAGAAAGACTTTTAAGAGAATTTACTTTATTTTATAATAGAACACATTACGCTTATGGTTGTAATGAACCGATTTACAAATTTTCTTCTTTGTGTAATCGTATCTCTAGAAATATTAACTTTGATGTAGAGAGGAGTATATTTAAGAGAAATGTATTTGAATTATTATAAATCTAAATTTTGTATGAACTAATATGATCTGTGAGGGCTATGCCTGGTAGATTAAATAAATAAATAAATACAGAAGTATGTTTTAAATCTGATTGAGTTTTGCGCCAATATATTTAAAAACATAATCTATACCATCACTCACCGTAGATATGCTATGTATGTATGTCTTGCGCAAACTACTGAGATCTTGGTGACTGCATCCGTCAGGCGTCGTTGTTTTAAGTCTATAATGATGCCATGATGTGACTTTACTTCTGCTATGATGAATGGCTATCTGAACGGTCGACGTAAGTCCAAATCTAATGTTAAAACCTTTTCGCCGAACGTTCCAATTTCAGTTGTATTCGCTGCGTAGAGTGTTAACGCCTGCTTCACTGCCTTGGTTTTGATATACTCTCGAGGTATCACAGTCACTGCAGAGCCCGAGTCTATGAGAAAATTGAGATTATTATTTTTGTCATGCATAAATAAACGGTTTTCAGCTTGCACGCTACTACTTTCGCTGTCCACGATCGCTTCTACGTGGAACAGCGCATCTAGTTTTCCTTGTTCCGCATTTTAAAAGAACAAGGAGTAGTGCATCTAGTTGCGTCTTTTCCGAATCTCGCATGATAGCAAACTCCTGGCTGATTAGTCTGTGGAGTGGCTGATCTGTTGCGAGAAATCGAACGACTTCTCCGCTTTTGCTGGGTGCTTCTACCATTTTTATGGCCGATAAATGTGTCCGGCTTGGAGCACAATTTTCTATCATCTGGGATAACGAAACCATGTTTTTTTTCATGAGATTAATTATTGAGTCCATTGACGCAATAGAAATCACTTCGTGAGACATGTCATACGGTCTTGTTGATGTTGCCATTATCCCAGTACTGACGCACGCTTCGAGAATTCTGTCAGCCAATTCTACTAATTTTGTCAACGAAAGATCCGTACTACCAATCAACACAACACGAACGTTTGTCGGCATGTATTGCATAAACGGAGGACGAAGGAAAACGTCATGTATACTTTCTCCACCTAATTGCTTCATTTCTCTCAACAGTTGAGACGGTTTGCGGTTATCTAATTGTAACTCATTTAAGAATTTTCGTATCTGCGTCTCTTTGGAGTCGCTGAGGCGTAGTATTACAGGCTTATTCTGTAAACTCACATCCTGCGTTCAGTTCGATTTTATTCTCTGTTCTCTTTTGTTTTTTTCTTAAAACATATGTTCTCTTGTCAGAAAAGAAATAAAACTGAACGTATCATATCCCATGTCTTTGCAACGTATGTTGTTGGTAGTTTTACATGCTTTTCAAAGCTGTTGATGAAAACATACGAATTTGGTAACATTCGACTGCATGCGTTCATCTGTCATATAGCTCGCAAAAGAAAACCAGTCGTTTCTACTCTGTCGGTGTTTGTGGTTATTTTGTCAGTGAAATTTTTTTGCGTTAACATTTAATATTGAATTTATTTGCGTTATTATAATTATTTTCCTAGTTAAAACTTCAATATTTTCACAATAAAAATTCAATATTTTCAGACAATGCACCTTAATTGATGATAATCCATGACGCTAACCATTGTTGCCAGGTTACGCCACATTAAATTTACATAAGAAATTGCGAAATTTACATACAAAATTACTTAATTTTAATTGAGATTATGTTGAAAATTTTAAAAATGTTCAACATTTCAAATCATGACACAATTTAGCAAATAAATAAATTCTTCATGTATAAAAATGTGGGAGATCTCATTTAAGCAATTGCTCTCATACTTAGCATTCATTATACATGGTGTCGCGATTCGCTATGCTAACGGAAGCACTTTTCCTACCTTGAACTGGGTCATCGACTGCGAGCATGGCTCAGTGTCATTGACTGCACTCATGTTACGCTGGCGGTCGATGACAGAATTTAAAAACAATTAATTTACCTTGCGAATTTGCTGACGCGCACTAATGTAGCGTTTTTAATAATTTGGTTTTCTTTTTAAGTTAATAATTGTTTCGCAATATTTCTCTGTCAGTTAGGCAATATTTGTTATACGTATTTTTATTGTTATTTATGCTTAGGTTAAGTTATCAAGCTATTATCACTGAAACAATAAAAGGTGTGGATTCGGTTCAAGTTCCGAATTTACTCTTATAAATAAATAAAAAGGGATTGGAATTGGTTCAAGTTCCAAATTCAATCACCTATTAAATAAACAAAACATTTGGTGACCCCGACGTGATCCTTTAAGGGATCACACACCGCAGCACAGAGTCTACAAGAAGAGTCTACAAGGATAAACCCAACATGGAAGGGCTTACTAAATTGATAAAGGAGCAAGAAGAGGCTGGAAATCAAATACAGACTATCATACGAAACTACAAGAAGGATTCGGCTTCACGCAAACAAAATGTGCAATATTTCACCGATCGTCTGCAGTGGCTGAGGGAAATCTGGGACGAATTCGTGACGAGAGACAGGATAATTCGAGAGCACGAACGTGTGCACCAAGAGGACTATTTCACATCGGACTTCTTCGACCAAATGAAGAAGTTAACGGCAACTTACATCCAAATCTTCGAAGAAGAAAAGAAACAGGTGCCGCCAACAAAGGACCCATTACAAGAAGCCGCCAGTCAGGCACAAGGTTAAGAAACAGACATCAAAAATCATAGTGGATTGGTACGAAAGCTTGTCGCAAGATGCAATGCACTAGAGCGACTGCTGTCAAACGTAAATAGCAACAGGCAGCCTCAGCCACAGCTATACTACGACATCAAAATAAAAACCATCAAACAAGCATGGGAAATTGAAAAAATAAACGATGAGATCTGGACTCAATTTGAAAGTCCCGAATCCGTCGGTTATAACATACAGCCATATGTCGATATGGAAGAACAAGTGCAGCAAACATTAGTCAACTTAGCAGTCATTGCAGAACAACAGAAAATAAGTAGCGATATATCAACAACTTCAACTACAAATAATTCAGCATTGCAAACTAAAATACATCTACCTAAGCTAACAATTCCTAAATTTGATGGAAGTTATCTTCATTGGCGTCAGTTCTTCGATCTCTTTTCGCAAATGGTGGACCAACAACCAATTCCAAAGGTTCAAAAAATTAAATGAATGTTTTACTTGAAATCGAACCTTCTTGGAGAAGCCGAAAGATTAATCAGTCGCGTAGCCCCTACTGACGAAAATTATGATGTTGCTTGGACAATGCTGCGACAGCGCTACAACAATAGAAGGGTATTGGTATCAACTCTAATCCAAAAAATCGTCGATCAACCATCAGTATCTGGATCAGTAATGACGTTAAAAGGATTACACGATACAACTCAGGAATGTCTTCTGGCCCTAAACAATTTGGAAATTGCCACGGCACAGTGGGATTCCTTATTATTAAATTTACTTACGAAAAAGCTGGACAGACAGTCATTGATTCAATATGAGCAAACAGTTTGGAATCCCAGAGAAGTGCAAACAATTCCCGACTTTCTTACCTTTTTGGAAGGACAATTCTTATCACTGGAAATGATAGGACAAAGGGATAAGGTTCCAGCAGCTCAGAAAACTGCACATGTCCATGCAACATTCGTCTCGAAACCTCAGGGCAAGAACACAAGTCGATCATGCAAATGTGGCACGCATCCGTTATTTGCGTGTCCACACTTTCTTCAGCTTGGAGCATCAGATCGATTAAATTATGTGCGCAAGCAAAATCTTTGTGTAAATTGTTTGAAGGCAGGTCATCTGGCTGGTCAGTGTCCTTCGCGAAGTTGCAGTCGGTGTAATAAAAAGCACAACACGTTATTACATTTGGAGCACACTCAAAACTTCAGTACAGGGCAGAACAATCAGCAATTTAAGGCCAGCACTCGGCCAACAAACTCTACACATGTTAAGGCAAACTACGCACCAACTACAGTAGCATCACCCAATGAACAAGGCAACAGGCAGGCTTATGTTATATTAGCTACCGCTGTAGTTTCAATTTCTGCAGCCAATGGCAAGTCATTCAACTTTAAGGCTGTTTTAGATTCCGGTTCGCAAGTTAATCTGGTAACTCAGAGGCTCATCAAGAAGCTATCCCTATCGCCTCGAGGCTAGACATTTCAAAATGGTCCATACCAAGTAACGTTAAATTAGCGGATCCAACTTTCGACAAACCGGGCAAAATCGATGTACTCCTAGGAGCAGAGTTCTTCTACGATTTAATGCAAATCGAACAGTTACACCTCGGCAAGGATATGCCCATCCTACAAAATACAAAATTAGGATGGATAGTATCAGGAAAAATGAACTCAACAACTCATCAACCTGTTACGTGCGGAATCTTCCCTAACAGCAACGAGACCACAGACGAGTTAATCGAAAGATTTTGGTTATTAGAGAACACTGAGGACGAGAAAAAACAATTGACGGTGGCAGAGCAGTTATGTGAAAGCAGCTTTACGCAAACAGTATCGAGATCCGCAACTGGACGTTTCATAGTCCGGTTACCATTAGCAGAAAAGGGTGAAGCATTGGGAGAGTCATTTTCAATGGCTCTTAGCCGATTTTATGCTCTTGCGAGACGATTACAAAAAGATCAAATGTCTGAGCTAAAGCATGAATTTTGGAAACGATGGAACGTGGAGTATTTAAATCAATCACAACACAGACAAAAATGGACGAAGCAGATCGCTGATATTAAGGAAGACACTCTAGTAATCATTAAAACTGACAACGTTGCAGTACTCAACTGGCCTCTGGGAAGAGTGACCAAAATATACCGCGGTCCTGATGGAGCAGTACGAGTCGTGGACCTAAAAACCGCGTCTGGTATGCTTCGTCGACCAATCCACAATTTAGCTCCATTAATGAAGGAGGATTCTAGCACAGCTGCAACCCCAGATGAAGGGTCAACTACCTCAGTGGCTCAGAAACATTCACGCGAAGGAGCTGAAATTCCACCGAAGCCTCAGAAGGAGCTCACCGAAGGATCTTCTACCCCGTCGAAAAGAAAACGAATATCTCACACCTCAATGGTGATGTACTGTATAATTGCTCTTTTCTTGCTGCCACTTATATGCGCTGATTCTATAAGTATAACGAATTTCAACAACGGACTTGGAATATATTTCGATGGAATAGGATTCACGGAGATTTCTCCTACAGCCTGGACGTTAATTGTATATTACGATCTTCTACCACTTCAAAACGAATTAAAGGCCTTTGAAAACGGGACAAATGCATTAGACCACATATGTCGGAAACTAAAGAATAATAAACCTTGCCTCGCCTTAACAGCGCACTTTAGAACATTAAGGAACGAAATGAAAGTTGACAGTGGTATCCTACATAGTACTCGCAAAAAAGAGCAGCATTAGACATTGTTGAAAATGTCGCCCGGTCTCTATTTGGAGTGTTAGATAGTGAATATGCTAAAGAAATGTCCACCACCATCAACAAAGTCCGAAACAATGAAGAATTCCTACCATTCCTACCATATTCCTCCATAATAGATTCAACAATAAACATTGTCAAGAGAAAGGAATTGGAATCAGAAGCTAATCTGAAACACATTAATGATCAACTTGCTGAACTAATGGATGAAATGGACCATTACAAAATCTTCCAATTGTATATATCGCTTTCCACACAACTCTCAGCAATGGCCGTAAATCTAAGAAGAGTTCAAACCGCAATCTTGGATGTAATGACTGCTGTACATCATGAGCGCATCAGTCCACTACTGCTGACGCCAAAATAACTACAAGAGCAATTAAAGGAAATTAAAAACCATATATCGCCAGGACTGTTGCTCCCCAACGGCGATAACAACCTTTTACAATTGTACAAAACAATGGACATCAACGGCACTGTTAACGCCAACTGCCGCTCGCCAGAGGTGCTCCCTCATCGATCGGTAGGGTGTCAGGAGTGAGCACTCCAGTCTCTCCCTTGTCAGAATGCCGGTCATGAGAGGCGCCTCTCTCGTGAGCGTAAGCCCGGCTGCGGGCTCTCTCCGCGGCAACTGGCGCTGTTTGACTTTAATTTAAAAAAAAAACGTTGTAAAAAATAAACATTAAAACCTTGTGAAATAAACCCAGAAATTTGTGATTGCACTAAACATTTTGATCCTTCGAGCCGGATTTATGCTCGGAGACCACCCAAGCCGTTAGCATTAAACATTTTGGTCCAAGACGAGCCGGATTGCCGCCGCCCAGGAACCATCGTCACCGACGCCCAGAAACAATCGTCACAGACGCCGACGCCTAATCAAGTGAGTCGAGTAAGGAACGGTGAGTTCACACACCTTTTACGTTAGCCTAATTATTAGCCCGTCCGGCCATACTGATTCCATTTATATATATATATATATATATATATATATATATATATATATATATATATATATATATATATATATATATATATATATATATATATATATATATATATATATATATATATATATATATATATATATATATATATATATATATATATATACCCTTGGCTTGACCGTCAAACCTTACGAGAATTTTCGATTCGTGAGTAACGGTCCCCTTAAGTAACGGCAGCACCAAAGCTTAAATTTTTGTTGCTGACCGTCTTCGCAAGCATCGCTTGCTGCGAAGCCCTCATTTTTTGCAAAAATTTACTGCTTGGCGCATAAGCAAGCCGCGTGCTCACGCACAAGAAATCTTTAAACTCTAAAATTTAGAGCATCCTTCTGCTGAGCTCTCCCGAGAGATTGCTTAGGTTTCACACTCTCACATTTCTGCACCAAGTCACTTGAGTGCTCCGTAATTGCGCTCAGTGCAAAGTCGAAAAACCACCACCATTTGCTAGTTGGTTTTTGCGGGTATTTTTTTCTGCTGCTCGCGCTCTTCCGCTTGCGTTGATCAGTCATACAGAGTGCGCACAGAATACAAAAACCTGTTTTTTCTGTCTGCACTCTCCCAAGTGATAGCAGTGTGAAATTCACTATTCAACGGTGACCCAACGCGAAATCGAAAAAGCGAGACACCCGGTAGGCAGAAGTGTTCGCAGCAACTAGTCTCTTTGTAACTAGTTGCCAACTTTAGAGACAACGCGTGGTTGATTTTCGCAAGCAAGCTCCTCGAGCCCCAACGCAATCAGCTAGCGACGCGCAAATATTCTGTGACTTTTTTCCTCTATAAAATAAATACAATACAAAATACAATACAAAAATAAAATGAAATTTTTTCCGAAATAGTTTTTCGGTGCGTTTCTTTTGGTTTCTCGACTTTCTTCGCCGCCCCTAAGCGAACCCAAAAAATATAATGGCGTCACTCGACAAATTTATACGCGCCTCCGACGCGATCGTCGAATTCGAGGCCGAGTTCGTGGCCATCCCTGAGCAGGAGCACTCGGACTTTTCATTAGATGCTCATCTGGAAGAGCTCAAGACGATGTGGAAGGCGACCAAGGAAGTCTACTACACGTGCCTAGACCAGTTGATGGCCTCCGAAGAATCCGCACCCGCTGACGTAGAAGTGATTAAGACGAAGCAACGCAACCGCTACCGAATTTATATTCGCTGCACCACGAAAATCGGCGCATGCCGAAAAACTCGTCCCACTTCTTCCGCACTCAATACAGCAGCAGCTGAAATGCCAGCATCTGGCTACAACATCAGCTTGCCCACTTGCGACACCCAAGCCTTCCACGGCGATTACCTTTCGTGGCCCTCTTTTAGGGATATGTTCACGGCCCTTTACATCAAGAACAGAATTGCGCCGGTTGAGAAGCTTTTCCACCTGAATCAAAAAACTACCGGCGAAGCTAAAGAAATCGTGCAGAAATCCCCTCTCACGAATGAAGGTTTTGCCCAAGCGTGGAAAAATCTCTCCGACAGGTATGAGAACGGGCGCGTCCTCACCTACGCCCATTTGAAGAAGATCTTCAGCCTGTCCCCCCTCACGAAGGAAACCGGTGGCGCTATTAAAGACCTGCAGCGCGAAATCAATAATATTCTCGCCGCACTCGCGCAACAAGGTGTCGATACCTCGCATTGGGACGCGATAATCGTCTTTTTGTGCTCCAGCAAGCTCCCAGAAGCAACGCTTTCCCTCTGGGAGCAATCTCTCACCAACAAAATGGAGATCCTGAAATGGACAGATCTGGATGCGTTTCTCACTCATCGCTTCCAGACCCTTGAAACGGTGCAAGATATTAAGTGCACACCCGCCCCGAAATCAACACACCCCCCCAACTACTTCTCACTCGACTCCAGCCTCTAAACGCGTCAACACCTTCCAGTTGAAGGTGTCCCAAGATAGCTGCCCTCTTTGCCAGAAGCAGCACAGGCTGAGATCCTGCGCTCAGTTTCTCAGCTTGCCCGTCTCACAGCGGCTGAATACCGTTCAGAAAAACCGCTTGTGCATTAACTGCTTGGCCAGATCTCATTCCGTGAAAAACTGTCCAAGCAGATTCAATTGCCTCAAATGCAACGGCAGGCATCTGTTACTGTTAGGGACTGCTATGGTAACAATACGCCATCACGGTACATGTTACATTGCTTGCGCCTTGATTGATCCTGGATCCGAAGTGTCGTTCATCTCTGAGCGCATACAAAAGCTCTTAAAGCTCCCAGTGCAGCCAACTACAGCTGTAGTTTCAGGTCTCAACGGGACTGTTGCTGCAAAAATATCAAGATCGAGCGATTTTCTGCTGAATTCGCCACTTGATCCCAACTTTCAAGTTAACGTGACGGCGCTCGTGCTCCCACAAATCACAGGGCAGTTGCCCTCCCACTCGTTAGACAGGTCACTTCTCAGTGGCCTCCCTCAAGACATCGAGCTCGCAGATGTCAACTTCTCCAAAAGCGAGCAGGTCGACGTCCTCATCGGAGCCAATTTATACCCAGCAATTCTGCTGGACGGCATCCGCCGCCAAGTGCTGGGCTCCCTCATGGCTCAGCAAACCGTGTTCGGTTGGATCCTAACCGACCCGGTTCTCTCCATGCAATCTGCCACTGCACCCATCAAAGCGGCTTACACAACGAAGTCACCTTCGAACAACAGTTCGAACGTTTTTGGAAGGTGGAGGAACTTCCAAAAACTAGATTGCTATCCCACTCCGAAAAGTTTCGCGAAGAAAAATACGCGAAGACGCGATGACGGCCGCTACATCGTGCCATTGCCTTTAAAGTCGGCTTTCCATCCCATCTGCTCTATACCGATTTCCTGACGCTAGAAGACTCCAGCATCGCTAAAATGCTGGGAATTCGCTGGAACGCGACCCATGATGACTTCTACTTCGAGGTCCAAGCTATTGTCATCAAAGCTGCGTACACAAAACGGGAAATATTGTCTCTAGTCGCCAAGCTGTTCGATCCAGCGGAGGCTGGCTCCGATCATCGTTGCAGCGAAGATTCTGTCTGGTTGGACAAAATCGACTGGGATGCCACTCTGTCTCAGGTAACTCACACTAACTGGTTAAGTTTTCTACAGAATTACCAGTACATCTGCTCCATCCGCATCCCGCGATGGGTGAGTTACACTCCACACAGCGAAGTTGAATTCCAGCCTTTTTGCGATGCCTCACACAAAGCCTACGCAGGAGTCATCTATGCCCGCATCAAGGTCGCTCAGGTCCAAGTTTTCCTTTTGTACTCCAAAACTCGTGTAACCCCAAATTAAACTTTGTCTATCCCCAGGTTAGAATTGAGCGGAGCCACTTTAGTAGCTGAGATAATCGACACTCTCGTGCCTATGCTGCAGCTGCCCCATTACACTATCTACTGTTGGAGCGACTCCACCATTGTTTTGGCCTGGCTGAAGAAATCCCCATGCGTTTGGGCGACGTTCGTGGCAAACCGAGTTGCCAAAATCATCGAGAAAGTACCGCATTCGCAATGGTTTCATGTTGAATCCCAGGACCACCCCGCGGATTTAGCCAGCCGCCCCAAGATCTCGCTGAGAACACCCTTTGGTGGAATAGACCTGCTTGGCGTGCCCACGACAAGAATCGCTGGCCCGAATTCCGCGCCTCAGACGAATATGTCACCAAACGAGCAGAAAACTGTCAAAACGCTGCACACCCATTGCGCTACCGATGAGGATCCTCTCAAACGATTGTCGTCACTGCCACGAGCCCTACGTGTATACTCACACGTATATCGATTTCTCCACAACGCTCATCCAGCTAAGCGTCACTTGCACTCGCACCCAAACCTGCACCTCCCACCGGGAGAAATAAAGGAAACGAAGCGCTGCCTCGCGATATCCTGCCAGAGGAATCATTTCGCGGACGAGTACGCCGCGCTAGAAAACCACGCGATGCTGCGATTTAAAAGCAGCCTACTCTCGTTGAACCCGTTCCTCCACACGGACAACACGATGCGCGTTGGCGGGCGGTTGTCCTCGTGTCCCAATTTGCCTTTCGAGGAACGGCACCCGATTATTGGAATTGGATTATTGGAACATCCGGCATCCTACATCGGAACAAGCAACGAACCCTGTACATGACAGCCCATTATTAACACATTTTCTCATTACAGAGCCCACATGTATTTAATCCGCTGGCAATATGCGCGGACCCGAAGAGGGCGTCTGCTGGCACCACCCGGGGCGGTGCCCATCTGCGCCGCCGCGCCGCCTATTGTTGCCCACCGTCCTCGGGAGCTGTCCCCAACGACTGACGCCCTGGTGCTCGACGTCTCGGCCGACGAGGCACAAGCGCTTGCCACCACACGACGCTCGCCCACACCGCCAACCCGAGCTTTCCGGAGTTCTCTCGTCCGGCCTGAGAAAGCCTCCTTCGGTCCGGCCCCAGCACAGATGCCCATCTATCACGAAGACCTCCGAGATCGCGGAAGTCTGCGAGTTCGCACGATGTCGGTGCGGTATCCGCCGCACCACGAGAAACGTCCACTACCAGAGCCAAGCGGCACGCCTGGGGCCCGCCAGCGCCGCGGCTTCCTACGGAGGGCCGCGAGCGCGAGCTGTGGTGTCCCCTGTGTGCAGGGCGGCATGTGCTGAGCCGTTGTCCACTGTTTCTGCAGAAGTCTCCGGCGCAGCGGAACTTGACGGCACACGCGCGGCACATGTGCTGGACCCACACCAGGCACTTGCTCTTCGCACCTCTTCAAAAGCGGACGTGTATAAGCTGAGAGTGGAGACACCTTTAATATTAAAAAAACGTTGTAAAAATAAATATTAAAACCTTGTGAAATAAACCCAGAAATTTGAAGCTGAGAGTGGAGACACCTTTAATATTAAAAAAACGTTGTAAAAATAAACATTAAAACCTTGTGAAATAAACCCAGAATTTTGCACTAAACATTTCAAGAAAAACATTTTGGTCCTTCGAGCCGGATTTATGCAGGGAGACCACCCAAGCCGTTAGCATTAAACAGGCACATTGACAGACCAACATGCCATATCCTAAATAATGATCCCATTTGTAGGCTTGGAGTCGTATCATCTATTTAATCTGGTGCCCATTCCCGCAGTTCGCAATGGAACACTCATGAGAATTCACCCTAGCATGGAGATAATGGCGATCAATGCTCATCGGGATAAATATTTTCCAATGACGTGGGAGGAATTAAGGGCTTGCAATCGATTGGATGACGATATTTACATCTGCTCAAATAGACCTACGGAATTAACTCACTGGCTCAAAGGTGCGAAGTGCTGCTTTTAACCAATAAACCAACAGCAGATTGCAATTATATTCCCACTAATAACAACGATGAATGGCTCCCTACCAGCAAAGCCAATCAATGGATTTTTTCGGTTCATACTAAAACCGAATTAACAGCTGTATGCGGGACTGTGTTACAACAGCTCTCGTTGGTTAACACAGGAATGTTGACATTAAACAGCAATTGCACAATACGAAACGCAATGCTGAGCCTTAAGGGGCATTTCACAATAGCTACAGTAATGCACACGTCCTACACACGTTTTGAAGCCGCGGTTGAAGCAGCATCCCTAATAATCAACAAAACTTCAAACGGCCGCAGCAATAGTAACAAAATTATCGAGGGCACCTCAGATTTTGACGCTGTTTTGGAAGCCAACAAGCACGTGAAGAATATACATTTTCCAGAAGCTATTGAAAATAGTACAATCCATCATCATATCATCAGCTACTCTGCATTGGTGCTGAGCCTGCTATTATTGGCTTACACCAGCTATAAAATTTGGCATAAGAAGCTACAGGACCACCTAAACCACCCCGCTTGAGATCGAGCACCGTATATTCAATCAACGTATAGGCTTGAATACTATTCAACGGGCGGGAGGATGTCGCGATTCGCTATGCTAACGAAAGCACTTTTCCTACCTTGAACTGGGTCATCGACTGCGAGCATGGCTCAGTGTCATTGACTGCACTCATGTTACGCTGGCGGTCGATCACAGAATTTAAAAACAATTACTTTACCTTGCGAATTTGCTGACGCGCACTAAGGTAGCGTTTTTAATAATTTGGTTTTCTTTTTAAGTTAATAATTGTTTCGCAATGTTTCTTTGTCAATTAGGCAATATTTGTTATACGTATTTTTATTGTTATTTATGCTTAGGTTAAGTGTTTTTATCTATAAATTAAGCCATTCAATAAAGAAATTTTCAGTATTCAACACAGAATCAGAGTGTTTTAACTCAAGATATTATCAATTAACCCAAGCTATTATCACTCAAACAATCAAAGGTGTGGATTCGGTTCAAGTTCCGAATTTACACTAATAAATAAATAAAAAGGGATTGGAATTGGTTCAAGTTCCAAATTCAATAACCTATTAAATAAACAAAACACATGGTAACACTATGTCGATTGAAATAGTATACAAACACATGAAGAAGGACAGATAAAAGCAAAACCCGGTCAATTCTTACGAGTTTACAGAATAAGCCTGTTAGTTTTTCCTTCAGAGCCTTGTATCGGTCCTCTTCTGGAGGTCGGCGAAGGAAATCAGATATTGGTTGCACAATTTCCGCATTCAGTGAAATTAGTCGGAATTCTGTACTCGATTATCGGAATTCTGTACTTTGCTTTTGCGCATGGTAGCAGTCAATTTCTGTATTTAGGAGAGTTGTTAATTCAAAACGGCAAACATATACATCCTACATTATTGTAATGATAATTAAAAGAAATTAAAAAACTAAGAACGGAAATAGACACTGAAGATGGCACAACGCCGAAATTGGTTTGTCTACAAACCAATTTTGTAAACAAACAAATTTTTCACAAATTTGTAGACAAACAAATTTCGGACAAATTTGTAGACGAACAATTACAAGAAATTATTTATTAAATTTCCAAAAAAAGGAATTTATAAGTTAACTACTTAAAGAATTGTCGTTCAAGTTTCTACCACCGAAATGCGAAGGTAGATTTAAAAATTTTTTTCTAAAATCATTTGAAAATAATGTTTTTAGGTACACCGGGGAAATAAATTTTCTTCTGCACCTCTTGTTTTAGATCAGAAAAGTTTTCACCACCTTTGTTTACATGTGGTGAAATTTAAAAATTCCAATTGTGATCGCGATTTTTGTTACTCAGATTGGCTCTGGAACAATTTATTAATAAAATTATATTTGCAGATAGTAAAATGAGGAGAAAATGTGTAAGGAAAAGCGTTGTAATTTTTAAATAAATCTGCTGAAATGTTAATTAATACTTGTATTTATTTGCTCTGGGAGTGGTTTCACCTCAGGATATGACGCTGAGGTGAAATATTCACTGAAGTTTCGGGCAAGTTCACAGGATGATCATTTCACCAACGAAAATCAAAAATTTTTTCTTTGTTTTTCACCCATCGCGAAAATGACTGAAACATTGTTGCAGTAAATTGTGTTAATTTTGCCGCTCGTGAAATGTTTATTTTTTTACATGTTAAAGTAACAAATTTGATTCTTTTTGGTCAAATGACCGTCATGTGAGCTTGCCCTTACTTTTTCACCATGCTTTTTCACGTACATTGTACGTGAATTCAACAGTGCATAAAAAATAGACGTCAGAGCGATTTTTATCAGCTGTGAGAGTTGAGTTTCGCATCTCGTTATCTCTGATCTCTGGATCCAGTGACTAGTGACTAAGATGCTAGTGATAATGTAACCGATACAAAAATATCGCTCATCTCTAGTTTGGAGGCTTATGCTTAAAACATATGTGGAAGCACTAAACACTAAATACATTTGTTTTCGGTTATCTTTATCTCATTTTCTTACGGACAACACGTAATTTTACCCCACGGACAAAACACAAAATCTGTCAATTCCTGTGTTGAAACGTAAACAAAGGAATAGCAAAAGAAGTAGAAGAGCACTTTGTGTGAGTGAAATTAGAAATAGATCTATCCCGTAGACTTTTGTCTTTTTATCTATGGAAAATTGTTCTCAGATAAATTATCTTTTTTCCTCAGATAAATTATTTCCTTAAGAACCTGTGTAATTTGAACAGCTGATTTTGTGTTTAGTGTTTAGTGCTTCCAATTATGTTTTAAGCATTAGGTACTTGTTCTATACAAGTTTTTATTTAAATATATTTTTATATATGACAGTTAAATTAATTTCATTAGACAAATTCCGCTGCAAAACAATAACGGTGCGATGAGTTCTATCTGTGGTTTTTTAATTCCAATTTCGTCCTGCTCCTTTGACTTACGGTAATCGCACATAGAAGATAGTACTTTTTCCTACTATTACCAATCTACAACAGGCGGGTTTCGATGGATTGGTCCGCTGAAGAGGAAATTAATTTATTCTTTGCACTGGAAGGTGTCAAGCCTGTTGGGATTAATAAATATTTCTATATTACTTGCATTGTTGATAGGCTTTCAAATAGTCTTAATAGAGATATGACTGCAGAGTTTGTATGGAGGCATCTTCGCACCCTTTATAATTTAGATATATTGAACGAAATGGAACCATCCCCCTTTCCAAACGAAAGTGATGATTTTACTCTGCCTGACATTGAGTTTAGCTTGTTATCAAGAAAACGTGCGGAAGACAAGGGAAGGCGTTTAGGTTCAGATTTTTCTAGCAGGATTGCTACTCCACAGGTCTCGCCACCATCTATATCATTTGTTACGGACACCACAAAGGGTAACTGATTTAAATAAGATTCATTATCTAAATTTTGTACCCCCAAATTCAAACAGATAAGATTGTGACTTCTAAGATTTCTGTAATACAAATCAAGGAACTCGAAAAGAAGATAACAGGGAAATTCGGCGAAGCACCTAAACGCACTCACAAACGAATACGTGGCTCCATGTCGCTCGAATCGAATAGTCCCTCAACTACACTCCCGCCTATACAAAGCAACAAACGTAGGAGGATATAAAACATTTAAATATGTGTTGAAGTAATCGTGCTGCGCTATAAACCGCTTTGATTTTCTTATCTATAATGTATGAATATGTTCTATATAAGAATATGTTGCTAAAATAATATTTACTATAATATACTTCTGCTGAAAATTAGGTTTGCAACTACTTTGTTGTATTAGAGCAAATTGTTTTATATTGCGATGTGACTTCGGCGAAGTATTAGGAGAAAACCAATGCAATTGTTTTGTAGTTTTTAAACTACCTTGTTTCATCCGAGTACGTATGTCACCTTTATATTATTTTTGAATCTTTTTCCTCAACCTCAGAAAATTTTGTTTACTTTAAAGTTCTTGGAGGAGCAGTGAGAGGCAAATCCGAAAATTCGTTTTCAATGACGAATATACATATATAGTCCTGCGAAAAAGTACTCTAAATGCAAAAAAGTCACTTAGCAAATTTTGATATAATTTGAAGTAGTTTTAAAGTTAAAGTGCACTTTTACCTACTAAGTAGACTAAAAACAAAAAGTGTAATTTCTTAAAGCATGCTTCAATATCTATTGATGATGGGTTTGCTTTGTTTATGCCGACTATTAGAAGGAGGCGAAAATTTAGCTTACCCTGGTATAACAGCAGGTTGCTAAGTCTAAAAAAATATAAGACACAGAGCTCATAAGAAATACAAAATTTCTAATTCACCGGAAGACAAATGCTTCTTTCTTCTGCGTAGAAAAGAATTTGAATTTTTATCTAGATTCTTATTCAATAAATACGTAAGATCGATGGAAACACAAATAAGGTTTAATTCTAAGTCCTTTTGGGTGTTTTATAATGCCAAAATGAAATCTGGTGGTTTACCTATGTCCATGTTTTATCAGAGTTCGGTTGCGTCTTGTACTCAAGATGCTTGTGAACTTTTGGTCAGGTATTTTAGGTCAATTTTTGGTAACATTGCTAGTAATCCACTAGTATTCCTAATTTACATCAATTTGTAAACATTGGCAGATTTTCTGTTTCTGAAAATGAAGTTCTCGACGTAATTAATAATCTTGATTTATCAAAAGCGGGCTTTGAGTAGTACCACGTTCGTCGTTAAAGAATTTCTACTGATCGTTATATCTGCCGTTATCTATGATTTTTAATAGATCTCTACAAACCGGTGCTGTTGTGAGTGAATGGAAAATTGCATTTATTTCTTTGCTAAACTGGCCAAACTTGGTGTACATTCCACTGCTCTAAGCTGGATTAAATCTTATCAGATGATTTAAAGTTATTTTCTACTATAAGGAATGCGAAGGATTGTACAGACTTGCAGGGAGACATTTTTTCGTTTATATCTTGGTGCAATGAAAATAGTCTAACGCTGAACTTCATGAAGTGCAGTACATTAACGTTTTCAAAAAAGTATTTTCCAATTATTTTTGCATACAAATTCAGTAATACGGATTTTTTTGAACGAGTAGAGTTTAAAAAGGACTTAGGTGTATTTTTTTACTCAAAGCTCAATTTTAGCCTCCATAGAGATTTTATTTTATCCATTGCTAATTCTAGACTTGGCTTTATTAGGCGTAATTCAAAGGATTTTGTTGATCCTTTCACTTTGAGAGTCCTATTTATAAGTCTAGTGAGATCAACTTTAGAATATGCTTGCATTATCTGGGATCCCGATGCAAACACTCATATGAATCGGTTAGAAAAAATTCAAAGGCGCTTCACAAGTTTCGCCTTACGTAGATGGTATGCCCTTGATTCGATGCCGCCTTATGAATCGAGATGTGAGTTACTGTATCTGCAAAATTTGGCTACCAGAAGAAAGGCTCAAGGCATTTTATTCATAAAAGATATCTACGACAATAAAATTGACTCTGCAGATCTTCTACTGCTTCTGAATTTTCATGCGCCAGAGAGACCTTTAAGAGAATTTACTTTATTTTATAATAGAACACATTACGCTTATGGTTGTAATGAACCGATTTACAAATTATCTTCTTTGTGTAATCGTATCTCTAGAAATATATACTTTGATGTAGAGAGGAGTATATTTAAGAGAAATGTATTTGAATTATTATAAATCTAAATTTTGTATGAACTAATATGATCTGTGAAGGCTATGCCTGGTAGTTTAAATAAATAAATAAATACAGAAGTATGTTTTAAATCTGATTGAGTTTTGCGCCAATATATTTAATAACATAATCTATACCATCACTCACCGTAGATATGCTATGTATGTATGTCTTGCGCAAACTACCTTTAGATGAGATCTTGGTGACTGCATCCGTCAGGCGTCGTTGTTTTAAGTCTATAATGATGCCATGATGTGACTTTACTTCTGCTATGATGAATGGCTATCTGAACGGTCGACGTAAGCCCAAATCTAATGTTAAAACCTTTTCGCCGAACGTTCCAATTTCAGTTGTATTCGCTGCGTAGAGTGTTAACGCCTGCTTCACTGCCTTGGTTTTGATATACTCTCGAGGTATCACAGTCATTGCAGAGCCCGAGTCTATGAGAAAATTGAGATTATTATTTTTGTCATGCATAAATAAACGGTTTTAAGCTTGCACGCTACTACTTTCGCTGTCCACGATCGCTTCTACGTGGAACAGCGCATCTAGTTTTCCTTGTTCCGCATTTTAAAAGAACAAGGAGTAGTGCATCTAGTTGCGTCTTTTCCGAATCTCGCATGATAGCAAACTCCTGGCTGATTAGTCTGTGGAGTGGCTGATCTGTTGCGAGAAATCGAACGACTTCTCCGCTTTTGCTGGGTGCTTCTACCATTTTTATGGCCGATAAATGTGTCCGGCTTGGAGCACAATTTTCTATCATTTGGGATAACGAAACCATGTTTTTTTTTATGAGATTTATTCTTGAGTCCATTGACGCAATAGAAATCATTTCGTGAGACGTGTCATACGGTCTTGTTGAAGTTGCCATTATCCCAGTACTGACGCACGCTTCGAGAATTCTGTCAGCCAATTCTGCTAATTTTGTCAACGAATGATCCGTACTGCCAATCAACACAACACGAACGTTTGTCGGCATGCATTGCATAAACGGAGGGCGAAGGAAAACGTCATGTATACTTTCTCCACCTAATTGCTTAATTTCTCTCAACAGTTGAGACGGTTTGCGGTTATCTAATTTTAACTCATTTAAGAATTTTCGTATCAGCGTCTCTTTGGAGTCGCTGAGGCGTAGTATTACAGGCTTATTCTGTAAACTCACATCCTGCGTTCAGTTCGATTTTATTCTCTGTTCTCTTTTGTTATTTTCTTAAAACATATGTTCTCTTGTCAGAAAAAAAACAAAACTGAACGCATCACATCCCATGTCTTTGCAACGTATGTTGTTGGTAGTTTTACATGCTTTTCAAAGCTGTTGATGAAAACATACGAATTTTGTAACATTCGACTGCATGCGTTCGTCTGTCATATAGCCCGCAAAAGAAAACCAGTCGGTTCTACTCTGTCGGTGTTTGTGGTCATTTTGTCAGTGAAATTTTTTTGCGTTAACATTTAATATTGAATTTATTTGCGTTATTATAATTATTCTCCTAGTTAAAACTTCAATATTTCCACAATAAAACTTCAATATTTTCACACAATGCACCTTCTCTACTTAATTGATGATAATCCATGACGCTAACCATTGTTGCCAGGGTACGCCACATTAAATTTACATAAGAAATTGCGAAATTTACATACAAAATTACTTATTTTTAATTGAGATTATGTTGAAAATTTTAAAAATGTTCAACATTTAAAATCATGACACAATTTAGCAAATAAATAAATACTTCATGTATAAAAATGTGGGAGATCTCATTTAAGCAATTGCTCTCATACTTAGCATTCATTATACATGGTAACACTATGCCGATTGAAATAGTATACAAACACATGAAGAATGACAGATAAAAGCAAAACCCGGTCAATTCTTACGAGTTCTCATCTCATGTTTCTGTAAGCTTACAGAATACCTCGTTTTTGATCATGTGATAATTTGAACGCAGGATGTGAGTTTACAGAATAAGCCTGTTAGTGTTTCCTTCAGAGCCTTGTATCGGTCTTCCTCTGGAGGTCGTCGAAGGAAATCAGATATTTGTTGCACACTTTCAGCATTCAGTGAAATTAGTCGGAATTCTGTACTCGATTATCGGAATTCTGTACTTTGCTTTTGCGCATGGTAGCAGTCAATTTCGGATTTAGGAGGGTTGTTAATTCAAAACGGCAAACATATACATCCTACATTATTGTAATGATAATTAAAAGAAATTAAAAAACTAAGAACGGAAATAGACACTGAAGATGGCACAACGCCGAAATTGGTTTGTCTACAAACCAAACAAATTTCGGACAAATTTGTAGACGAACAATTACAAGAAATTATTTATTAAATTTCCAAAATAAAGGAATTTATAAGTTAACTACTTAAAGAATTGTCGTTCAAGTTTCTACCACCGAAATGCGAAGGTAGATTTATAAATTTTTTCTAAAATCATTTGAAAATAATGTTTTTAGGTACACCGGGGGAATAAATTTTCTTCTGTACCTCTTGTTTTAGACCAGAAAAGTTTTCACCACCTTTGTTTACATGTGGTGAAATTTAAAAATTCCAATTGTGATCGCGATTTTTGTTACTCAGATTGGCTCTGGAACAATTTATTAATAAAATTATATTTGCTGATAGCAAAATGAGGAAAAAATGTGTAAGGTAAAGCGTTGGAATTTTTAAATAAATTTGCTGAAGTGTTAATTAATACTTGTATTTATTTGCTCTGGGAGTGGTTTCACCTCAGGATATGACGCTGAGGTGAAATATTCACTGAAGTTTAGGGCAAGTTCACAGGATGATCATTTCACCAAAATCAAAAATGTTTTCTTTGTTTTTCACCCAACGTGAAAATGACTGAAACATTGTTGCGGTAAATTGTGTTCATTTTGCCGCTCGCAAATTGTTTATTTTTTTTACATGTCAAAGTAACAAATTTGATTCTTGTTGGTCTAATGACCGTCGTGTGAGCTTGCCCTTACTTTTTCACCATGCTTTTTCACGTACATTGTACGTGAATTCAACAGTGCATAAGAAATAGACGTCAGAGCGATTTTTATCAGCTGTGAAAGTTGAGTTTCGCATCTCGTTATCTCTGATCTCTGGATCCAGTGACTAGTGACTAATATGCTAGTGATAATGTAACCGATACAAAAACATCGCTGATCTCTAGTTTGGATGCCTGAAACACAATTGGAAGCACTAAACACTAAATACATTTGTCTTCGGTTATCTTTATCTAATTTTCTTACGGACAAAACACAATTACACCCCACGGACAAAACACAAAAGCTGTCATTTCTCATCCCACTGCAAACCGCTCAGTATCTGAAGCTTTTCAAGCAAGAAATACAATCAAGGATTTTTTGAATCCAATTTATCAAATCAATTAAATTCAGTTTAGTTTTAACTTTTAATGTATTATTTATTATTCATGTATTATTAATATAAATTCATGTATTATTTATTATACATGTACTATTTATTATTCTTATTGTTAAACTCATTTAAATAAAATTGCACTTCTTGCATTATTATAAATTAAACACAATAAATAAATAAATTAAATAAAAAAAAAGGTAAACAAAGGAGGAAATCTTCAAAAACATCAACCACCAGGGCTGATGTGAGTAGGTGGAAAACTTTAAGTAACTAAGTTTGCCTATTTTTGTTTATAGCGTCATATACATATTGACTAACATTCTGCTGAATGTTAGTCAAAACGGTTGCATTTAAATTGGCTTCGTCGAGCGCATTTGCCAGACCAAGGAAAATTTTTTCTGTGGTTGTCGTTGCCTGCCCAGATCTTTCCATAAAACTTTTCGATACGTTTTCTATCGATGTAGTCGCTACCTGCAGAAAGCTTGCCAGATTTGACTCTATTTCAACCTGAAATAAATAAAATAATTTTCATTAAACTAGTTCTAAGTGTCAGCTAAGATAAAAAACATTTCTTAAGAAAGCTCAAACATACTTTTTTGGTTTGAGCACCTTTAAAAGAGGAGCCCGATGGTGATGATGCCGGCAGAGAGCATAATGATGGAGACCCTGTAAATTCGAGCGGCGAATCCATCAGTGGCACACACGGTTTTAAATTTTCATCATTGTCTGTGTCCGACAAAATATTTCCAATTGTTCTGAAACAAAAAGAGTGTTTAAAAAGTTCAATCGCATATAAACAACTTACCTTCTGCAGCACTGAACATCGTCCAGGAACGTCATGGTGTCTATATGCCGCCACTTCTTTTTTGGGAAAGTAGCGGCACTCCCCGACGCCGCTACCTCCGATCGCTTAGCTCTGCGGTAGCAACTTCGTAGCCCAATCCAGCGTTTTCGGCAGGCTTCCGCTGTAATTTTATTTGGTTTTTTTGTTATAAATTCACTGAATTCATGTTATATACTTACCATCTAAATTTAATTCCAGGCCTATGTCTGCCCATAACTTCGTCTTATGAGCTGTATTTTTATATAGATCTTCTTTTAGATCATACAGCTCTTTATGTGGGCGAACAAGATCTATCAACTTTTCTTCTAGATCCATTCTGAAAATGTTAAAGATTTATTGTAGAATTAAATTTATTTCATTAATAATAAAACACTTACATTTGTAAATTTGATTTCGGTTTTCAACTTGTGGGCTATTATTTTATTTTGCCAATAAATGCAGAAGTTAAACAAAGGAATAGCTAAAGAAGAAGAAGAAGAGCACTTTGTGTGTGTCAAATTAGAATTAGATCTATCCCGAAGACAAATGTCTTTTTGTCTATGGACAAATGTTATCAGATAAATTATCTTTTGTCCTCAGATAAATGACTCCCATAAGAACCTGTGTAATTTGAACAGCTGATTTTGTGCTTAGTGTTTAGTGCTTCCAATTGTGTTTTAAGCAGGAGGCTTATGCTTAAAACATATGTGGAAGCACTAAACACTAAATACATTTGTTTTCGGTTATCTTTATCTCATTTTCTTACGGCAAAACATAATTATACCCCACGGACAAAACACAAAATCTGTAAATTCCTGTGTTGAAACGTAAACAAAGGAATAGCAAAAGAAGTAGAAGAGCACTTTGTGTGTGTGAAATTAGAAATAGATCTATCCCGTAGACATTTGTCTTTTTATCTATGGACAATTGTTCTCAGATAAATTATCTTTTTTCCTCAGATAAATTATTCCCTTAAGAACCTGTGTAATTTGAACAGCTGATTTTGTGTTTAGTGTTTAGTGCTTCCAATTGTTTTTTAAGCATTAGGTGCTTGTTCTTTACAGGTTTTTATTTAAATATATTTTTATATATGACAGTTAAATTAATTTCATTAGACAAATTCCGCTGCAAAACAATAACGGTGCGATGAGTTCTATCTGTGATTTTTTAATTCCAATTTCGTCCTGCTCCTTTGACTTACGGTAATCGCACATAGAAGATAGTACTTTCTCCTACTATTACCAATCTACAACAGGCGGGTTTCGATGGATTGGTCCGCTGAAGAGGAAATAATTTTATTCTTTGCACTGGAAGGTCTCAAGCCTGTTGGGATTAATAAATATTTCTATATTACTTGCATTGTTGATAGGCTTTCAAAGAGTCTTAATAGAGATATGACTGCAGAGTTTGTATGGAGGCATCTTCGCACCCTTTATAATTTAGATATATTGAACGAAATGGAACCATCCCCCTTTCCAAACGAAACTGATGATTTTACTCTGCCTGACATTGAGTTTAGCTTGTTATCAAGAAAACGTGCGGAAGACAAGGGAAGGCTTCAGATTTTTCTAGCAGGATTGCTACTCCACAGGTCTCGCCACCATCTATATCATTTGTTACGGACACCACAAAGGGTAACTGATTTAAATAAGATTCATTATCTAAATTTTGTACCCCCAAATTCAAACAGATAAGATTGTGACTTCTAAGATTTCAAATCAAGGAACTCGAAAAGAACTGGGAAATTCGGCGAAGCACCTAAACGCACTCACAAACGAATACGTGGCTCCATGTCGCTCGAATCGAATAGTCCCTCAACTACACTCCCGCCTATACAAAGCAACAAACGTAGGAGGATATAAAACATTTAAATATGTGTTGAAGTAATCGTGCTGCGCTATAAACCGCTTTGATTTTCTTATCTATAATGTATGAATATGTTCTATATAAGAATATGTTGCTAAAATAATATTTACTATAATATACTTCTGCTGAAAATTAGGTTTGCAACTACTTTGTTGTATTAGAGCAAATTGTTTTATATTGCGATGTGACTTCGGCGAAGTATTAGGAGAAAACCAATGCAATTGTTTTGTAGTTTTTAAACTACCTTGTTTCATCCGAGTACGTATGTCACCTTTATATTATTTTTGAATCTTTTTCCCGTTTATCCTCAACCTCAGAAAATTTTGTTTACTTTAAAGTTCTTGGAGGAGCAGTGAGAGGCAAATCCGAAAATTCGTTTTCAATGACGAATATACATATATATTCCTGCGAAAAAGTACTCTAAATGCAAAAAAGTCACTTAGCAAATTTTGATATAATTTGAAGTAGTTTTATAGTTAAAGTGCACTTTTACCTACTAAGTAGACTAAAAACAAAAAGTGTAATTTCTTAAAGCATGCTTCAATATCTATTGATGATGGGTTTGCTTTGTATGTGTCGACTATTAGAAGGAGGCGAAAATTTAGCTTACCCTGGTATAACAGCAGGTTGCTAAGTCTAAAAAAATATAAGACACAGAGCTCATTAGAAATACAAAATTTCTAATTCACCGGAAGACAAATGCTTCTTTCTTCTGCGTAGAAAAGAATTTGAATTTTTATCTAGATTCTTATTCAATAAATACGTAAGATCGATGGAAACACAAATAAGGTTTAATTCTAAGTCCTTTTGGGTGTTTTATAATGCGAAAATGAAAACTGGTGGTTTGCCTATGTCCATGTTTTATCAGAGTTCGGTTGCGTCTTGTACTCAAGATGCTTGTGAACTTTTGGTCAGGTATTTTAGGTCAATTTTTGGTAACATTGCTAGTAATCCACTAGTATTCCTAATTTACATCAATTTGTAAACATTGGCAGATTTTCTGTTTCTGAAAATGAAGTTCTCGACGTAATTAATAATCTTGATTTATCAAAAGCGGGCTTTGAGTAGTACCACGTTCGTCGTTAAAGAATTGCTACTGATCGTTATATCTGCCGTTATTTATGATTTTTAATAAATCTCTACAAACCGGTGCTGTTGTGAGTGAATGGAAAATTGCATTTATTTCTTTGCTAAACTGGCCTAACTTGGTGTACATTCCACTGCTCTAAGCTGGATTAAACCTTATCAGATGATTTAAAGTTATTTTCTACTATAAGGAACGTTCTCGACGTAATTAATAATCTTGATTTATCAAAAGCGGGCTTTGAGTAGTACCACGTTCGTCGTTAAAGAATTGCTACTGATCGTTATATCTGCCGTTATCTATGATTTTTAATAGATCTCTACAAACCGGTGCTGTTGTGAGTGAATGGAAAATTGCATTTATTTCTTTGTTAAACTGGCCTAACTTGGTGTACATTCCACTGCTCTAAGCTGGATTAAATCTTATCAGATGATTTAAAGTTATTTTCTACTATAAGGAATGCGAAGGATTGTACAGACTTGCAGGGAGACATTTTTTCGTTTATATCTTGGTGCAATGAAAATAGTCTAACGCTGAACTTCATGAAGTGCAGTACATTAACGTTTTCAAAAAAGTATTTTCCAATTATTTTTGCATACAAATTCAGTAATACGGATTTTTTTGAACGAGTAGAGTCTAAAAAGGACTTAGGTGTGTTTTTTACTCAAAGCTCAATTTTAGCCTCCATAGAAATTTTATTTTATCCATTGCTAATTCTAGACTTGGCTTTATTAGGCGTAATTCAAAGGATTTTGTTGATCCTTTCACTTTGAGTAATCGTATCTCTAGAAATATTAACTTTGATGTAGAGAGGAGTATATTTAAGAGAAATGTATTTGAATTATTATAAATCTAAATTTTGTATGAACTAATATGATCTGTGAAGACTATGCCTGGTAGTTTAAATAAATAAATAAATACAGAAGTATGTTTTAAATCTGATTGAGTTTTGCGCCAATATATTTAATAACATAATCTATACCATCACTCACCGTAGATATGCTATGTATGTATGTCTTGCGCAAACTACCTTTAGATGAGATCTTGGTGACTGCATCCGTCATGCGTCGTTGTTTTAAGTCTATAATGATGCCATGATGTGTGATAAAATCCGCTCCAATGATAGGCGACTTTACTTCTGCTATGATGAATGTCTATCTGAACGGTCGACGTAAGTCCAAATCTAATGTTAAAACCTTTTCGTCGAACGTTCCAATTTCAGTTGTATTCGCTGCGTAGAGTGTTAACGCCTGCTTCACTGCCTTGGTTTTGATATACTCTCGAGGTATCACAGTCACTGCAGAGCCCGAGTCTATGAGAAAATTGAGATTATTATTTTTGTCATGCATAAATAAACGGTTTTCAGCTTGCACGCTACTACTTTCGCTGTATTCTACTTTCTGTATTCTGTATTCTCTCCACGATCGCTTCTACGTGGAACAGCGCATCTAGTTTTCCTTGTTCCGCATTTTAAAAGAGCAAGGAGTAGTGCTTGTAGTTGCGTCTTTTCCGAATCTCGCATGATAGCAAACTCCTGGCTGATTAGTCTGTGGAGTGGCTGATCTGTTGCGAGAAATCGAACGACTTCTCCGCTTTTGCTGGGTGCTTCTACCATTTTTATGGCCGATAAATGTGTCCGGCTTGGAGCACAATTTTCTATCATCTGGGATAACGAAACCATGTTTTTTTTCATGAGATTAATTATTGAGTCCATTGACGCAATAGAAATCATTTCGTGAGACATGTCATACGGTCTTGTTGATGTTGCCATTATCCCAGTACTGACGCACGCTTCGAGAGTTCTGTCAGCCAATTCTGATAATTTTGTCAACGAAAGATCCGTACTGTCAATCAACACAGCACGAACGTTTGTCGGCATGCATTGCATAAACGGAGGGCGAAGGAAAACGTCATGTATACTTTCTCCACCTAATTGCTTAATTTCTCTCAACAGTATGTTGTTGGTAGTTTTACATGCTTTTCAAAGCTGTTGATGAAAACATACGAATTTTGTAACATTCGACTACATGCGTTCGTCTGTCATATAGCCCGCAAAAGAAAACCAGTCGTTTCTACTCTGTCGGTGTTTGTGGTCATTTTGTCAGTGAATTTTTTTTGCGTTAACATTTAATATTGAATTTATTTGCGTTATTATAATTATTCTCCTAGTTAAAACTTCAATATTTCCACAATAAAACTTCAATATTTTCACACAATGCACCTTCTCTACTTAATTGATGATAATCCATGACGCTAACCATTGTTGCCAGGGTACGCCACATTAAATTTACATAAGAAATTGCGAAATTTACATACAAAATTACTTATTTTTAATTGAGATTATGTTGAAAATTTTAAAAATGTTCAACATTTAAAATCATGACACAATTTAGCAAATAAATAAATACTTCATGTATAAAAATGTGGGAGATCTCATTTAAGCAATTGCTCTCATACTTAGCATTCATTATACATGGTAACACTATGCCGATTGAAATAGTATACAAACACATGAAGAATGACAGATAAAAGCAAAACCCAGTCAATTCTTACGAGTTCTTATCCCATGTTTCTGTAAGCTTACAGAATACCTCGTTTTTGATCATGTGATAATTTGAACGCAGGATGTGAGTTTACAGAATAAGCCTGTTAGTGTTTCCTTCAGAGCCTTGTATCGGTCCTCCTCTGGAGGTCGTCGAAGGAAATGAGATATTTGTTGCACACTTTCCGCATTCAGTGAAATTAGTCGGAATTCTGTACTCGATTCTCGGAATTTTGTACTTTACTTTTGCGCATGGTAGCAGTCAATTTCGGATTTAGGAGGGTTGTTAATTCAAAACGGCAAACATATACATCCTACATTATTGTAATGATAATTAAAAGAAATTAAAAAACTAAGAACGGAAATAGACACTGACGATGGCACAACGCCGAAATTGGTTTGTCTACAAACCAAATTTGTAGACAAACAAATTTCGGACAAATTTGTAGACGAACAATTACAAGAAATTATTTATTAAATTTCCAAAAAAAGGAATTTATAAGTTAACTACTTAAAGAATTGTCGTTCAAGTTTCTACCACCGAAATGCGAAGGTAGATTTAAAAATTTTTTCTAAAATCATTTGAAAATAATGTTTTTAGGTACACCGGGGGAATAAATTTTCTTCTGCACCTCTTGTTTTAGATCAGAAAAGTTTTCACCACCTTTGTTTACATGTGGTGAAATTTAAAAATTCCAATTGTGATCGCGATTTTTGTTACTCAGATTGGCTCTGGAACAATTTATTAATAAAATTATATTTGCAGATAGCAAAATGAGGAGAAAATGTGTAAGGAAAAGCGTTGGAATTTTTAAATAAATCTACTGAAATGTTAATTAATACTTGTATTTATTTGCTCTGGGAGTGGTTTCACCTCAGGATATGACGCTGAGGTGAAATATTCACTGAAGTTTAGGGCAAGTTCACAGGATGATCATTTCACCAACGAAAATCAAAAATTTTTTCTTTGTTTTTCACCCATCTTGAAAATGACTAAAACATTGTTGCGGTAAATTGTGTTCATTTTGCCGCTCGCAAATTGTTTATTTTTTTTACATGTCAAAGTAACAAATTTGATTCTTGTTGGTCTAATGACCGTCGTGTGAGCTTGCCCTTACTTTTTCACCATGCTTTTTCACGTACATTGTACGTGAATTCAACAGTGCATAAAAAATAGACGTCAGAGCGATTTTTATCAGCTGTGAAAGCTGAGTTACGCATCTCGTTATCTCTGATCTCTGGATCCAGTGACTAGTGACTAACAGCCCTATTCTGCTTGATTAGTTGACACCGATTTGTCAATACCTTTTTGTTTTTCCATTGTAAAGTATGCTATTCTGCAAAATTTTTGACAGTGCAAAAACTATTAAAGTTCACCATGCGTGGTGAAATTGAAAAACAGGTAAAACAGCTGTTTTGAATTTCCAACTTCGAAAAAATGGAAGCGACTGCTAAGTAAGTTTATTCTATAAATTATCTTTTTATTTCTTATTATATTGTATATACAATACAATGCATATCTTTACAGAACACCGAAATTCCAACGTGCTACAGAAGAGCAGCTCCATTTTCTTATTGATTTTTGCCAACGTCACCCGGAGATTAATGGGAAAAATAATCCTCAATCTCCGGCGCTGGTACAGGACAGGTGGCGAGAGCTGGCCGGGCACCTTAATGCTTTGCGAGGGCCATCTAGAACGGCGGTAAAATGGAAGGAGGTAAATATTGTTTATACATGTAATTAGAAAAACATTTATATGAATATTTTTCTTAGACTTTGTCGGTGTGGAAGAGCCAAATAAGAGGCAGAGCTTGAGCAAAAAAGGCAGAACAAATGCAGACTGGCGGTGGACCATGCAGCAAGCCGCTGACAGAATTTGAAGAGCGTGTGGTTCATACTTTCGGAAAGGTTGCGGTCGACGGGCTGAACGGTGTCGCCACTCTGGGAATAGAGGTAATATTTACAATATCGTTTGTAGTTCTCTAGTGTATGATTTGTATTTGCAGAACATCCCACCAGACAGAGCTTCCATGCGAGGTTGGCTCAGCGCAGCTCCGTCGGCCGCAGGCAGTGGCCACCTGGGTCCGCTGACTTTTCATAGCCTCGGCTCCATATCGTCGGCTCAAGAACCGCTTGGTCCCATTTCGCCGACTCAAGAGCCGCTTGACCCCATTTCTTCGATTCAAGTACCTATTGGCCCCATTTCTCCGACTCAAGTACCTATTGGCCCCATTTCTCCGACTCAAGTACCTATTGGCCCCATTTCTCCGACTCAAGTACCTATTGGCCCCATTTCGCCGAATCAAGAGCCCATTTCGTCTGCAAAAATCGGATCAGCTTCGCCAGCTTCCTCATCTGTGAGGATGTTTTCAAGAACGTCGGAAATAATTGAACTCGTCCTCAGAATCGAAGAAAAACGAGATGCTCGTGATGCTGGTTTTCTCCAAGCGCAATTGGCCACAGCCGCAGCAATCGAAAAGCTTGCAAAAGCGATTGATGAAATGAAAAAAAACCTAAATAAACATTTTGAACCACAGCAATCGAAAAGCTTGCAAAGCGATTGATGAGATGAAAAAAACCTAAATAAACATTTTGAATTTATTTATATTTTTATTTTTAATTTAAAGAGTATTAATATATCTGGTACGAATATGGGCTCCTTCTCTTAAATTGTCGTGATGTGAAATTTCTGCTTCATTAATGGATTGCTCAACTTCCTCTTCATCAATGTTTAAAAACTTGTACTTTACTTGTTTATTTCCGTTGGGCTCAGCCAATGGGGTAAAGAGCCAAGGCTCCAGCGGGTATCCTTGGTCACCTATCAACCACGTGTCCCACCGAGCATCGTGGTTTTCAACCATATGGGCCTTTATTGGCGAAGTAGCCCAAATGCCAGAATCGTGGCAAGAGCCAGGATATTTAGCGTTAATCGATGTAAATATCAAGCGGTGGTCACAAATCTGTTAAAGTAATACTTAAGTATGTAAAACTTTCTTACATTGACGAAAACTGCGTAACCTACCGCTTCTACATTCAGAGAATAGACTGCTTTCCTGTTCATATAGAGGTTCATGGGAGCTTCAGGGGTGGAGGTGGGAGCAACAATAGCAATGTGGGTACAATCAATCGCACCCACCGTTCCCTTAATTCCGAAATTATGAAAAAAGCTATAGGCAAAAAATATTACCGAAAAATAATTACCAAATAATACCAAATCATACCCTGATTTTATTACTGCTTTTTCTTCTGCAGTAATGGGAAACCTTATTTCCTTTCCTTTTACTGCGATTAATAAATTCGCCATTGCGTGGATGCTCCGTGAAACCGACGATTGGCTCATCGGCAGCACGCAATGGTTTCCAACGCATTTTTGGTAGGATCCATGACCAAAAAAATATAGGGCACACAGGAACCTTGCCAAAAAGGGTAAAGAAGTCCTTTGCGTGTCAAAGGGCTGGACTTCTTCCATTAGTCTCGCACACAAGTTTTTGTTCAATCGAAAATTTTGGATGAACACTTCATCCGAAAGTGAAAAAGGATTACTATCATCCCGTAATTGCCTCAAAAAACGGCGCCTTTGAAAACGTTGCTCACTTTCCTCATCATTATTTTGTACAAGCAATAAAAGTAAATATTCCATTATTTTCCTTTTTGTACAAAATCAATCACTCCAATATCGCAAAAAATACATGAATTCAGGATGATAAATATTTTGAAGCTTGTCAATACCTCATCTGATTTTGACAGTCATGTCAGGAAAAAAAAATTTGAAATTAACTTTAGAATACCAAATTTTACAAATTGTCAAAACTTTACAATTTGTCAATATGGTGAGTCTTGTCAAACGATTAGAATAGGGCTGTAAGATGCTAGTGATAATGTAACCGATACAAAAATATCGCTGATCTCTAGTTTGGAGGCTTATGCTTAAAACATATGTGGAAGCACTAAACACTAAATACATTTGTTTTCGGTTATCTTTATCTCATTTTCTTACGGGCAAAACATAATTATACCCCACGGACAAAACACAAAATCTGTCAATTCCTGTGTTGAAACGTAAACAAAGGAATAGCAAAAGAAGTAGAAGAGCACTTTGTGTGTGTGAAATTAGAAATAGATCTATCCCGTAGACATTTGTCTTTTTATCTATGGACAATTGTTCTCAGATAAATTATCTTTTTTCCTCAGATAAATTATTCCCTTAAGAACCTGTGTAATTTGAACAGCTGATTTGTGATTAGTGTTTAGTGCTTCCAATTGTTTTTTAAGCATTAGGTGCTTGTTCTTTACAGGTTTTTATTTAAATATATTTTTATATATGACAGTTAAATTAATTTCATTAGACAAATTCCGCTGCAAAACAATAACGGTGCGATGAGTTCTATCTGTTGTTTTTTAATTCCAATTTCGTCCTGCTCCTTTGACTTACGGTAATCGCACATAGAAGATAGTACTTTTTCCTACTATTACCAATCTACAACAGGCGGGTTTCGATGGATTGGTCCGCTGAAGAGGAAATTAATTTATTTTTTGCACTGGAAGGTCTCAAGCCTGTTGGGATTAATAAATATTTCTATATTACTTGCATTGTTGATAGGCTTTCAAATAGTCTTAATAGAGATATGACTGCAGAGTTTGTATGGAGGCATCTTCGCACCCTTTATAATTTAGATATATTGAACGAAATGGAACCATCCCCCTTTCCAAACGAAACTGATGATTTTACTCTGCCTGACATTGAGTTTAGCTTGTTATCAAGAAAACGTGCGGAAGACAAGGGAAGGCGTTTAGGTTCAGAGTTTTCTAGCAGGATTGCTACTCCACAGGTCTCGCCAGCATCTATATCATTTGTTACGGACACCACAAAGGGTAACTGATTTAAATAAGATTCATTATCTAAATTTTGTACCCCCAAATTCAAACAGATAAGATTGTGACTTCTAAGATTTCTGTAATACAAATCAAGGAACTCGAAAAGAAGATAACAGGAAATTCGGCGAAGCACCTAAACGCAATCACAAACGAATACGTGGCTCCATGTCGCTCGAATCGAATAGTCCCTCAACTACACTCCCGCCTATACAAAGCAACAAACGTAGGAGGATATAAAACATTTAAATATGTGTTGAAGTAATCGTGCTGCGCTATAAACCGCTTTGATTTTCTTATCTATAATGTATGAATATGTTCTATATAAGAATATGTTGCTAAAATAATATTTACTATAGTTTGTAAAGAGTTTTTGTTCCCAGCTGGCGTAGCGTCAGTCGCCCCAGGGTCCATTTTGGGGATCTCGTAACCCTCAAATTACCAAACACCGCGACGGTCAAGAATTGCGCACGATTTGCGGTTAAGCAAATCTATCACTGAAATATTCAGCTCGGACGTATGCGGGTTGGTGTTCGTTTTTCCTTTTTTTATTCTTTTATTTGTTCCAATTCACAAAAAAGTCTTTTACAATCTTACTTGCTACTGGTTACAAATGCTTTTGTCAGGCCGAATGCCTGGCGGCAGAAGGCCGCGTACAATGATTTGTGAGTACCGGAGCCGAGTGCTCCGCGGCAGAAGGCCGCTCACAACTGTTGCGGGTGTACAGGTGACGGAGGGACCGAATGCCCCGCGGCAGAAGGCCGCTTACAACTGTTGCGGGTGTACAGGTGACGGAGGGACCGAGTGTCCCGCGGCAGAAGGCCGCTTACAACTGTTGCGGGTGTACAGGTGATGGAGGGACCGAATGTCCCGCGGCAGAAGGCCGCTTACAATACGGTTGAAGGCTCCGAAGAACTGATTCCGGCCGAAGCCTTGAAATTCCCGAAGGAATGATTCCGGCCGAAGCCTTGAAATTCCCGAAGGAATGGTTCCGGCTAGTCCTAAATACGCCCAAAGATACTAAAAATACGTCTATACTACGCCGGCAACTACTTTTACTCTACTGGATGGATAGATAGGGTTGGTGAACCCTTCAAAATATGTGAGCCACTCGTTTATGCAATTTTGGGGCTGTCGAACCAGGTGGTCAACTGCTCCAGGCAAAAAGAGTTTCTGTAAGAGCAAGCACGAATTGAGTCGTTGCTTACCGGCAGAAGGCTGACTTGAGCTTGCACAAACTAGTCGTTAAAAGCGCATGCTGATCAAAACTAAATGAGAACTGTATGCAGCGCTTGCGCGACGAAAGAAAACATGTGTAAGCTGAATGCTTGTTTCTATTTTTAGATCAGCGGCAGCGAAAGCGCAAAGGAAAAGAGAAAGTGAAAATAAGCTTGTCGTATGATTCTCTTTTTAGAATTGCCGCTGCTCTACTTGTGCGTATGTCTTATCTCTGAGCGTATATATATATTATCGTGTGTTACGGGGCTTAATTTGTTTTTACAATTTCCGGGTTCAATTCTGGTTTTGTGGTTTAGTTAATTCTGGTTTGTTGTTCTTTAGCTTATTAAATCTAATAATTATTCGTAATTCAGGTATATTTTAGTTTAAACAAACATAAAATATATATCAAATTTGTAGCAACCTGTTGGTTCGCTACATTCTACCCCAACAACGGGATAGAACAAAAAAAAGTGTTCGGTTAATTTTTTTTTTTTTTTTAATATACCAATCGTTAAACTAATTGCGCGGTGATATTTTAAATGTTTCGTGACTTTTCAGCGAAAACCAATAATCTAATTCATTCAAAATATTTTAATATTACTCTTGTTCCAATAAAATCGGCAGGCGGAGGTTGTTGCTGGGGGTCGTGAGTTCTGAGTAGAAGCTGTGCTCAGCCATCCCGTACCGTCACTTAGGAATCCCCATTTCTTCTGGACGCGACGCTGTTTTCTTTTTCTGGTTACGCCCGGGGGGTACTCGGATATCCTTAGAGGGGTCTGTAGTGTCGACTTTGTTTCTGGATGGTGGTTGAGCTTGTCTGGTGCCTTTTTGGGGTCTCTTCCCCTTTGGGCTTGTTGCTGAGGATGTTTGGCTCGGTGCGGCCCTGGACACGATGTGTGTCGGGAGTGGAACTGCCCGCTGGACCGGTAAGGACGTCTTTGTCTGTGTTTGATGTCTCCTCATAGTTACTTCGGACGGTGATCGATCTGAAGGCTGTTGAGTGGCTGCTTCTGGTGGCCTTCTCTCTCGGCTCGGTCGGATCTGTCCTCTGTTGGCGCGACGGCGCATCTTGCCGTGCCTCGTAATCGCCATCCTTGGATTTTTTTTGTCTGCGAATGCTTCAATTATGCTGTTTCGTTTTGGGATATGGCTGGTTATTGTATGTGCGTTTGGAGTGCCCAGAAATCCCACGGTGGCTAGCTCCTCTTTATCAATAATCACTTTACAACCGAGCTTGCATAGCAAATCCATACCTACAACGAATTCCTCTTTCAGTCCTGGTAGGTAATATACACGGTGAGTGAATTGCTGTTGGTTTTTCTGGAGTGTGACTTGGTAACTCTGGTGAAGACAGATGGTCTTGCCGTTGGCGAGAGTTAACAATTTATTTTCCTTCATGACGTGGGCGTGGCTTCGCAAATAGTCATTTAGAGTGGCTCCCAAAAAGGAGAGTGTAGCCCCGGTGTCCACGAATGCCATTGTCTGGCGACCATTACACATTACGTTCATTTGGTAGCGGGGTTCAGGGGTGATGGTTTCGGATTGCGGAGTATTTTCGCTGACTGTTATTCTCTTCTGGCAGGAACAATCCCGTGTGAGGGTGTTGGTCTTGCCGCAATATGAACAGAAGATTACTCGCTTCCCACGGCAGTTTCTGCGCGTGTGGCCTGGTTTTTTGCAGGTCCAACAGTGGGTGGAGCGTGAATACGGAAGGTCGGCAACCCAATTGGTCGTGTGTGTCCGCTGCGACCGGTTTTCTTCTCCCCGTATATATTCATACTCGTCACCTCGACTCATTACAGAATCCAGGTCTTGGAAATCACTGCGCCGAATATATAAGCGATAATCTGGCCGTAGCCCTTCATAAATTCGGTCGATGTGATCTTCCTGACGTAGCCTGGGGTGCTGCCGTATCATGGTTATCACACTCATGACATATTCTTTTGCCTTTTCTCGTGGCCCTTGTCGGCGCCGGAAAATATCCTCCTCTAGGCGTTGAAGATATCTCGGCGGTAAGAAGAAGTTCATGGCTGCTTCTTTGAAGTGCGTCCACGTTTTAATTTCATCTCTTTTATAACGCCACCAATCTTTGGCGCGATCGCGTAGTACTTCATTTAGCGGCAACAGTAGTTGGTCGTGAGGGATGCGGTAACCATTTGCTGACTCCTCGATGCTTTCTATGAAGTCCAAGATAGAGCGAGTGCCGTTGAAGTGTAGGCCCCATTTTCTGATAGTATTCATGATCTCGCATTCTGCTGGCAGGTAGCTGGTTGTCGAATGCTTTGCGGTCATGTCGGGTACAGGTATGCTGGTGGTGGCCTTCTCTGTTGCTGCCTCCTCTTTTGCCAGGTTCTTGGTGGACTTTCTATTTTTCTGCTCTCTATTTTTATATAGAATAGTCCCTCAACTACACTCCCGCCTATACAAAGCAACAAACGTAGGAGGATATAAAACATTTAAATATGTGTTGAAGTAATCGTGCTGCGCTATAAACCGCTTTGATTTTCTTATCTATAATGTATGAATATGTTCTATATAAGAATATGTTGCTAAAATAATATTTACTATAATATACTTCTGCTGAAAATTAGGTTTGCAACTACTTTGTTGTATTAGAGCAAATTGTTTTATATTGCGATGTGACTTCGGCGAAGTATTAGGAGAAAACCAATGCAATTGTTTTGTAGTTTTTAAACTACCTTGTTTCATCCGAGTACGTATGTCACCTTTATATTATTTTTGAATCTTTTTCCCGTTTATCCTCAACCTCAGAAAATTTTGTTTACTTTAAAGTTCTTGGAGGAGCAGTGAAAGGCAAATCCGAAAATTCGTTTTCAATGACGAATATACATATATAGTCCTGCGAAAAAGTACTCTAAATGCAAAAAAGTCACTTAGCAAATTTTGATATAATTTGAAGTAGTTTTAAAGTTAAAGTGCACTTTTACCTACTAAGTAGACTAAAAACAAAAAGTGTAATTTCTTAAAGCATGCTTCAATATCTATTGATGATGTGTTTGCTTTGTATGTGCCGACTATTAGAAGGAGGCGAAAATTTAGCTTACCCTGGTATAACAGCAGGTTGCTAAGTCTAAAAAAATATAAGACACAGAGCTCATAAGAAATACAAAATTTCTAATTCACCGGAAGACAAATGCTTCTTTCTTCTGCGTAGAAAAGAATTTTAATTTTTATCTAGATTCTTATTCAATAAATACGTAAGATCGATGGAAACACAAATAAGGTTTAATTCTAAGTCCTTTTGGGTGTTTTATAATGCCAAAATGAAAACTGGTGGTTTACCTATGTCCATGTTTTATCAGAGTTCGGTTGCATCTTGTACTCAAGATGCTTGTGAACTTTTGGTCAGGTATTTTAGCAAAATTTTTGGTAACATTGCTAGTAATCCACTAGTATTCCTAATTTACATCAATTTGTAAACATTGGCAGATTTTCTGTTTCTGAAAATGAAGTTCCTGACGTAATTAATAATCTTGATTTATCAAAAGCGGGCTTTGAGTAGTACCACGTTCGTCGTTAAAGAATTGCTACTGATCGTTATATCTGCCGTTATGTATGATTTTTAATAGATCTCTACAAACCGGTGCTGTTGTGAGTGAATGGAAAATTGCATTTATTTCTTTGCTAAACTGGCCAAACTTGGTGTACATTCCACTGCTCTAAGCTGGATTAAATCTTATCAGATGATTTAAAGTTATTTTCTACTATAAGGAATGCGAAGGATTGTACAGACTTGCAGGAAGACATTTTTTCGTTTATATCTTGGTGCAATGAAAATAGTCTAACGCTGAACTTCATGAAGTGCAGTACATTAACGTTTTCAAAAAAGTATTTTCCAATTATTTTTGCATACAAATTCAGTAATACGGATTTTTTTGAACGAGTAGAGTCTAAAAAGGACTTAGGTGTATTTTTTACTCAAAGCTCAATTTTAGCCTCCATAGAAATTTTATTTTATCCATTGCTAATTCTAGACTTGGCTTTATTAGGCGTAATTCAAAGGATTTTGTTGATCCTTTCACTTTGAGTAATCGTATCTCTAGAAATATTAACTTTGATGTAGAGAGGAGTATATTTAAGAGAAATGTATTTGAATTATTATAAATCTAAATTTTGTCTGAACTAATATGATCTGTGAAGACTATGCCTGGTAGTTTAAATAAATAAATAAATACAGAAGTATGTTTTAAATCTGATTGAGTTTTGCGCCAATATATTTAATAACATAATCTATACCATCACTCACCGTAGATATGCTATGTATGTATGTCTTGCGCAAACTACCTTTAGATGAGATCTTGGTGACTGCATCCGTCATGCGTCGTTGTTTTAAGTCTATAATGATGCCATGATGTGTGATAAAGTCCGCTCCAATGATAGGCGACTTTACTTCTGCTATGATGAATGGCTATCTGAACGGTCGACGTAAGTCCAAATCTAATGTTAAAACCTTTTCGTCGAACGTTCCAATTTCAGTTGTATTCGCTGCGTAGAGTGTTAACGCCTGCTTCACTGCCTTGGTTTTGATATACTCTCGAGGTATCACAGTCACTGCAGAGCTTGAGTCTATGAGAAAATTGAGATTATTATTTTTGTCATGCATAAATAAACGGTTTTCAGCTTGCACGCTACTACTTTCGCTGTATTCTACTTTCTGTATTCTGTATTCTCTCCACGATCGCTTCTACGTGGAACAGCGCATGTAGTTTTCCTTGTTCCGCATTTTAAAAGTGCAAGGAGTAGTGCTTGTAGTTGCGTCTTTTCCGAATCTCGCATGATAGCAAACTCCTGGCTGATTAGTCTGTGGAGTGGCTGATCTGTTGCGAGAAATCGAACGACTTCTCCGCTTTTGCTGGGTGCTTCTACCATTTTTATGGCCGATAAATGTGTCCGGCTTGGAGCACAATTTTCTATCATCTGGGATAACGAAACTATGTTTTTTTTCATGAGATTAATTATTGAGTCCATTGACGCAATAGAAATCATTTCGTGAGACATGTCATACGGTCTTGTTGATGTTGCCATTATCCCAGTACTGACGCACGCTTCGAGAGTTCTGTCAGCCAATTCTGATAATTTTGTCAACGAAAGATCCGTACTGTCAATCAACACAGCACGAACGTTTGTCGGCATGCATTGCATAAACGGAGGGCGAAGGAAAACGTCATGTATACTTTCTCCACCTAATTGCTTAATTTCTCTCAACAGTATGTTGTTGGTAGTTTTACATGCTTTTCAAAGCTGTTGATGAAAACATACGAATTTTGTAACATTCGACTACATGCGTTCGTCTGTCATATAGCCCGCAAAAGAAAACCAGTCGTTTCTACTCTGTCGGTGTTTGTGGTCATTTTGTCAGTGAATTTTTTTTGCGTTAACATTTAATATTGAATTTATTTGCGTTATTATAATTATTCTCCTAGTTAAAACTTCAATATTTCCACAATAAAACTTCAATATTTTCACACAATGCACCTTCTCTACTTAATTGATGATAATCCATGACGCTAACCATTGTTGCCAGGGTACGCCACATTAAATTTACATAAGAAATTGCGAAATTTACATACAAAATTACTTATTTTTAATTGAGATTATGTTGAAAATTTTAAAAATGTTCAACATTTAAAATCATGACACAATTTAGCAAATAAATAAATACTTCATGTATAAAAATGTGGGAGATCTCATTTAAGCAATTGCTCTCATACTTAGCATTCATTATACATGGTAACACTATGCCGATTGAAATAGTATACAAACACATGAAGAATGACAGATAAAAGCAAAACCCGGTCAATTCTTACGAGTTCTCATCTCATGTTTCTGTAAGCTTACAGAATACCTCGTTTTTGATCATGTGATAATTTGAACGCAGGATGTGAGTTTACAGAATAAGCCTGTTAGTGTTTCCTTCAGAGCCTTGTATCGGTCTTCCTCTGGAGGTCGTCGAAGGAAATCAGATATTTGTTGCACACTTTCAGCATTCAGTGAAATTAGTCGGAATTCTGTACTCGATTATCGGAATTCTGTACTTTGCTTTTGCGCATGGTAGCAGTCAATTTCGGATTTAGGAGGGTTGTTAATTCAAAACGGCAAACATATACATCCTACATTATTGTAATGATAATTAAAAGAAATTAAAAAACTAAGAACGGAAATAGACACTGAAGATGGCACAACGCCGAAATTGGTTTGTCTACAAACCAAACAAATTTCGGACAAATTTGTAGACGAACAATTCAAAGAAATTATTTATTAAATTTCCAAAAAAAAGGAATTTATAAGTTAACTACTTCAAGAATTGTCGTTCAAGTTTCTACCACCGAAATGCGAAGGTAGATTTATACATTTTTTCTAAAATCATTTGAAAATAATGTTTTTAGGTACACCGGGAGAATAAATTTTCTTCTGCACCTCTTTTTTTAGACCAGAAAAGTTTTCACCACCTTTGTTTACATGTGGTGAAATTTAAAAATTCCAATTGTGATCGCGATTTTTGTTACTCAGATTGGCTCTGGAACACCTGTGTAATTTGAAAAGCTGATTTTGTGTTTAGTGTTTAGTACTTCTAATTGTGTTTTAAGCATTAATTGCTTGTTCTTTACAGTTTTTTATTTAAATATATTTTTATATATGACAGTTAAATTAATTTCATTAGACAAATTCCGCTGCAAAACAATAACGGTGCGATGAGTTCTATCTGTGGTTTTTAATTCCAATTGCGTCCTGCTCCTTTGACTTATGGTAATCGCACATAAAAGATACTACTTTTTATGGCCAATCTACAACAGGCGGGTTTCGATGGAGTGGTCCGCTGAAGAGGACCGTTTTGTACCCCCAAATTCAAACAGATAAAATTGTGACTTCTAAGATTTCTGTAATACAAATCAAGGAACTCGAAAAGAAGATAACAGGGAAATTCGGCGAAGCACCTAAACACACTCACAAACGAATACGTGGCTCCATGTCGCTCGAATCGAATAGTCCCTCAACTACACTCCCGTCTATACAAAGCAACAAACGTAGGAGGATATAAAACATTTAAATATGTGTTGAAGTAATCGTGCTGCGCTATAAACCGATTTGATTTTCTTATCTATAATGTATGAATATGTTCTATATAAGAATATGTTACTAAAATAATATTTACTATAATATACTTCTGCTGAAAATTAGGTTTGCAACTAATTTGTTGTATTGGAGCAAATTGTTTTATATTGCGATGTGACTTCGGCGAAGTATTAGGAGAAAACCAATGCAATTGTTGTGTAGTTTTTAAACTACCTTGTTTCATCCTAGTACGTATGTCACCTTTATATTATTTTTGAATCTTTTTCCCGTTTATCCTCAACCGCAGAAAATTTTGAGTACTTTAAAGTTCTTGGAGGAGCAGTGAGAGGCAAATCCGAAAATTCGTTTTCAATGACGAATATACATCTATAGTCCTGCGAAAAAGTACTCTAAATAAAGCTACCCTCAGTTACAGAGTGCCCTTTAAATTTATTTCTATTTATGGTTATGGTATTTTATTTAAAATAAAAGTGTAGTAAAAGTCTGCTCTTTGTAAAGCTGGAGATTTAATAAAAGTTTATGGTGCATCTTGGTCATAAGTTTTGCAGTTAGCTGATATTTTTTATATTTGTGTTCTGCTTTTGCGGAGCAAACAGCAGATGATGCAAATAAGTCACTTAGCATATTTTGCTATAATTTGAAGTAGTTTTAAAGTTAAAGTGCACTTTTACCTACTAAGTAGACTAAAAACAAAAAGTGTAATTTCTTAAAGCATGCTTCAATATCTATGGATGATGGGCTTGCTTTGTTTGTGCCGACTATTAGAAGGAGGCGAAAATTTAGCTTGCCCTGGTATAGCAGCAGGTTGCTAAGTCTAAAAAATATAAGACACAGAGCTCATAAGAAATACAAAATTTCTAATTCAACGGAAGACAAATGCTTCTTTCTCTGCGTAAAAAAGAATTTGAATTTTATCTAGATTCTTATTCAATAAATACGTAAGATCGATGGAAACACAAATAAGGTTTAATTCTAAGTCCTTTTGGGTGTTTTATAATGCCAAAATGAAAACTGGTGGTTTACCTATGTCCATGTTTTATCAGAGTTCGGTTGCGTCTTGTACTCAAGATGCTTGTGAACTTTTGGTTAGGTATTTTAGCTCAATTTTTGGTAACATTGCTAGTATACCACCCTCCACTAATAAACATTGGCAGATTTTCTGTTTCTGAAAATGAAGTTCTCGACGTAATTAATAATCTTGATTTATCAAAAGCAGGCTTTAACTAGTACCACGTTCGTCCTTAAAGAATTGCTACTGATCGTTATATCTGCCGTTATCTATGATTTTTAATAGATCTCTACAAACCGGTGCTGTTGTGAGTGAATGGAAAATTGCATTTATTTCTTTGCTAAACTGGCCAAACTTGGTGTACATTCCACTGCTCTAAGCTGGATTAAATCTTATCAGATGATTTAAAGTTATTTTCTACTATAAGGAATGCGAAGGATTGTACAGACTTGCAGGGAGACATTTTTTCGTTTATATCTTTATTTTCCAATTATTTTTGCATACAAATTCAGTAATACGGATTTTTTTGAACGAGTAGAGTCTAAAAAGGACTTAGGTGTATTTTTTTACTCAAAGCTCAATTTTAGCCTCCATAGAGATTTTATTTTATCCATTGCTAATTCTAGACTTGGCTTTATTAGGCGTAATACAAAGGATTTTGTTGATCCTTTCACTTTGAGAGTCCTATTTATAAGTCTAGTGAGATCAACTTTAGAATATGCTTGCATTATCTGGGATCCCGATGCAAACACTCATATGAATCGGTTAGAAAAAATTCAAAGGCGCTTCACAAGTTTCGCCTTACGTAGATGGTATGCCCTTGATGGTATCTGCAAAATTTCGCTACCAGAAGAAAGGCTCAAGGCATTTTATTCATAAAAGATATCTACGACAATAAAATTGACTCTGCAGATCTTCTACTGCTTCTGAATTTTCATGCGCCAGAGAGACCTTTAAGGGAATTTAATTTATTTTATAATAGAACACATTACGCTTATGGTTGTAATGAACCGATTTACAAATTTTCTTCTTTGTGTAATCGTATCTCTAGAAATATTAACTTTGATGTAGAGAGGAGTATATTTAAGAGAAATGTATTTGAATTATTATAAATCTAAATTTTGTATGAACTAATATGATCTGTGAAGGCTATGCCTGGTAGTTTAAATAAATAAATAAATACAGAAGTATGTTTTAAATCTGATTGAGTTTTGCGCCAATATATTTAAAAACATAATCTATACCATCACTCACCGTAGATATGCTATGTAGGTATGTCTTGCGCAAACTACCTTTAGATGAGATCTTGGTGACTGCATCCGTCAGGCGTCGTTGTTTTAAGTCTATAATGATGCCATGATGTGTGATAAAGTCCGCTCCAATGATTGGCGACTTTACTTCTGCTATGATGAATGGCTATCTGAACGGTCGACGTAAGCCTAAATCTAATGTTAAAACCTTTTCGCCGAACGTTCCAATTTCAGTTGTATTCGCTGCGTAGAGTGTTAACGCCTGCTTCACTGCCTTGGTTTTGATATACTCTCGAGGTATCACAGTCACTGCAGAGCCCGAGTGTATTAGAAAATTGAGATTATTATTTTTGTCATGCATAAATAAACGGTTTTCAGCTTGCACGCTACTACTTTCGCTGTCCACGATCGCTTCTACGTGGAACAGCGCATCTAGTTTTCCTTGTTCCGCATTTTAAAAGAGCAAGGAGTAGTGCATCTAGTTGCGTCTTTTCCGAATCTCGCATGATAGCAAACTCCTGGCTGTTAGTCTGTGGAGTGGCTGATCTGTTGCGAGAAATCGAACGACTTCTCCGCTTTTGCTGGGTGCTTCTACCATTTTTATAGCTGATAGATGTGTCCAGCTTGGAACACAGTTTTTCTATCATCTGGGATAACGAAACCATGTTTTTTTTTTCATGAGATTTATTCTTGAGTCCATTGACGCAATAGAAATCATTTCGTGAGACGTGTCATACGGTCTTGTTGAAGTTGCCATTATCCCAGTACTGACGCACGCTTCGAGAATTCTGTCAGCCAATTCTGCTAATTTTGTCAACAAATGATCCGTACTGCCAATCAACACAACACGAACGTTTGTCGGCATGCATTGCATAAACGGAGGGCGAAGGAAAACGTCATGTATACTTTCTCCACCTAATTGCTTCATTTCTCTCAACAGTTAAGACGGTTTGGGGTTATCTAATTGTAACTCATTTAAGAATTTTCGTATCTGCGTCTCTTTGGAGTCGGTGAGGCGTAGTATTACAGGTTTATTCTGTAAACTCACAGCCTGCGTTCAGTTCGATTTTATTCTTTGTTATTTTCTTAAAACATATGTTCTCTTGTCAGAAAAAAAATAAAACTGAACGCATCACATCCCATGTCTTTGCAACGCATGTTGTTGGTAGTTTTACATGCTTTTCAAAGCTGTTGATGAAAACATACGAATTTTGTAACATTCGACTGCATGCGTTTATCTGTCATATAGCTCGCAAAAGAAAACCAGTCGTTTCTAATCTTTCGGTGTTTGTGGTCATTTTGTCAGTGAAATTTTTTTGCGTTAACATTTAATATTGAATTTATTTGCGTTATTATAATTATTTTCCTAGTTAAAACTTCAATATTTTCACAATAAAACTTCAATATTTTCACACAATGCACCTTCTCTACTTAATTGATGATAATCCATGACGCTAACCATTGTTGCCAGGTTACGCCACATTAAATTTACATAAGAAATTGCGAAGTTTACATACAAAATTACTTAATTTTAATTGAGATTATGTTGAAAATTTTAAAAATGTTCAACATTTAAAATCATGACACAATTTAGCAAATAAATAAATTCTTCATGTATAAAAATGTGGGAGATCTCATTTAAGCAATTGCTCTCATACTTAGCATTCATTATACATGGTAACACTATGCCGATTGAAATAGTACACAAACACATGAAGAATGACAGATAAAAGCAAAACCCGGTCAATTCTTACGAGTTCCCATCCCATGTTTCCTTCAGAGCCTTGTATCGGTGCTCTTCTGGAGGTCGTCGAAGGAAAACAGATATTTGTTGCACAGTTTCCGCATTCAGTGAAATTAGTCGGAATTCTATACTCGATTCTCGGAATTCTGTACTTTGCTTTTGCGCATGGTAGCAGTCAATTTCGGATTTAGGAGGGTTGTTAATTCAAAACGGCAAACATAGACATCCTACATTATTGTAATGATAATTAAAAGAAATTAAAAAACTAAGAACGGAAATATACACTGAAGATGGCACAACGCCTAAATTGGTTTCTCTACAATCCAAATTTGTAGACAAACAAATTACGGACAAATTTGTAGACGAACAATTCAAAGAAATTATTTATTAAATTTCCAAAAAAAAAGGAATTTATAAGTTAACTACTTCAAGAATTGTCGTTCAAGTTTCTACCACCGAAATGCGAAGGTAGATTTATACATTTTTTCTAAAATCATTTGAAAATAATGTTTTTAGGTACACCGGGGGAATAAATTTTCTTCTGCACCTCTTGTTTTAGATCAGAAAAGTTTTCACCACCTTTGTTTACATGTGGTGAAATTTAAAAATTCCAATTGTGATCGCGATTTTTGTTACTCAGATTGGCTCTGGAACAATTTATTAATAAAATTATATTTGCAGATAGCAAAATGAGGAGAAAATGTGTAAGGAAAAGCGTTGGAATTTTTAAATAAATCTGCTGAAATGTTAATTAATATTTGTATTTATTTGCTCTGGGAGTGGTTTCACCTCAGGATATGACGCTGAGGTGAAATATTCACTGAAGTTTAGGGCAAGTTCACAGGATGATCATTTCACCAACGAAAATCAAAAATATTTTCTTTGTTTTTCACCCATCTTGAAAATGACTGAAACATTGTTGCGGTAAATTGTGTTCATTTTGCCGCTCGCATATTGTTTATTTTTTTTTACATGTCAAAGTAACTAATTTGATTCTTGTTGGTCTAATGACCGTCGTGTGAGCTTGCCCTTACTTTTTCACCATGCTTTTTCACGTATTGTACGTGAATTCAACAGTGCATAAAAAATAGACGTCAGAGCGATTTTTATCAGCTGTGAAAGTTGAGTTTCGCATCTCGTTATCTCTGATCTCTGGATCCAGTGACTAGTGACTAAGATGCTAGTGATAATGTAACCGATACAAAAATATCGCTGATCTCTAGTTTGGAGGCTTATGCTTAAAACATATGTGGAAGCACTAAACACTAAATACATTTGTTTTCGGTTATCTTTATCTCATTTTCTTACGGGCAAAACATAATTATACCCCACGGACAAAACACAAAATCTGTCAATTCCTGTGTTGAAACGTAAACAAAGGAATAGCAAAAGAAGTAGAAGAGCACTTTGTGTGTGTGAAATTAGAAATAGATCTATCCCGTAGACATTTGTCTTTTTATCTATGGACAATTGTTCTCAGATAAATTATCTTTTTTCCTCAGATAAATTATTCCCTTAAGAACCTGTGTAATTTGAACAGCTGATTTTTTGTTTAGTGTTTAGTGCTTCCAATTGTTTTTTAAGCATTAGGTGCTTGTTCTTTACAGGTTTTTATTTAAATATATTTTTATATATGACAGTTAAATTAATTTCATTAGACAAATTCCGCTGCAAACCAATAACGGTGCGATGAGTTCTATCTGTGGTTTTTTAATTCCAATTTCGTCCTGCTCCTTTGACTTACGGTAATCGCACATAGAAGATAGTACTTTTTCCTACTATTACCAATCTACAACAGGCGGGTTTCGATGGATTGGTCCGCTGAAGAGGAAATTAATTTATTCTTTGCACTGGAAGGTCTCAAGCCTGTTGGGATTAATAAATATTTCTATATTACTTGCATTGTTGATAGGCTTTCAAATAGTCTTAATAGAGATATGACTGCAGAGTTTGTATGGAGGCATCTTCGCACCCTTTATAATTTAGATATATTGAACGAAATGGAACCATCCCCCTTTCCAAACGAAACTGATGATTTTAACCTGCCTGACATTGAGTTTAGCTTGTTATCAAGAAAACGTGCGGAAGACAAGGGAAGGCGTTTAGGTTCAGATTTTTCTAGCAGGATTACTACTCCACAGGTCTCGCCACCATCTATATCATTTGTTACGGACACCACAAAGGGTAACTGATTTAAATAAGATTCATTATCTAAATTTTGTACCCCCAAATTCAAACAGATAAGATTGTGACTTCTAAGATTTCTGTAATACAAATCAAGGAACTCGAAAAGAAGATAACAGAGAAATTCTTATTATGTGTCAAAGGAAGCTTACATCTACATAAATGCAGTTTTGAGGGTGATATTGATATGAATAAAATATTAAAAAATTGTGTGTGGGTCCAGCGACGATCGCTGGAGGCCGGTCAATTTGCGCAAGTTGCCGCGGAGAGAGCCCGCAGCCGAGCGTACTCTCACGAGAGAGGCGCATCTCATGACCGGCAGACTGACAGGAGAGAGACTGGAGTGCTCACTCCTGACACCCTACCGATCGATGAGGGAGCACATCTGGCGAGCGACAGTTGGCGTTAAAATACCGCCCGCCTTGCAGGACTGCAAACCCTCAACCCCGACAACTGGCGCCATGCCTCGTCTCCGGCCTAGTGGAGGAGCGTGTGGTGCGCCTCCCCGCACTTGCGGCAGCGCATTGGGCTCCGGCACGCAGCCAACCGGTGCGACTGCGACAAACAGTTGCGGCACATGTGCCGCGCGTGTGCCGTCAAGTTCCGCTGGCGTCTGTTGTAAAAACAGCGGACAACGGCTCAGCACAAGCCGCCTTGTACACAGGGGATAGCACAGCTCGCACTCGCGGCCCTCCGTAGGAAGCCGCTGGGCTGGCGGGCATCAGGCGTGCCGCCTGGCCAGCATCACTGGCGCGCGTCGTGGGGCTGGACGACCTGGAGGCGCGTGTTTTCGGGCCGTAGGGCTGGTGGGGCCGGCTGTGCTGGGGGTACACGTCGCGGCGCCGGTTCTGGTGGGGCGGGCCGCAGACGTCTCGGGGCCGGTGTGGGTGGTGAGAGCGCACGTCTCGGGGCCAGCTCTGGTAGTGGACGTGGCGCATGGCGTAGCTGATACCGCACCGACATCGTGCGAACACGCAGACTTCCACGAATTCGGAGGTCATCGCAATAGCGGTGCATCGGTGCTGGGGCCAGATCGTAGGAGGCTTCCTCGGCCCGGACGAAGAAGCTCCGGAAAGCTTGGGTCGGCGGGGTGAGCGAGCGTAGCGCCGTGGCGATCGCTTGTGTCTCCTCGGCCGAGACGTCGAGCACCAGGACGTCAGCCATCGGTGGCGGCTCCCGGTGGGAAGCAATAGGCGGCGCGGCGGTGGAAGCGGCGCAGATGGTCACAGCCCCGGGTGGTGTCAGCAGACGCCCTCTTTGGGTCCGCGCATATTGCCGGCGGATCAGATACATGGTGGGGCTGTAATGAGAAAAGAAGGGGTTACTAATAGGCTGTCATGCACAGGGTAACGGCACTAATTTCGTAATGGGACGCGTGACGTGACCCCTTTCAGTTAAGAGGTCAGCCAGGCGTACGCTGTTGTCTTGTCCGCGGTAGACAGCTGTAACCCGGCATAAGCGCCACGCGTTAGACGGCAAGCTGTCGTCGCGAATGACAACGAGTTCGTCGAGTTGGAAATCGCGTTGTGGAGTCTTCCACTTGGTACGGCGGGAAAGTTCATTCTGTCGCAGGTATTCTGTCTTCCATCTCAGACAGAGATGCTGAGCGAGAGCTTGCACGCGTCGCCACCGACTGAGAATGGAGAGCGGGTTGTTATGCCGCTCGAGTTCGGCTGGGTGATGGGGGTGATGGCTTCCATCACGGTTGGGTCTTCGGAGGAAGCAGTGAGGGGGCGTGAATTAAGGCACCATTCGATCTTGCTCAGAAGAGTGGAGAATACTTCGAAGGTCAATTTTATGACTGGGGCCTGTGGTTTCCTTTTAGTTTTTTATTTTGTATATCTTTATTTACAGAAATTTATATTAACACGCTACCACTTAACTTTCAATATTTACAATGTATTTGCTGTTACACTAATTAAGCCGCGAGTCGCCAAGAGCACCGAGTGTCGCTGGATAGACGCCGAAAACTCAACTGTCGCTTAAGAAGCAGTCGCTTGCTGCTTATGGTGTTGGCAGCATATCCCAGAGGGAATGCCACCACCACCACAGAACATATTTCGCCGCGAAATATAAGACGGTCACCGAGCACAGACCGATGGTCACGTACTTCCACATTGTTGCAATGTTCTCACGATGCATCGCGCTGGGCCTTATAAACAACTCTCCTACGTCAGCGCTAACGATAGGAGAGCTGCGCCGGCCAGCGCTCGCATGCTGACGCTGCGTCTTTACAATAGACGAAAGCGAGCTCGATGCACTGATGAGTCAAGACGGCGGGCAGCTACTCCGTCGTCTCAAATCGCAGCGCCGACGTTCGTCAGCGTCAGCAATGAGCGCGCCAGGCTACAGCCTGCAGCGAATCAGATGACTGTCGCCGATCGTTATCGTAATCCGCGATGAGTAACAATGTTGGATGCCGGCAATGAAAACCAATTCGAATTTGCGATAATTTGCGTTCAACGACTCGCGGCTTCGATGCTTGTGGGAACCACCAGGTCCGCCACAGTACTCCCACCCTAATAACGCATTTGCGATAGCAAAAATCTCGCTGGAATCTTCACGTGCCGGCCGCTTCTTGTCTTCTTCTCTGCGCCTTCTGCTTTTGAAGTCGTCGGTTTCGCCGGCTCGCTGTTGTCGCTAGTAGTGTACGCAGCTTTCTCCCAGTCTCTCTCCTGTCAGTCTGCCGGTCATGAGATGCGCCTCTCTCGTGAGAGTACGCTCGGCTGCGGGCTCTCTCCGCGGCAACTGGCGCAAATTGACCGGCCTCCAGCGATCGTCGCTGGACCCACACACAATTTTTTTAATATTTTATTCATATCAATATCACCCTCAAAACTGCATTTATGTAGATGTAAGCTTCCTTTGACACATAATAAGATTCCACCAAAGAGTGTCCATCCAAGCCGCGTTTTCACACCTATAGGTTCATGCCACATCCCTTCTTGGACTTTCAGCAACACGGTTAAGTTGGTATTATTAACTCCAAGTATTAATTTTGGAACGACATCTGCATAGGAGTGAAGAGGAATATCTCTTAAATGAGGATACCTGTCCTTGACGCTTTCCACCGACATAGATTCTGCTACCAGGTCCAGATTCGTGACTGTATGAACGCCTCGTAAAGGATAGATTTTCGCATTAGAATCCGTTGCTGAGATTCTTAAATTCATTGTTTTCGAATTAGCCTCGTAACGAGTTATATCTCCTGTCCATCGAATGCACAGTGGTTCCACTTTACCAACGTTTCCAAGCTCGCTCGCCAGTTGCTCATCAATCAATACCAAGCTCGAACCATCGTCAAAAACGCATGCGTTGAGATTGTCTTGGATTTACCATGTATAATAATTATGGGCAAAATTCGAAAGAAGAAATTGTTCTTCTTTGAAACGCTTCGATGATTGTTGAGCGTACTAGCGACGTTCATATCTGGTGCTAATTGAGGATTTGCCCTTGTTTATGCAGATGTTTATGTGGTAACTTGACTTTAACTAAATCTTTATTTATTACTCTACCACTTAGTTTCTATACAATTATTAATTTTGTGAAGCAAATATTCCCAATATAATTGGTTGTAACAAATACACAAATTATAAGCCGCGAGTTCGCCGTGGTACCAGTCGCTGGGTGGATGCCTCCAATCGAACTGGACTAATGAAAGAAGCAGTTATCGCTACTTATGGTCTTGGCAGCATATCCCAGATTGAATGCCACCACCACTGCAGAATGTATTTCACAGCGAAATACAAGATTGTCACCGAAAACAAACTGACAGTCACGTACTTCCACATTGTTGGAGTGCTCTCACGATGCACCGCGCTGGGCCTTATAAACAATCCTCCCTTCGTCAGCTCTAACGATAGGAGAGCTGCGCCGGCCAGCGCTCGCATGCTGACGCTGCGTCTTCACAATAGATGAAAGTGAGCTCGATGCACTGATGAATCGGGTCGGCGGGTAGCTACTCCGTCGCCTCAAATCGCAGCGCCGATGCTCGACAGCGTCAGCAATGAGAGCGCCAGGCGACGGCCTGAAGCGAATCAGACGACTGTCGCCGATCGTCATCGTACACCGCGATAAGCACCAATGTTGCACAATACACACCCCTTAATAATGCATTTGCGATACCACAAATCTCGCTGGGATGTTAACATGACGGCCGCTTCTCGTCTTCTTCTCTGAGCCCTCGGATCTTGAAGTCATCGGTTGCGCCGACTCGCTGTTGTCGCTAGTGGTGTACGCAGCTTTCAACCTGTCGATGGCGATCTTCGCAGCTTTTCCGCGTAGCCTTAGCGTAAAATATTTCTCGCTGTGCGTAAGGATGCGGAAGGGGCCCTCGTAACGTGGCTGTAACGGTCGCTGGACTTTGTCGATCCTCACGAAGGCGTGTGAGCACGTACTGAGCTCTGCTTGGATGAAGACTCTCGCGGTGTCGTGATGCGCGGCTGAGAATGGCGCTACCTTCGCCATTCTGCGTCTCAAATCCTTTACGAACTCGGACTCCGAAATTTTCGATGGCGTGGGCATCAGGAACTCGCCTGGTAACCGGAGCGTCGTACCATAAACTATCTCCGCTGGTGTCGCTGCGATGTCTTCTTTAAATGTGGCGCGCAGCCCAAGCAGCACGAGTGGTAATATTTCGCTCCACTCGTCATGCTTGTAGCAGATTATCGCTGTCTTCAATGTCCTGTGCCAGCGCTCCATCATCCCGTTCGCTTGCGGGTGATATGGTGTCGTTCTATAATGCTGGACGCCGAGCATCTCGTTTAACTGCCGGAAAAGCTCGGATTCGAACTGACGTCCCAGATCGGTTGAAATCCTCACCGGGATCCCGAATTTCGCGAACCAGCCTGAGATGAGGTTCTTCGTTACGCTCTCCGCTGATATGTCGGTAAGCGGAATTGCCTCCGGCCATCTGGTGAATCTGTCGATTACGGTGAGGCAGTAGCGGTATCCTTCTGACGCTGGCAGCGGCCCAATTAAATCGATATTCAGGTGCTCGAATCACTCATCTGGGCCTTCGTATCTGCCCACTTCCGCGCGGTTATGACGCTGCACTTTGCTTTGCTGGCACGGGCCGCAGCAGCGGACGAACTCTCGTACATCCTTGTTCATGCCTGGCCACACGTAACGTTCTCTCACGAGCTAAATGGTTGCCTTCGCGCCCGGGTGCGCTAGTCCATGCATCTTTTCCATGACCGATTTCCTGCATCGGGAGGGTACCCAAGGTCGGATCTTACCGTGGGCTACGTCGCAGACTAATGTCGTATTTGATTGCGGAAGTGTGAGGGGCTGAAGCTGCAGTGCTGACGTTGCTTTCGTTGCTCCGGACCAATCCGAAATTTCTGCGTCGCGCTGCTGTTCCCTTGCGAGCTCTTCGTAGACGATGCTGCCGCCTGCGTAAGTGATCGACTGGGCTCGTGATAATGCATCGGCAACCTCGTTATCTCGTCCCGCTACGTGTCGGACGTCTGTCGTGAACTGACCGATGTAATCCAGCTGGCGGGTTTGTCGCGGCGCTGCACGCTCCGAGCTCTGCTTGAAGGCGAAAATCAAAGGCTTGTGGTCCGTAAAAACTGTAAACTGTCTGCCCTCGACCATATGCTTAAAATGCCGCACCGCCTGATAGATTGCCGTCAATTCTCGATCGTAAGTGCTGTATTTTCGCTGGGCGTCAGTCATCTTTTTTGAGTAAAACCCCAACGGTTGCAACTCGGCGCCCACTTGCTGCTGTAGCACCGCCCCAACGGCTGTATCCGACGCGTCGACATTCAAGCATAAAGTCGCATTAGGCGCGGGGTGGAACAACATGGTCGCCTGGGACAACGCTTTCTTGCACCTCTTAAAAGCGTTTACCGCTTCAGATGTCCACTCGATTCGCGTGACGTCGTTTTTTCGGTTGCCGCACATCAAACTCTGCAGGATCATCTGGCTTTCCACCGCGCGCGGAATGAAACGACGGTAGAAGTTGATCATGCCGAGGAAACGTTTCAGTTCGCGGGCCGTCGCTGGTCTCTTGAAGTCGTTGATCGCTTTTACGCGCGCTGCAGGTCAATGGTGGAGAAAACTCGCTTTCCGTACAAGATATGTGTGAAATCCTGGATGTACGGAATTGGGTAGCGATCGGAAACGGTGATCGCGTTGAGCGCTCGGTAGTCGCCGCATGGTCGCCAGGAACCGTCGGACTTCCTTACCATGTATAAAGGACTCGCCCAACTGCTGTCAGATGCCTCGCAAATTCCTTTTGCTAACAAATAGCGGAATTTTTCCCGCGCCACTTCGAGTTTCTCCGGAGACAGGCGCTGGGGGCGCGCATAAACTGGAGGTCCCTGCGTGACTATGTGATGCGTGACGTCCGACTTACTCGAGGGGGACGTGTGGGGGACCTGTGATACCGGTTACGGTACGTCACCGTCTTCGGTGGTTGCGGCGCCCTGCCCCGGCCACCGCAATAGAGCCTGACATCTTCGTGCGCCGCTGGCAGCCCAACTCGTCGCGGGTCGGTCACAAACGATGTCGGCACGCGTCGTTCGCGAACGTTGAGCGAGTCAAGTGCTGACTCGATGCGCTGCACTCGCTGCTGTCGTCACCTGGACGCGCCGCTTGCATAAGCGATGCGGATTCGCTACCGCGCTCGCTAGCTACTTCGGCGATTTTGTCCGCGAGATTCGCCTTCTCCTCTAACGCTCCGCTGGACACCTGTAGGATCGCACGGATGTGTTGTGGGAGACGGCTCATCCACATGCTTTTGAGCAACTGCTCAGTTAGATTTGCGCCGCCTAACCGCCGCATTTCGCCGAGCAACTGAGAGGGTCGCCTGCCGTCCAGCTGGACCCCTGAGAGCAATATCTTCAGCTTTTGCTGCTCCGAGGCCCCAAACTGCTCCAGCAGGCGCTTCCTAAGATTCGCGTAGCACTCGCGGGCTGGTAGCTGCGTAACCGCGTCGTACACCTGCTCCAGGATTCGACTTTCCATGGCGCCGACCACCAGATTAAAGCGCGCCACGTCCGAGGAAATGCGCGCGGTTGCGAATTGCGCCTCAACTTGCGCGAACCAGACCTCCGGGTTCGTCTGCCAGAAGGGAGGAACTCTATTAGTGATACGGCTTACCTCGTCGCTCGCCGGTGGTTGCTCCACAATACCTGCATTGGCCGCTGTCGCTCCGGCCGAGGCTCCTGAGTCGATGTTCGCTGCGGCCTCCACGGTGGCCGTATCTGTCGCCGAGCTCGCCGCCGCTGAGTCGTCCTTTACTTCCGACATTGCCCTTGCTCGGTTTGCTCTTTAATTAATCGTAATAGTATTGCAACAAGTATGAGCGCGACGCACTGCCCTACCGCGTTTACTATATGGTTCATATGATGTTCACTCCGCTTGTCGGGGTCACCAATTGTGGTTTTCACTTAGTTTTTAATATCAATCTTTATTTTCCCAAATTTACAATCTCTCACTAATGTTTTGCAGTCACTTAAATTTTAGCCGCGAGTCGCTTAGAGCACCGAGTGTCGCTGGGTTGACGCCGAAAACTTAACTGTCGCTTTTAAAGAAGTCGCTCCCTGATTATGGTGTTGGCAGCATATCCCAAAGGGAATGCCACCACCACCATTGCAGAAAATATTTCGCCGCGAAATATAAGACGGTCGCCGAGAACAGACCGATGGTCACGTACTTCCACATTGTTGCAATGCTCTCACGATGCATCGCGCTGGGCCTTATAAACAACCCTCCTACGTCAGCGCTAACGATAGGAGAGCTGCGCCGGCCAGCGCTCGCATGCTGACGCTGCGTCTTTACAATAGACGAAAGCGAGCTCGATGCACTGATGAGTCAAGACGGCGGGTAGCTACTCCGCCGTCTCAAATCGCAGCGCCGACGTTCGTTAGCGTCAGCAATGAGCGCGCCAGGCTGCAGCGAATCAGATGACTGTCGCCGATCGTTATCGTACTCCGCGATGAGCAACAATGTGGAATGCCGGCAATGAAACCCAAACCGAATTTGCGCTAATTTGCGTTCAACGACTCGCGGCTTCGATGCTTGTGGGGACCACCAGGTCCGCCACAGTGTAATCGTATCTCTAGAAATATTAACTTTGATGTAGAGAGGAGTATATTTAAGAGAAATGTATTTGAATTATTATAAATCTAAATTTTGTATGAACTAATATGATCTGTGAAGGCTATGCCTGGTAGTTTAAATAAATAAATAAATACAGAAGTATATTTTAAATCTGATTGAGTTTTGCGCCAATATATTTAATAACATAATCTATACCATCACTCACCGTAGATATGCTATGTATGTATGTCTTGCGCAAACTACCTTTTGATGAGATCTTGTTGACTGCATCCGTCAGGCGTCGTTGTTTTAAGTCTATAATGATGCCATGATGTGTGATAAAGTCCGCTCCAATGATAGGCGACTTTACTTCTGCTATGATGAATGGCTATCTGAACGGTCGACGTAAGCCCAAATCTAATGTTAAAACCTTTTCGCCGAACGTTCCAATTTCAGTTGTATTCGCTGCGTAGAGTGTTAACGCCTGCTTCACTGCCTTGGTTTTGATATACTCTCGAGGTATCACAGTCACTGCAGAGCCCGAGTCTATGAGAAAATTGAGATTATTATTTTTGTCATGCATAAATAAACGGTTTTCAGCTTGCACGCTACTACTTTCGCTGTCCACGATCGCTTCTACGTGGAACAGCACATCTAGTTTTCCTTGTTCCGCATTTTAAAAGAGCAAGGAGTAGTGCATCTAGTTGCGTCTTTTCCGAATCTCGCATGATAGCAAACTCCTGGCTGATTAGTCTGTGGAGTGGCTGATCTGTTGCGAGAAATCGAACGACTTCTCCGCTTTTGCTGGGTGCTTCTACCATTTTTATGGCCGATAAATGTGTCCAGCTTGGAACACAATTTTCTATCATCTGGGATAACGAAACCATGTTTTTTTCATGAGATTAATTCTTGAGTCCATTGACGCAATAGAAATGATTTCGTGAGACGTGTCATACGGTCTTGTTGAAGTTGCCATTATCCCAGTACTGACGCACGCTTCGAGAGTTCTGTCAGCCAATTCTGCTAATTTTGTCAACGAAAGATCCGTACTGCCAATCAACACAGCACGAACGTTTGTCGGCATGCATTGCATAAACGGAGGGCGAAGGAAAACGTCATGTATACTTTCTCCACCTAATTGCTTCATTTCTCTCAACAGTTGAGACGGTTTGCGGTTATCTAATTGTAACTCATTTAAGAATTTTCGTATCTGCGTCTCTTTGGAGTCGCTGAGGCGTAGTATTACAGGCTTATTCTGTAAACTCACATCCTGCGTTCAGTTCGATTTTATTCTCTGGTCTCTTTTGTTATTTTCTTAAAACATATGTTCTCTTGTCAGAAAAAAAATAAAACTGAACGCATCACATCCCATGTCTTTGCAACGTATGTTGTTGGTAGTTTTACATGCTTTTCAAAGCTGTTGATGAACATATACGAATTTTGTAACATTCGACTGCATGCGTTCATCTGTCATATAGCTCGCAAAAAAAACCAGTCGTTTCTACTCTGTCGGTGTTTGTGGTCATTTTGTCAGTGAAATTTTTTTGCGTTAACATTTAATATTGAATTTATTTGCGTTATTATAATTATTTTCCTAGTTAAAACTTCAATATTTTCACACAATGCACCTTCTCTACTTAATTGATGATAATCCATGACGCTAACCATTGTTGCCAGGTTACGCCACATTAAATTTACATAAGAAATTGCGAAATTTACATACAAAATTACTTAATTTTAATTGAGATTATGTTGAAAATTTTAAAAATGTTCAACATTTAAAATCATGACACAATTTAGCAAATAAATAAATACTTCATTTATAAAAATGTGGGAGATCTCATTTAAGCAATTGCTCTCATACTTAGCATTCATTATACATGGTAACACTATGCCGATTGAAATAGCATACAAACACATGAAGAATGACAGATAAAAACAAAACCCGGTCAATTCTTACGGGTTCTCATCCCATGTTTCTGTAAGCTTACAGAATACCTCGTTTTTGATCATGTAATAATTTGAATGCAGGATGTGAGTTTACAGAATAAGCCTGTTAGTGTTTCCTTCAGAGCCTTGTATCGGTCCTCCTCTGGAGGTCGTCGAAGGAAATCAGATATTTGTTGCACACTTTCCGCATTCAGTGAAATTAGTCGGAATTCTGTACTCGATTCTCGGAATTCTGTACTTTGCTTTTGCGCATGGTAGCAGTCAATTTCGGATTTAGGAGGGTTGTTAATTCAAAACGGCAAACATATACATCCTACATTATTGTAATGATAATTAAAAGAAACTAAAAAACTAAGAACGGAAATAGACACTGAAGATGGCACAACGCCGAAATTGGTTTGTTTACAAACCAAATTTGTAGACAAACAAATTTCGGACAAATTTGTAGACGAACAAATTTCGGACAAATTTGTAGACGAATAATTACAAGAAATTATTTATTAAATTTCCAAAAAAAGGAATTTATAAGTTAACTACTTCAAGAATTGTCGTTCAAGTTTCTACCAGCGAAATGCGAAGCTAGATTTATAAATTTTTTCTAAAATCATTTGAAAATAATGTTTTTAGGCACACCGGGGGAATAAATTTTCATCTGCACCTCTTGTTTTAGACCAGAAAAGTTTTCACCACCTTTGTTTACATGTGGTGAAATTTAAAAATTCCAATTGTGATCGCGATTTGTGTTACTCAGATCGACTCTAGAACAATTTATTAATAAAATTATATTTGCAGATAGCAAAATGAGGAGAAAATGTGTAAGGAAAAGCGTTGGAATTTTTAAATAAATCTGCTGAAATGTTAATTAATACTTGTATTTATTTGCTCTGGGAGTGGTTTCACCTCAGGATATGACGCTGAGGTGAAATATTCACTGAAGTTTAGGGCAAGTTCACAGGATGATCATTTCACCAACGAAAATCCCAATTTTTTCTTTGTTTTTCACCTATCGTGAAGATGACTGAAACATTGTTGCGGTAAATTGTGTTCATTTTGCCGCTCGCAAATTGTTTATTTTTTTTACGTGTCAAAGTAACAATTTGATTTTTGTTGGTCAAACGACCGTCATGTGAGCTTGCCCTTACTTTTTCACCATGCTTTTTCACGTACATTGTACGTGAATTCAACAGTGCATAAAAAATAGACGTCAGAGCGATTTTTATCAGCTGTGAAAGCTGAGTTTCGCATCTCGTTATCTCTGATCTCTGGATCCAGTGACTAGTGACTAACAGCCGAATTCTGCTTATCAAGTTGACAGCGGTCTAGTCAAGATTCTAGTCAATGAACTTGTCAAGCTCAGTAAATTATGGTATTCTAGCGAGAACTTGACACCAGAAAAATTTTGAGAGTTCACCACACATGGTGAATTTCAAGTGACGGATATCAGCTGTCATTTTAATCAAATGGAAAATATGGATTCGATTGAGCGGTAAGTGATTTTTAGAAATTTATTATTGTTACATTAATAAATGTTAATTATTTACAGCAAACCAAAATTCCAGAGGGCAAGTGAGGAGCAGCTCTCCTATTTTATAGATTTTTGCCGTCAACATCCACAATTTCTCGCCGGAAAAAATACTCCGCAATCACCCAGCGCAATGAAGGACCTTTGGCTGGAATTGTCGATGAGCCTCAATTCGATGAGGGGACCGACGAGGACTCCAGCAAAGTGGAAGGAGGTAATATGGTAATAAAGATATATTTCTTTATTAACGCTTTTATTTTACAGACATTAGGCGTATGGAAGAGCCAGTTGCGCGGGCGCGCAAGGAAGCGCAAAGCAGAGCAAGTGCTGACTGGCGGTGGCACAAACAGCACTAGGCCTCTCACTGCTTTCGAGGAGCGTGCTTTAGCTACATTCGGCAGCGCAGCCGTTGATGGGTTGCAAGAGATTGGCACACTTGGCATCGAGGTATGAATTATGTAGTTAATTATTTAAATATCGTTAAAAAATGCATTTGTTGCAGAATATCTCCTCATCATCGGCAGCACTGCCAAGCCCGGTGTCATTGTCGCCTGCACTGCCAAGCCCTGACCTATTGTCACCCACAACGCCAAGTCCGGTGTCATCGTCGCCCGCGCTGCCGAGCCCTGGCCCATCGCAGATGCCAATTCCAAGCCCGGTGTTGCCACAGGTGGAGCTGTTTAGCCCTGTTCCGTCGCCATTATCAGTGCCCACTTCGGAGCCATTTTCTCCATCCGTTCTGGCAGTCAGCTCACAAAGATCACAGGACATAATAAATATAGTTCTCAGAAGCATTGAGGGACGAGATGCGAGAGAGGAGCAGGCCATTCAAGCTCAGCTCGCTACCGCAGAAGCGCTTCGGGATTTAGGAAGGGGTTTAATGGCACTTGCTGATGCCATAAATAAAAATCACATATAATATGCTGTAAAAATAAAATAAACTATAAAAAAAACTAGAAATAAAATAAATCGTATTGAGCTTTATTTTAAATTATTTGTATTATAGTGTATTATTAAAGTAAATTGTGGCATATAGTATTTTGAAAGTGGTTCTTATAGTGGGTTTATAAGGTAGAGATGTATCTCCTTCGAGTTAATTCGCCTTCTCTCAGTGTGTCCGATACGAAGGGAGACATTTCTATATCATCACCAAGTTCACTCGCATCCAAATTTGCAGTTCCTCCGCTCTTAATAATAATGTTGTGCAAAATTGCACAAGCATATATGATGTTTGCTGATTTTGTGTGAGAGTAATTTAAGATCCGGTGCCGAGACAAACATCTAAAGCGCGATTTCAAAACGCCAAATGCCCTTTCAATGGAATTTCTGCTCTTTCCATGCAGTTTATTATATTTGATTTCACTGGGTCCATTAGGATCTGCCAATGGCGTAAGCAGCCAAGGTTCGAGGGGATATCCTTGATCACCCAGTAGCCATGTGTCGCGTTGTGGATCATTTTCTCTTATTAAATGCGACCTTACTGCGGAAGTAGTCCAGATTCCCGAATCATGGCAAGATCCCGGAAATCTTGCATTCATGGAGGTGAAGAGCAGGCGATGATCACATATCTGAGATTTTTTATCTAAATTAATATATATAAACTTTAATTCAAAAACATACCGCTTCTACATTGATGCTGTAGATTCCATTTCTATTCATATAAAGAGTCAGAGGGGCTTCAGCACTTGATAGTGGAGCAGCAATCGCAATGTGTGTGCAGTCAATTGCACCTATTGTTCCCTTTATTCCGAAATTATTATAAAATCTGGAAAACGATAAATAGTACTCAGAAAATTATTTCACAACTTACAATTTTGCATACCTTGCTTTTATGGCGAGTTTATCATCATATGATGTAGGAAATTTTATTTCATTTCCCTTGACTTTAATAATTAGGAGAATTATATGATGCAAGCTGCGCGAAACAGAGGATTGGCTCATTGGTAATACACAATGGTTCCCGACACATTTTTGGTATGATCCATGTGCTAGAAAATATAGAGCACTTAAGAACCTCGGCAAAAAAGGCAAAGACGTCTTTTGGATGTCGAAGGGATAAATTTCGCCAATTAATTTGTAGCAAAGAGATTTGCTGAGGCGGAAATTTTTAAAAAAAATTTCTTCCTGTAATAGAAACGGGTCGTTAATTTCGCGGAGGTGTCTCAAGAAACGACGCCTTTGTATTTTTTGCATCCGTTTTTCTTCGTCACTTTTCACAAGTATTAAAATGAATTCTTCCATTTTTACTTTATTTGAGAACGACTCAATTCAAAAACTAAAACAATAAGCTGTCAAGTGGTCTTTTGCTATTGACAAGAGAAAGCATTAATTTTTTTGCCAGAATACGAAATCTTGACAGCTGTCAATCGATAAATTTTTTCTTCATGCCTTGTCAATGTGGTGAGCTTAGTCAATCAACCAGAATTCGGCTGTAACATGCTAGTGATAATGTAACCGATACAAAAATATCGCTGATCTCTAGTTTGGAGACTTATGGTTAAAACACAATTGGAAGCACTAAACACTAAACACAAAATCAGGTGTTCAAATTACACAGGTTCTTATGGGAATCATTTATCTGAGGACAAAAGATTTATCTGAGAACATTTGTCCATAGATAAAAAGACATTTGTCTTCGGGTTAGATCTAATTCTAATTTGACACACACAAAGTGCTCTTCTACTCCTTTTGCTATTCCTTTGTTTACGTTTCAACACAGGAAGTGACAGATTTTGTGTTTTGTCCGTGGGGTGTAATTATGTTTTGTCCGTAAGAAAATTAGATAAAGATAACCGAAGACAAATGTATTTAGTGTTTAGTGCTTCCAATTGTGTTTTAAGCATAATGGTCGGATTATGCTGCCTTTAGAGCTACTTTATATCTGTCAAAACCCTATCTTTATATGGGGTTTGTGTGTGCGTTGCTACTTAGCAAATTTCGCAACCCGAACTTTTGAAAAATATCAAAATGATTTTGATATTCTCAAAAGTAGCACAAGTGACAGCTCAATCAGTGCTGCCATATTGAATCTCTTCAAATTACGATGTTTCAATGTAGCCATACTTGAAAAATTTGTTATTTGCCTTAATAAAAATTCAAGGAATTTTTTGTAATCGAGCCTTTTAGCTTAAAACTCAATCTGGCTACTATTTCACGCTATTAGTGCTACTATTCCACACAAGTTTTTGGCGATTACCAATTAAATAATCAAAAATAATCAACAAATGAATGAGGAAAAATTCATAAGCCTCTTGAAGCTCCAAGCAATCGTTTGAAACGATGCTCCATGAGCTAGATATCTTTAAGAGGAAATAGAATGCATTGCAACAGTTCACACAAAACGAAAGTGTTAACTTTAGCGTTATGCATAATCGTTCTTCGGCACCAATAATTTGTCCAGGCATTTGTAAATATGGACTGACTAAATTTAACAGCAGATCGTATACTTGACGTGTCATCCTGGTGTGGATAAAAAATTGTTCGGGATCTCTGCTTTTTATTGGTAGGAATACTTTTTGAAAGTATCCATTAGATAAGCGATCCTGGTTGATTGGACGAACACCCCAGCGTCTGCTTCTCCTTATCCGCAACCACTCTGCATATAGTTGCATTATTGCCCAAAATGTTGCATCGTTATATTGCTCCATAATGTCAAAATATACAAGAATTCTAATACAAAAATATTGTTGGCGTAACTCAAAAAGTACGAACACGCCAAAGTGAAAGAAAAGATGTGTATTCAGTCAATATTCAACAAAAAATGTCACAAGTTTAATAGCGTGTTGCTTGTTAAAATATGAGGAATTATTTTTAATTATATGGATTAATATCCTAACCCTGAAGATTGGAAATTTATTTGGCCAATCTGCAAAACATGTTTAAGTTAGGTATTGAAGAACAAACACTTCTGAATTTTATATAATGCACATATTGATAGATACTGATATTGGTATATAGCTTTGCTTATGAATTTAAGGTTTACTGTTCATCAAATGCTTGGCTAATATAAAATAATACTCTTATTGATATTAAGAATAAAGAATCAAAGCAACGCGGAAATGAAGTACGTAATATAGGTAGATTTGTACAAATATTGTACTAGCGTAAATACCCAAAATACCAAAAACCAAATCTTTATTTCAAGCTAGTGGCAACGCTCGCAAAATTGATAAACAAACACGAAACACAGTTCGGGTGCCGAATTTCCACTTTCTTACAAATTTCTCCTAATTATAAAAGTTACTGAAAAGGCAGCATAAACAGACCCTAAGCCTCCAAACTAGAGATCAGCGATATTTTTGTATCGGTTACATTATCACTAGCATCTTAGTCACTAGTCACTGGATCCAGAGATCAGAGATAACGAGATGCGTAACTCAGCTTTCACAGCTGATAAAAATCGCTCTGACGTCTATTTTTTATGCACTGTTGAATTCACGTACAATGTACGTGAAAAAGCATGGTGAAAAAGTAAGGGCAAGCTCACATGACGGTCATTTGACCAACAAGAATCAAATTTGTTACTTTGACATGTAAAAAAAATAAACAATAAAAAAATAAACAATTTACCCCAACACTGTTTCAGTCATTTTCACAATGGGTGAAAAACAAATTTAATAAATAATTTCTTATAATTGTTCGTCTACAAATTTGTCCGAAATTTGTTCGTCTACAAATTTGTCCGAAATTTGTTTGTCTACAAATTTGGTTTGTAGACAAACCAATTTCGGCGTTGTGCCATCTTCAGTGTCTATTTCCGTTCTTAGTTTTTTAATTTCTTTTAATTATCATTACAATAATGTAGGACGTATATGTTTGCCGTTTTGAATTAACAACCCTCCTAAATCCGAAATTGACTGCTACCATGCGCAAAAGCAAAGTACAGAATTCCGAGAATCGAGTACAAAATTCCGACTAATTTCACTGAATGCGGAAACTGTGCAACAAATATCTGATTTCCTTCGACGACCTCCAGAGGAGGACCGATACAAGGTTCTGAAGGAAATACTAACAGGCTTATTCTGTAAACTCACATCCTGCGTTCAAATTATCACATGATCAAAAACGAGGCATTCTGTAAGCTTACAGAAACATGGGATGGGAACTCGTAAGAATTGACCGGGTTTTGCTTTTATCTGTCATTCTTCATGTGTTTGTATACTATTTCAATCGGCATAGTGTTACCATGTATAATGAATGCTAAGTATGAGAGCAATTGCTTAAATGAGATCTCCCACATTTTTATACATGAAGAATTTATTTATTTGCTAAATTGTGGCATGATTTTAAATGTTGAACATTTTTAAAATTTTCAACATAATATCAATTAAAATTAAGTAATTTTGTATGTAAATTTCGCAATTTCTTATGTAAATTTAATGTGGCGTAACCTGGCAACAATGGTTAGCGTCATGGATTATCATCAATTAAGTAGAGAAGGTGCATTGTGTGAAAATATTGAAGTTTAATTGTGGAAATATTGAAGTTTTAACTAGGAAAATAATTATAATAACGCAAATAAATTCAATATTAAATGTTAACGCAAAAAAATTTCACTGACAAAATGACCACAAACACCGACAGAGTAGAAACGACTGGTTTTCTTTTGCGAGCTATATGACAGATGAACGCATGCAGTCGAATGTTATAAAATTCATATGTTTTCATCAACAGCTGTGAAAAGCATGTAAAACTACCAACAACATACGTTGCAAAGACATGGGATGTGATGCGTTCAATTTTATTTTTTTTCTGACAAGAGAACATATGTTTTAAGAAAATAACAAAAGAGAACAGAGAATAAAATCGAACTGAACGCAGGATGTGAGTTTACAGAATAAGCCTGTAATACTACGCCTCAGCGACTCCAAAGAGACGCAGATACGAAAATTCTTAAATGAGTTACAATTAGATAACCGCAAACCGTCTCAACTGTTGAGAGAAATGAAGCAATTAGGTGGAGAAAGTATACATGATGCAATTCATGCCGACAAACGTTCGTGTTGTGTTGATTGGCAGTACGGATCTTTCGTTGACAAAATTAGCAGAATTGCCTGACAGAATTCTCGAAGCGTGCGTCAGTACTGGGATAATGGCAACTTCAACAAGACCGTATGACACGTCTCACGAAATGATTTCTATTGCGTCAATGGACTCAATAATTAATCTCATTAAAAAAAACATAGTTTCGTTATCCCAGATGATAGAAAAACTGTGTTCCAAGCTGGACACATTTATCGGCCATAAAAATGGTAGAAGCACCCAGCAAAAGCGGAGAAGTCGTTCGATTTCTCGCAACAGATCAGCCACTCCACAGACTAACAGCCAGGAGTTTGCTATCATGCGAGATTCGGAAAAGACGCAACTAGATGCTACTACTCCTTGCTCTTTTAAAATGCGGAACAAGGAAAACTAGATGCGCTGTTCCACGTAGAAGCGATCGTGGACAGCGAAAGTAGTAGCGTGCAAGCTGAAAACCGTTTATTTATGCATGACACAAATAATAATCTCAATTTTCTCATAGACTCGGGCTCTGCAGTGACTGTGTTACCTCGCGAGTATATCAAAACGAAAGCAGTAAAGCAGGCATCAACACTCTACGCAGCGAATACAACTGAAATTGGAACGTTCGGCGAAAAGGTTTTAACATTAGATTTGGGCTTACGTCGACCGTTCAGATAGCCATTCATCAAAGCAGAAGTAAAGTCGCCAATCATTGGAGCGGACTTTATCGCACATCATGGCATCATTATAGACTTAAAACAACGACGCCTGACGGATGCAGTCACCAAGATCTCATCTAAAGGTAGTTTGCGCAAGACATACATACATAGCATATCTACGGTGAGTGATGGTATAGATTATGTTTTTAAATATATTGGCGCAAAACTCAATCAGATTTAAACATACTTCTGTATTTATTTATTTATTTAATCTACCAGGCATAGCCCTCACAGATCATATTAATTCATACAAAATTTAGATTTATAATAATTCAAATACATTTCTCTTAAATATACTCCTCTCTACATCAAAGCTAATATTTCTAGAGATACGATTACACAAAGAAGAAAATTTGTAAATCGGTTCATTACAACCATAAGCGTAATGTGTTCTATTATAAAATAAAGTAAATTCTCTTAAAGGTCTCTCTGGCGCATGAAAATTCAGAAGCAGTAGAAGATCTGCAGAGTCAATTTTATTGTCGTAGATATCTTTTATGAATAAAATACCTTGAGCCTTTCTTCTGGTAGCCAAATTTTGCAGATACCATCAAGGGCATACCATTTACGTAAGGCGAAACTTGTGAAGCGCCTTTGAATTTTTTCTAACCAATTCATATGAGTGTTTGCATCGGGATCCCAGATGATGCAAGCATATTCTAAAGTTGATCTCACTAGACTTATAAATAGGACTCTCAAAGTGAAAGGATCAACAAAATCCTTTGAATTACGCCTAATAAAGCCAAGTCTAGAATTAGCAATGGATAAAATAAAATCTCTATGGAGGCTAAAATTGAGCTTTGAGTAAAAAAATACACCTAAGTCCTTTTTAGACTCTACTCGTTCAAAAAAATCCGTATTACTGAATTTGTATGCAAAAATAATTGGAAAATACTTTTTTGAAAACGTTAATGTACTGCACTTCATGAAGTTCAGCGTTAGACTATTTTCATTGCACCAAGATATAAACGAAAAAATGTCTCCCTGCAAGTCTGTACAATCCTTCGCATTCCTTATAGTAGAAAATAACTTTAAATCATCTGATAAGATTTAATCCAGCTTAGAGCAGTGGAATGTACTTACACCAAGTTTGGCCAGTTTAGCAAAGAAATAAATGCAATTTTCCCTTCACTGACAACAGCACCGGTTTGTAGACATCTATTAAAAATCATAGATAACGGCAGATATAACGATCAGTAGCAATTCTTTAACGACGAACGTGGTACTACTCAAAGCCAGCTTTTGATAAATCAAGATTATTAATTACGTCGAGAACTTCATTTTCAGAAACAGAAAATCTGCCAATGTTTACAAATTGATGTAAATTAGGAATACTAGTGGATTACTAGCAATGTTACCAAAAATTGAGCTAAAATACCTGACCAAAAGTTCACAAGCATCTTGAGTACAAGACGCAACCGAACTCTGATAAAACATGGACATAGGTAAACCACCAGTTTTCATTTTGGCATTATAAAACACCCAAAAGGACTTAGAATTAAACCTTATTTGTGTTCCATCGATCTTACGTATTTATTGAATAAGAATCTAGATAAAAATTCAAATTCTTTTCTACGCAGGAGAAAGAAGCATTAGTCTTCCGGTGAATTAGAAATTTTGTATTTCTTATGAGCTCTGTGTCTTATATTTTTTAGACTTAGCAACTTGCTGTTATACCAGGGTAAGCTAAATTTTCGCCTCCTTCTAATAGTCGGCACAAACAAAGCAAGCCCATCATCAATAGATATTGAAGCATGCTTTAAGGAATTACACTTTTTGTTTTTAGTCTACTTACTATAGTAGGTAAAAGTGCACTTTAACTTTAAAACTACTTCAAATTATATCAAAATTTGCTAAGTGACTTTTTTGCATTTAGAGTACTTTTTCGCAGGAATATATATGTATATTCGTCATTGAAAACGAATTTTCGGATTTGCCTCTCACTGCTCCTCCAAGAACTTTAAAGTAAACAAAATTTTCTGAGGTTGAGGATAAACGGGAAAAAAATTCAAAAATAATATAAAGGTGACATACGTACTCGGATGAAACAAGGTAGTTTAAAAACTACAAAACAATTGCATTGGTTTTCTCCTAATACTTCGCCGAAGTCACATCGCAATATAAAACAATTTGCTCTAATACAACAAAGTAGTTGCAAACCTAATTTTCAGGAGAAGTATATTATAGTAAATATTATTTTAGCAACATATTCTTATATAGAACATATTCATACATTATAGATAAGAAAATCAAAGCGGTTTATAGCGCAGCACGATTACTTCAACACATATTTAAATGTTTTATATCCTTCTACGTTTGTTGCTTTGTATAGGCGGGAGTGTGGTTGAGGGACTATTCGATTCGAGCGACATGGAGCCACGTATTCGTTTGTGAGTGCGTTTAGGTGCTTCGCCGAATTTCCCTGTTATCTTCTTTTCGAGTTCCTTGATTTGTATTACAGAAATCTTAGAAGTCACAATCTTATCTGTTTGAATTTGGGGGTACAAAACGGTCCTCTTCAGCGGACCACTCCATCGAAACCCGCCTGTTGTAGATTGGCCATAAAAAGTAGTATCTTTTATGTGCGATTACCGTAAGTCAAAGGAGCAGGACGCAATTGGAATTAAAAACCACAGATAGAACTCATCGCACCGTTATTGTTTTGCAGCGGAATTTGTCTAATGAAATTAATTTAATTACCGCTTTGATTTTCTTATCTATAATGTATGAATATGTTCTATATAAGAATATGTTGCTAAAATAATATTTACTATAATATACTTCTGCTGAAAATTAGGTTTGCAACTACTTTGTTGTATTAGAGCAAATTGTTTTATATTGTGATGTGACTTGGGCGAAGTATTAGGAGAAAACCAATGCAATTGTTTTGTAGTTTTTAAACTACCTTGTTTCATCCGAGTACGTATGTCACCTTTATATTATTTTTGGATCTTTTTCCCGTTTATCCTTAACCTCAGAAATTTTGTTTACTTTAAAGTTCTTGGAGGAGCAGTGAGAGGCAAATCCGAAAATTCGTTTTCAATGACGAATATACATATATAGTCCTGCGAAAAAGTACTCTAAATAAAGCTACCCTCAGTTACAGAGTGCCCTTTAAATTTATTTCTATTTATGGTTATGGTATTTTATTTAAAATAAAAGTGTAGTAAAAGTCTGCTCTTTTTAATATTTTTTATATTTGTGTTCTGCTTTTGGGGAGCAAACAGCAGATTATGAAAAAAAGTATTTTCACTTTTACCTACTAAGTAGACCAAAAACAAAAAGTGTAATTTCTTAAAGCATGCTTCAATATCTATTGATGATGGGCTTGCTTTGTTTGTGCCGACTATTAGAAGGAGGCGAAAATTTAGCTTACCCTGGTATAACAGCAGGTTGCTAAGTCTAAAAAATATAAGACACAGAGCTCATAAGAAATACAAAATTTCTAATTCACCGGAAGACAAATGCTTCTTTCTTCTGCGTAGAAAAGAATTTGAATTTTTATCTAGATTCTTATTCAATAAATACGTAAGATCGATGGAAACACAAATAAGGTTTAATTCTAAGTCCTTTTGGGTGTTTTATAATGCCAAAATGAAAACTGGTGGTTTACCTATGTCCATGTTTTATCAAAGTTCGGTTGCGTCTTGTACTCAAGATGCTTGTGAACTTTTGCTCAGGTATTTTAGCTCAATTGTTGGAAACATTGCTAGTATACCACCCTCCACTAGTATTCCTAATTTACATCAATTTTTAAACATTGGCAGATTTTCTGTTTCTGAAAATGAAGTTCTCGACGTAATTAATAATCTTGATTTATCAAAAGCAGGCTTTGACTAGTACCACGTTCGTCCTTAAAGAATTGCTACTGATCGTTATATCTGCCGTTATCTATGATTTTGAATCAGGGTTTGTCTACAAACCAAATTTGTAGACAAACAAATTTTTGACAAATTTGTAGACAAACAAATTTCGGTCCAATTTGTAGACGAACAATTACAAGAAATTATTTATTAAATTTCCAAAAAAAGGAATTTATAAGTTAACTACTTAAAGAATTGTCGTTCAAGTTTTTACCACCGAAATGCGAAGGTAGATTTTTAAATTTTGTCTAAAATCATTTGAAAATAATGTTTTTAGGTACAGCGGGGGGATAAATTTTCTTCTGCACCTCCTGTTTTAGACCAGAAAAGTTTACACCACCTTTGTTTACATGTGGTGAAATTTAAAAATTCCAATTGTGATCGCGATTTTTGTTACTCAGATTGGCTCTGGAACACTTGTGTAATTTGAAAAGCTGATTTTGTGTTTAGTGTTTAGTCCTTCTAATTGTGTTTTAAGCATTAAGTGCTTGTTCTTTACAGTTTTTTATTTAAATATATTTTTATATATGACAGTTAAATTAATTTCATTAGACAAATTCCGCTGCAAAACAATAACGGTGCGATGAGTTCTATCTGTGGTTTTTAATTCCAATTGCGTCCTGCTCCTTTGACTTACGGTAATCGCACATAAAAGATACTACTTTTTATGGCCTATCTACAACAGGCGGGTTTCGATGGAGTGGTCCGCTGAAGAGGACCGTTTTGTACCCCCAAATTCAAACAGATAAGATTGTGACTTCTAAGATTTCTGTAATACAAATCAAGGAACTCGAAAAGAAGATAACAGGGAAATTCGGCGAAGCACCTAAACACACTCACAAACGAATACGTGGCTCCATGTCGCTCGAATCGAATAGTCCCTCAACTACACTCCCGTCTATACAAAGCAACAAACGTAGGAGGATATAAAACATTTAAATATGTGTTGAAGTAATCGTGCTGCGCTATAAACCGCTTTGATTTTCTTATCTATAATGTATGAATATGTTCTATATAAGAATATGTTGCTAAAATAATATTTACTATAATATACTTCTGCTGAAAATTAGGTTTGCAACTACTTTGTTGTATTGGAGCAAATTGTTTTATATTGCGATGTGACTTCGGCGAAGTATTAGGAGAAAACCAATGCAATTGTTGTGTAGTTTTTAAACTACCTTGTTTCATCCTAGTACGTATGTCACCTTTATATTATTTTTGAATCTTTTTCCCGTTTATCCTCAACCTCAGAAAATTTTGTGTACTTTAAAGTTCTTGGAGGAGCAGTGAGAGGCAAATCCGAAAATTCGTTTTCAATGACGAATATACATATATAGTCCTGCGAAAAAGTACTCTAAATAAAGCTACCTTCAGTTACAGAGTGCCCTTTAAATTTATTTCTATTTATGGTTATGGTATTTTATTTAAAATAAAAGTGTAGTAAAAGTCTGCTCTTTGTAAAGCTGGAGATTTAATAAAAGTTTATGGTGCATCTTGGTCATAAGTTTTGCAGTTAGCTGATATTTTTTATATTTGTGTTCTGCTTTTGCGGAGCAAACAGCAGATGATGCAAAAAAGTTACTTAGCATATTTTGCTATAATTTGAAGTAGTTTTAAAGTTAAAGTGCACTTTTACCTACTAAGTAGACTAAAAACAAAAAGTGTAATTTCTTAAAGCATGCTTCAATATCTATGGATGATGGGCTTGCTTTGCTTGTGCCGACTATTAGAAGGAGGCGAAAATTTAGCTTGCCCTGGTATAGCAGCAGGTTGCTAAGTCTAAAAAATATAAGACACAGAGCTCATAAGAAATACAAAATTTCTAATTCACCGGAAGACAAATGCTTCTTTCTTCTGCGTAAAAAAGAATTTGAATTTTATCTAGATTCTTATTCAATAAATACGTAAGATCGATGGAAACACAAATAAGGTTTAATTCTAAGTCCTTTTGGGTGTTTTATAATGCCAAAATGAAAACTGGTGGTTTACCTATGTCCATGTTTTATCAGAGTTCGGTTGCGTCTTGTACTCAAGATGCTTGTGAACTTTTGGTTAGGTATTTTAGCTCAATTTTTGGTAACATTGCTAGTATACCACCCTCCACTAATAAAAATTGGCGGTTTTTTTGTTTCTGAAAATGAAGTTCTCGACGTAATTAATAATCTTGATTTATCAAAAGCAGGCTTTAACTAGTACCACGTTCGTCCTTAAAGAATTGCTACTGATCGTTATATCTGCCGTTATCTATGATTTTTAATAGATCTCTACAAACCGGTGCTGTTGTGAGTGAATGGATAATTGCATTTATTTCTTTGCTAAACTGGCCAAACTTGGTGTACATTCCACTGCTCTAAGCTGGATTAAATCTTATCAGATGATTTAAAGTTATTTTCTACTATAAGGAATGCGAAGGATTGTACAGACTTGCAGGGAGACATTTTTTCGTTTATATCTTGGTGCAATGAAAATAGTCTAACGCTGAACTTCATGAAGTGCAGTACATTAACGTTTTCAAAAAAGTATTTTCCAATTATTTTTGCATACAAATTCAGTAATACGGATTTTTTTGAACGAGTAGAGTCTAAAAAGGACTTAGGTGTATTTTTTTACTCAAAGCTCAATTTTAGCCTCCATAGAGATTTTATTTTATCCATTGCTAATTGTAGACTTGGCTTTATTAGGCGTAATTCAAAGGATTTTGTTGATCCTTTCACTTTGAGAGTCCTATTTATAAGTCTAGTGAGATCAACTTTAGAATATGCTTGCATCATCTGGGATCCCGATGCAAACACTCATATGAATTGGTTAGAAAAAATTCAAAGGCGCTTCACAAGTTTCGCCTTACGTAAATGGTATGCCCTTGATGGTATCTGCAAAATTTGGCTACCAGAAGAAAGGCTCAAGGCATTTTGTTCATAAAAGATATCTACGACAATAAAATTGACTCTGCAGATCTTCTACTGTTTCTGAATTTTCATGCGCCAGAGAGACCTTTAAGGGAATTTACTTTATTTTATAATAGAACACATTACGCTTATGGTTGTAATGAACCGATTTACAAATTTTCTTCTTTGTGTAATCGTATCTCTAGAAATATTAACTTTGATGTAGAGAGGAGTATATTTAAGAGAAATGTATTTGAATTATTATAAATCTAAATTTTGTATGAACTAATATGATCTGTGAAGGCTATGCCTGGTAGTTTAAATAAATAAATAAATACAGAAGTATGTTTTAAATCTGATTGAGTTTTGCGCCAATATATTTAATAACATAATCTATACCATCACTCACCGTAGATATGCTATGTATATATGTCTTGCGCAAACTACCTTTAGATGAGATCTTGGTGACTGCATCCGTCAGGCGTCGTTGTTTTAAGTCTATAATGATGCCATGATGTGTGATAAAGTCCGCTCCAATGATTGGCGACTTTACTACTGCTATGATGAATGGCTATCTGAACGGTCGACGTAAGCCCAAATCTAATGTTAAAACCTTTTCGCCGAACGTTCCAATTTCAGTTGTATTCGCTGCGTAGAGTGTTAACGCCTGCTTCACTGCCTTGGTTTTGATATACTCTCGAGGTATCACAGTCACTGCAGAGCCCGAGTGTATTAGAAAATTGAGATTATTATTTTTGTCATGCATAAATAAACGGTTTTCAGCTTGCACGCTACTACTTTCGCTGTCCACGATCGCTTCTACGTGGAACAGCGCATCTAGTTTTCCTTGTTCCGCATTTTAACAGAGCAAGGAGTAGTGCATCTAGTTGCGTCTTTTCCGAATCTCGCATGATAGCAAACTCCTGGCTGTTAGTCTGTGGAGTGGCTGATCTGTTGCGAGAAATCGAACGACTTCTCCGCTTTTGCTGGGTGCTTCTACCATTTTTATAGCTGATAGATGTGTCCAGCTTGGAACACAGTTTTTCTATCATCTGGGATAACGAAACCATGTTTTTTTTTTTCATGAGATTTATTCTTGAGTCCATTGACGCAATAGAAATCATTTCGTGAGACGTGTCATACGGTCTTGTTGAAGTTGCCATTATCCCAGTACTGACGCACGCTTCGAGAATTCTGTCAGCCAAGTCTGCTAATTTTGTCAACAAATGATCCGTACTGCCAATCAACACAACACGAACGTTTGTCGGCATGCATTGCATAAACGGAGGGCGAAGGAAAACGTCATGTATACTTTCTCCACCTAATTGCTTCATTTCTCTCAACAGTTAAGACGGTTTGGGGTTATCTAATTGTAACTCATTTAAGAATTTTCGTATCTGCGTCTCTTTGGAGTCGGTGAGGCGTAGTATTACAGGCTTATTCTGTAAACTCACAGCCTGCGTTCAGTTCGATTTTATTCTTTGTTCTCTTTTGTTATTTTCTTAAAACATATGTTCTCTTGTCAGTAAAAAAATAAAACTGAACGCATCACATCCCATGTCTTTGCAACGTATGTTGTTGGTAGTTTTACATGCTTTTCAAAGCTGTTGATGAAAACATACGAATTTTGTAACATTCGACTGCATGCGTTTATCTGTCATATAGCTCGCAAAAGAAAACCAGTCGTTTCTAATCTTTCGGTGTTTGTGGTCATTTTGTCAGTGAAATTTTTTTGCGTTAACATTTAATATTGAATTTATTTGCGTTATTATAATTATTTTTCTAGTTAAAACTTCAATATTTTCACAATAACACTTCAATATTTTCACACAATGCACCTTCTCTACTTAATTGATGATAATCCATGACGCTAACCATTGTTGCCAGGTTACGCCACATTAAATTTACATAAGAAATTGCGAAATTTACATACAAAATTACTTAATTTTAATTGAGATTATGTTGAAAATTTTAAAAATGTTCAACATTTAAAATCATGACACAATTTAGCAAATAAATAAATTCTTCATGTATAAAAATGTGGGAGATCTCATTTAAGCAATTGCTCTCATACTTAGCATTCATTATACATGGTAACACTATGCCGATTGAAATAGTACACAAACACATGAAGAATGACAGATAAAAGCAAAACCCGGTCAATTCTTACGAGTTCCCATCCCATGTTTCCTTCAGAGCCTTGTATCGGTGCTCTTCTGGAGGTCGTCGAAGGAAAACAGATATTTGTTGCACAGTTTCCGCATTCAGTGAAATTAGTCGGAATTCTATACTCGATTCTCGGAATTCTGTACTTTGCTTTTGCGCATGGTAGCAGTCAATTTCGGATTTAGGAGGGTTGTTAATTCAAAACGGCAAACATAGACATCCTACATTATTGTAATGATAATTAAAAGAAATTAAAAAACTAAGAACGGAAATATACACTGAAGATGGCACAACGCCTAAATTGGTTTCTCTACAATCCAAATTTGTAGACAAACAAATTACGGACAAATTTGTAGACGAACAATTACAAGAAATTATTTATTAAATTTCCAAAAAAAGGAATTTATAAGTTAACTACTTCAAGAATTGTCGTTCAAGTTTCTACCACCGAAATGCGAAGGTAGATTTATACATTTTTTCTAAAATCATTTGAAAATAATGTTTTTAGGTACACCGGGAGAATAAATTTTCTTCTGCACCTCCTGTTTTAGACCAGAAAAGTTTACACCACCTTTGTTTACATGTGGTGAAATTTAAAAATTCCAATTGTGATCGCGATTTTTGTTACTCAGATTGGCTCTGGAACACTTGTGTAATTTGAAAAGCTGATTTTGTGTTTAGTGTTTAGTCCTTCTAATTGTGTTTTAAGCATTAAGTGCTTGTTCTTTACAGTTTTTTATTTAAATATATTTTTATATATGACAGTTAAATTAATTTCATTAGACAAATTCCGCTTCAAAACAATAACGGTGCGATGAGTTCTATCTGTGGTTTTTAATTCCAATTGCGTCCTGCTCCTTTGACTTACGGTAATCGCACATAAAAGATACTACTTTTTATGGCCTATCTACAACAGGCGGGTTTCGATGGAGTGGTCCGCTGAAGAGGACCGTTTTGTACCCCCAAATTCAAACAGATAAGATTGTGACTTCTAAGATTTCTGTAATACAAATCAAGGAACTCGAAAAGAAGATAACAGGGAAATTCGGCGAAGCACCTAAACACACTCACAAACGAATACGTGGCTCCATGTCGCTCGAATCGAATAGTCCCTCAACTACACTCCCGTCTATACAAAGCAACAAACGTAGGAGGATATAAAACATTTAAATATGTGTTGAAGTAATCGTGCTGCGCTATAAACCGCTTTGATTTTCTTATCTATAATGTATGAATATGTTCTATATAAGAATATGTTGCTAAAATAATATTTACTATAATATACTTCTGCTGAAAATTAGGTTTGCAACTACTTTGTTGTATTGGAGCAAATTGTTTTATATTGCGATGTGACTTCGGCGAAGTATTAGGAGAAAACCAATGCAATTGTTGTGTAGTTTTTAAACTACCTTGTTTCATCCTAGTACGTATGTCACCTTTATATTATTTTTGAATCTTTTTCCCGTTTATCCTCAACCTCAGAAAATTTTGTGTACTTTAAAGTTCTTGGAGGAGCAGTGAGAGGCAAATCCGAAAATTCGTTTTCAATGACGAATATACATATATAGTCCTGCGAAAAAGTACTCTAAATAAAGCTACCCTCAGTTACAGAGTGCCCTTTAAATTTATTTCTATTTATGGTTATGGTATTTTATTTAAAATAAAAGTGTAGTAAAAGTCTGCTCTTTGTAAAGCTGGAGATTTAATAAAAGTTTATGGTGCATCTTGGTCATAAGTTTTGCAGTTAGCTGATATTTTTTATATTTGTGTTCTGCTTTTGCGGAGCAAACAGCAGATGATGCAAAAAAGTTACTTAGCATATTTTGCTATAATTTGAAGTAGTTTTAAAGTTAAAGTGCACTTTTACCTACTAAGTAGACTAAAAACAAAAAGTGTAATTTCTTAAAGCATGCTTCAATATCTATGGATGATGGGCTTGCTTTGTTTGTGCCGACTATTAGAAGGAGGCGAAAATTTAGCTTGCCCTGGTATAGCAGCAGGTTGCTAAGTCTAAAAAATATAAGACACAGAGCTCATAAGAAATACAAAATTTCTAATTCACCGGAAGACAAATGCTTCTTTCTTCTGCGTAAAAAAGAATTTGAATTTTATCTAGATTCTTATTCAATAAATACGTAAGATCGATGGAAACACAAATAAGGTTTAATTCTAAGTCCTTTTGGGTGTTTTATAATGCCAAAATGAAAACTGGTGGTTTACCTATGTCCATGTTTTATCAGAGTTCGGTTGCGTCTTGTACTCAAGATGCTTGTGAACTTTTGGTTAGGTATTTTAGCTCAATTTTTGGTAACATTGCTAGTATACCACCCTCCACTAATAAAAATTGGCAGATTTTCTGTTTCTGAAAATGAAGTTCTCGACGTAATTAATAATCTTGATTTATCAAAAGCAGGCTTTAACTAGTACCACGTTCGTCCTTAAAGAATTGCTACTGATCGTTATATCTGCCGTTATCTATGATTTTTAATAGATCTCTACAAACCGGTGCTGTTGTGAGTGAATGGATAATTGCATTTATTTCTTTGCTAAACTGGCCAAACTTGGTGTACATTCCACTGCTCTAAGCTGGATTAAATCTTATCAGATGATTTAAAGTTATTTTCTACTATAAGGAATGCGAAGGATTGTACAGACTTGCAGGGAGACATTTTTTCGTTTATATCTTGGTGCAATGAAAATAGTCTAACGCTGAACTTCATGAAGTGCAGTACATTAACGTTTTCAAAAAAGTATTTTCCAATTATTTTTGCATACAAATTCAGTAATACGGATTTTTTTGAACGAGTAGAGTCTAAAAAGGACTTAGGTGTATTTTTTTACTCAAAGCTCAATTTTAGCCTCCATAGAGATTTTATTTTATCCATTGCTAATTCTAGACTTGGCTTTATTAGGCGTAATTCAAAGGATTTTGTTGATCCTTTCACTTTGAGAGTCCTATTTATAAGTCTAGTGAGATCAACTTTAGAATATGCTTGCATCATCTGGGATCCCGATGCAAACACTCATATGAATTGGTTAGAAAAAATTCAAAGGCGCTTCACAAGTTTCGCCTTACGTAAATGGTATGCCCTTGATGGTATCTGCAAAATTTGGCTACCAGAAGAAAGTCTTAAGGCATTTTGTTCATAAAAGATATCTACGACAATAAAATTGACTCTGCAGATCTTCTACTGTTTCTGAATTTTCATGCGCCAGAGAGACCTTTAAGGGAATTTACTTTATTTTATAATAGAACACATTACGCTTATGGTTGTAATGAACCGATTTACAAATTTTCTTCTTTGTGTAATCGTATCTCTAGAAATATTAACTTTGATGTAGAGAGGAGTATATTTAAGAGAAATGTATTTGAATTATTATAAATCTAAATTTTGTATGAACTAATATGATCTGTGAAGGCTATGCCTGGTAGTTTAAATAAATAAATAAATACAGAAGTATGTTTTAAATCTGATTGAGTTTTGCGCCAATATATTTAATAACATAATCTATACCATCACTCACCGTAGATATGCTATGTATATATGTCTTGCGCAAACTACCTTTAGATGAGATCTTGGTGACTGCATCCGTCAGGCGTCGTTGTTTTAAGTCTATAATGATGCCATGATGTGTGATAAAGTCCGCTCCAATGATTGGCGACTTTACTACTGCTATGATGAATGGCTATCTGAACGGTCGACGTAAGCCCACATCTAATGTTAAAACCTTTTCGCCGAACGTTCCAATTTCAGTTGTATTCGCTGCGTAGAGTGTTAACGCCTGCTTCACTGCCTTGGTTTTGATATACTCTCGAGGTATCACAGTCACTGCAGAGCCCGAGTGTATTAGAAAATTGAGATTATTATTTTTGTCATGCATAAATAAACGGTTTTCAGCTTGCACGCTACTACTTTCGCTGTCCACGATCGCTTCTACGTGGAACAGCGCATCTAGTTTTCCTTGTTCCGCATTTTAACAGAGCAAGGAGTAGTGCATCTAGTTGCGTCTTTTCCGAATCTCGCATGATAGCAAACTCCTGGCTGTTAGTCTGTGGAGTGGCTGATCTGTTGCGAGAAATCGAACGACTTCTCAGCTTTTGCTGGGTGCTTCTACCATTTTTATAGCTGATAGATGTGTCCAGCTTGGAACACGGTTTTTCTATCATCTGGGATAACGAAACCATGTTTTTTTTTTCATGAGATTTATTCTTGAGTCCATTGACGCAATAGAAATCATTTCGTGAGACGTGTCATACGGTCTTGTTGAAGTTGCCATTATCCCAGTACTGACGCACGCTTCGAGAATTCTGTCAGCCAAGTCTGCTAATTTTGTCAACAAATGATCCGTACTGCCAATCAACACAACACGAACGTTTGTCGGCATGCATTGCATAAACGGAGGGCGAAGGAAAACGTCATGTATACTTTCTCCACCTAATTGCTTCATTTCTCTCAACAGTTAAGACGGTTTGGGGTTATCTAATTGTAACTCATTTAAGAATTTTCGTATCTGCGTCTCTTTGGAGTCGGTGAGGCGTAGTATTACAGGCTTATTCTGTAAACTCACAGCCTGCGTTCAGTTCGATTTTATTCTTTGTTCTCTTTTGTTATTTTCTTAAAACATATGTTCTCTTGTCAGTAAAAAAATAAAACTGAACGCATCACATCCCATGTCTTTGCAACGTATGTTGTTGGTAGTTTTACATGCTTTTCAAAGCTGTTGATGAAAACATACGAATTTTGTAACATTCGACTGCATGCGTTTATCTGTCATATAGCTCGCAAAAGAAAACCAGTCGTTTCTAATCTTTCGGTGTTTGTGGTCATTTTGTCAGTGAAATTTTTTTGCGTTAACATTTAATATTGAATTTATTTGCGTTATTATAATTATTTTCCTAGTTAAAACTTCAATATTTTCACAATAAAACTTCAATATTTTCACACAATGCACCTTCTCTACTTAATTGATGATAATCCATGACGCTAACCATTGTTGCCAGGTTACGCCACATTAAATTTACATAAGAAATTGCGAAATTTACATACAAAATTACTTAATTTTAATTGAGATTATGTTGAAAATTTTAAAAATGTTCAACATTTAAAATCATGACACAATTTAGCAAATAAATAAATTCTTCATGTATAAAAATGTGGGAGATCTCATTTAAGCAATTGCTCTCATACTTAGCATTCATTATACATGGTAACACTATGCCGATTGAAATAGTACACAAACACATGAAGAATGACAGATAAAAGCAAAACCCGGTCAATTCTTACGAGTTCCCATCCCATGTTTCCTTCAGAGCCTTGTATCGGTGCTCTTCTGGAGGTCGTCGAAGGAAAACAGATATTTGTTGCACAGTTTCCGCATTCAGTGAAATTAGTCGGAATTCTATACTCGATTCTCGGAATTCTGTACTTTGCTTTTGCGCATGGTAGCAGTCAATTTCGGATTTAGGAGGGTTGTTAATTCAAAACGGCAAACATAGACATCCTACATTATTGTAATGATAATTAAAAGAAATTAAAAAACTAAGAACGGAAATATACACTGAAGATGGCACAACGCCTAAATTGGTTTCTCTACAATCCAAATTTGTAGACAAACAAATTACGGACAAATTTGTAGACGAACAATTACAAGAAATTATTTATTAAATTTCCAAAAAAAGGAATTTATAAGTTAACTACTTCAAGAATTGTCGTTCAAGTTTCTACCACCGAAATGCGAAGGTAGATTTATACATTTTTTCTAAAATCATTTGAAAATAATGTTTTTAGGTACACCGGGAGAATAAATTTTCTTCTGCACCTCTTTTTTTAGACCAGAAAAGTTTTCACCACCTTTGTTTACATGTGGTGAAATTTAAAAATTCCAATTGTGATCGCGATTTTTGTTACTCAGATTGGCTCTGGAACACTTGTGTAATTTGAAAAGCTGATTTTGTGTTTAGTGTTTAGTACTTCTAATTATGTTTTAAGCATTAAGTGCTTGTTCTTTACAGTTTTTTATTTAAATATATTTTTATATATGACAGTTAAATTAATTTCATTAGACAAATTCCGCTGCAAAACAATAACGGTGCGATGAGTTCTATCTGTGGTTTTTAATTCCAATTGCGTCCTGCTCCTTTGACTCACGGTAATCGCACATAAAAGATACTACTTTTTATGGCCAATCTACAACAGGCGGGTTTCGATGGAGTGGTCCGCTGAAGAGGACCGTTTTGTACCCCCAAATTCAAACAGATAAGATTGTGACTTCTAAGATTTCTGTAATACAAATCAAGGAACTCGAAAAGAAGATAACAGGGAAATTCGGCGAAGCACCCAAAAACACTCACAAACGAATACGTGGCTCCATGTCGCTCGAATCGAATAGTCCCTCAATTACACTCCCGTCTATACAAAGCAACAAACGTAGGATATAAAACATTTAAATATGTGTTGAAGTAATCGTGCTGCGCTATAAACCGATTTGATTTTCTTATCTATAATGTATGAATATGTTCTATATAAGAATATGTTGCTAAAATAATATTTACTATAATATACTTCTGCTGAAAATTAGGTTTGCAACTACTTTGTTGTATTGGAGCAAATTGTTTTATATTGCGATGTGACTTCGGCGAAGTATTAGGAGAAAACCAATGCAATTGTTGTGTAGTTTTTAAACTACCTTGTTTCATCCTAGTACGTATGTCACCTTTATATTATTTTTGAATCTTTTTCCCGTTTATCCTCAACCTCAGAAAATTTTGTGTACTTTAAAGTTCTTGGAGGAGCAGTGAGAGGCAAATCCGAAAATTCGTTTTCAATGACGAATATACATATATAGTCCTGCGAAAAAGTACTCTAAATAAAGCTACCCTCAGTTACAGAGTGCCCTTTAAATTTATTTCTATTTATGGTTATGGTATTTTATTTAAAATAAAAGTGTAGTAAAAGTCTGCTCTTTGTAAAGCTGGAGATTTAATAAAAGTTTATGGTGCATCTTGGTCATAAGTTTTGCAGTTAGCTGATATTTTTTATATTTGTGTTCTGCTTTTGCGGAGCAAACAGCAGATGATGCAAAAAAGTCACTTAGCATATTTTGCTATAATTTGAAGTAGTTTTAAAGTTAAAGTGCACTTTTACCTACTAAGTAGACTAAAAACAAAAAGTGTAATTTCTTAAAGCATGCTTCAATATCTATGGATGATGGGCTTGCTTTGCTTGTGCCGACTATTAGAAGGAGGCGAAAATTTAGCTTGCCCTGGTATAGCAGCAGGTTGCTAAGTCTAAAAAATATAAGACACAGAGCTCATAAGAAATACAAAATTTCTAATTCAACGGAAGACAAATGCTTCTTTCTTCTGCGTAAAAAAGAATTTGAATTTTATCTAGATTCTTATTCAATAAATACGTAAGATCGATGGAAACACAAATAAGGTTTAATTCTAAGTCCTTTTGGGTGTTTTATAATGCCAAAATGAAAACTGGTGGTTTACCTATGTCCATGTTTTATCAGAGTTCGGTTGCGTCTTGTACTCAAGATGCTTGTGAACTTTTGGTTAGGTATTTTAGCTCAATTTTTGGTAACATTGCTAGTATACCACCCTCCAGTAATAAAAATTGGCAGATTTTCTGTTTCTGAAAATGAAGTTCTCGACGTAATTAATAATCTTGATTTATCAAAAGCAGGCTTTAACTAGTACCACGTTCGTCCTTAAAGAATTGCTACTGATCGTTATATCTGCCGTTATCTATGATTTTTAATAGATCTCTACAAACCGGTGCTGTTGTGAGTGAATGGAAAATTGCATTTATTTCTTTGCTAAACTGGCCAAACTTGGTGTACATTCCACTGCTCTAAGCTGGATTAAATCTTATCAGATGATTTAAAGTTATTTTCTACTATAAGGAATGCGAAGGATTGTACAGACTTGCAGGGAGACATTTTTTCGTTTATATCTTTATTTTCCATTTATTTTTGCATACAAATTCAGTAATACGGATTTTTTTGAACGAGTAGAGTCTAAAAAGGACTTAGGTGTATTTTTTTACTCAAAGCTCAATTTTAGCCTCCATAGAGATTTTATTTTATCCATTGCTAATTCTAGACTTGGCTTTATTAGGCGTAATTCAAAGGATTTTGTTGATCCTTTCACTTTGAGAGTCCTATTTATAAGTCTAGTGAGATCAACTTTAGAATATGCTTGCATTATCTGGGATCCCGATGCAAACACTCATATGAATCGGTTAGAAAAAATTCAAAGGCGCTTCACAAGTTTCGCCTTACGTAGATGGTATGACCTTGATGGTATCTGCAAAATTTCGCTACCAGAAGAAAGGCTCAAGGCATTTTATTCATAAAAGATATCTACGACAATAAAATTGACTCTGCAGATCTTCTACTGCTTCTGAATTTTCATGCGCCAGAGAGACCTTTAAGGGAATTTACTTTATTTTATAATAGAACACATTACGCTTATGGTTGTAATGAACCGATTTACAAATTTTCTTCTTTGTGTAATCGTATCTCTAGAAATATTAACTTTGATGTAGAGAGGAGTATATTTAAGAGAAATGTATTTGAATTATTATAAATCTAAATTTTGTATGAACTAATATGATCTGTGAAGGCTATGCCTGGTAGTTTAAATAAATAAATAAATACAGAAGTATGTTTTAAATCTGATTGAGTTTTGCGCCAATATATTTAATAACATAATCTATACCATCACTCACCGTAGATATGCTATGTATATATGTCTTGCGCAAACTACCTTTAGATGAGATCTTGGTGACTGCATCCGTCAGGCGTCGTTGTTTTAAGTCTATAATGATGCCATGATGTGTGATAAAGTCCGCTCCAATGATTGGCGACTTTACTTCTGCTATGATGAATGGCTATCTGAACGGTCGACGTAAGCCCAAATCTAATGTTAAAACCTTTTCGCCGAACGTTCAAATTTCAGTTGTATTCGCTGCGTAGAGTGTTAACGCCTGCTTCACTGCCTTGGTTTTGATATACTCTCGAGGTATCACAGTCACTGCAGAGCCCGAGTGTATTAGAAAATTGAGATTATTATTTTTGTCATGCATAAATAAACGGTTTTCAGCTTGCACGCTACTACTTTCGCTGTCCACGATCGCTTCTACGTGGAACAGCGCATATAGTTTTCCTTGTTCCGCATTTTAAAAGAGCAAGGAGTAGTGCATCTAGTTGCGTCTTTTCCGAATCTCGCATGATAGCAAACTCCTGGCTGTTAGTCTGTGGAGTGGCTGATCTGTTGCGAGAAATCGAACGACTTCTCCGCTTTTGCTGGGTGCTTCTACCATTTTTATAGCTGATAGATGTGTCCAGCTTGGAACACAGTTTTTCTATCATTTGGGATAACGAAACCATGTTTTTTTTTTCATGAGATTTATTCTTGAGTCCATTGACGCAATAGAAATCATTTCGTGAGACGTGTCATACGGTCTTGTTGAAGTTGCCATTATCCCAGTACTGACGCACGCTTCGAGAATTCTGTCAGCCAATTCTGCTAATTTTGTCAACGAATGATCCGTACTGCCAATCAACACAACACGAACGTTTGTCGGCATGCATTGCATAAACGGAGGGCGAAGGAAAACGTCATGTATACTTTCTCCACCTAATTGCTTCATTTCTCTCAACAGTTGAGACGGTTTGAGGTTATCTAATTGTAACTCATTTAAGAATTTTCGTATCTGCGTCTCTTTGGAGTCGGTGAGGCGTAGTATTACAGGCTTATTCTGTAAACTCACAGCCTGCGTTCAGTTCGATTTTATTCTTTGTTCTATTTTGCTATTTTCTTAAAACATATTGTTACGTAAATTTAAATTTACGGGTACGACTCTCTCTTAGGTTCGATCTCTGGATTGTGAATAATCTAATAAAACTCAAAGATTTTGCTGTTCTTAATTTCACAGATTTTATTCTTTTATTATTGCACTTATTAACACTTATTTCTTGACGCTATGCTCACAAGGTGTCGATGTGTACTGTTCAATAACCAAATTCGAACTGACTCTCTGAGACGCCCTGCGTCTATTTATATGGCAGTTGATACTGCTGCGGAAGGTTCTAGAATTATGTAGCAAATTCTCGATCTATCTATTTGATCTATCCCGCGCTAGATGCCGTTGTGAAAGATCGTGGAATTTTCTAGCAAATTGTCGAGCTATCTCACGCTAGATGTCGCCGTACAAAGATGTGAAAGGTTGTGAAACTAGCTATCTATGCGCGATTTGAATGGTTTCCAGAACTTTCGCGAAAGTTTCATTGTAAATTCGTCACACTGCCCTCCACTTAAGTCTGATCGTCCCGATCAGACTCAAAATTCTTTGATCCATATGGGGCTAGTCTCTCCAAGTGAACGACTTTAATTTTACCTCGTCTCTGCGTGTGGGATTGTATGCGATACACAACAACGTTCAGTCGGTTTAAGACTTTGTATGGACCTTCCCACGATGTTTGCAACTTTGGAGACATACCCTTTTTCCGTTGCGGATTGTACAGCAGCACCAAGTCGCCTTCTTGAAATCCTTCTGAATTCATAGCTCGGTCGTAACGATCCTTCATTTTATTGCTCATTAGCTGTGTTCGCTGCCTCACATGTTGATGTATTTCATCCATTTCGGACTGAAGCAATTCCCAATAGCTGCCTCCAGTTTCAGTAAGTTGATTGCTCTTTCCATATTTCAAATCTGATGGGAGTCTCAAATCTGTACCGAAAATAATCCTCGCAGGTGGATGGCCAGTAGTGTCATGGACTGCTGATCGGTAAGCCAATAAAAGCATTTGAATGTGCTTGTCCCAATTGCGCTGACATTTGCTCAGTACTTTTCGTAAATGCTCTTCTAATGTACGGTTAAACCTTTCCACCATGCCATCCTATTGTGGATGCAGAGCTGTCGTTCGAGTTTTCTTGATACCCAACAATGAGCACATTTCTTGAAATATAGCAGACTCAAAGTTCCTCCCTTGATCTGAATGCAACTCAATTGGTATTCCAAATCGCGTGACCCAATTCTGCACAAAAGCTTCGGCTACAGTTTTAGCCTCCTGATTTGGTATAGCATATACTTCTGGCCACTTACTGAAATAGTCCATGATCACCAACACATATTTGTTCCCAGAGTCGCTAGTAGGGAATGGACCGGCTACATCCATCGCAACGCGTTCAAATGGTGCTCCCGCATTGTACTGCTGCAACCTTCCTCTGCTTCTAACTTTCGGACCCTTAGCTGCCATGCATTGCGCGCAGTTTTTAATCCATTCAGCAACTGATTCTTGGCAATTCACCCAGTAAAACCGTTGTTTAATCTTTTCCAGAGTTTTCGTGATGCCAAGATACCCTCCACTTGGTCCATTGTGAAACTCTTCTAATACAGCTGCTATCCTAGACTTCGGTAGGACAACCAAATCGCGAGTGTGTTTACCATCTTCACTTTCCCATGAACGATGCAGAACTCCGTTTATCAACCTCAAGCTATTCCATTGCGCCCAATACGCCTTAGCCAACGGACTTTCTGATGCCATTTCTTCCTTGGTTGGTCTTTTATCTGTTTCTTTCGCTTTCATGACCTTAACCAAGTCCGCATCCTTTAGTTGGCTTTTCCTTACAGCGCTGGATACCCATTCATCATCAGGTTGCAGATTTGTTAATCGGATGTCAACTATACCTTCGCTTCTTTCAGCCTTGGAGCAATGCTTACACTCCAATGCACATGGGCGTCGAGATAGTGCATCGGCGTTTCCATGTCGCCCACCTTTCCGATGCTGTATTTCACAGTCGTAATTCTGTAACCTTTCTATCCATCGCGCAATCTGTCCTTCCGGATTTTTAAACTGGAGTAACCATCTGAGTGCTGCATGATCTGTTCTTAGATGGAAATGCTGTCCATACAGGTATTTGTGAAAATGTTTCACGCATTCGACCACTGCCAAGAGTTCCCGCCTCGTAACGCAATAGTTCCTTTCCGGTTTTCCAAGGACTCTGTTATAGTACCCAATTACTTTTTCCTGACCATCGATAACCTGTGAGAGTACGCCTCCTATTCCATGTGCACTAGCATCTGTATCTAGGACGAACTTTCCGCCAGGAACTGGATAAGCCAACATTGGAGCTGTACATAGTAATTCCTTCAACTGCTGAAAGGCATTCTCTTCCTCCTCTTTCCACACAAATTTGCAGTTTTTCTTCGTCAAATTATGCAAACTTCTCGCAACGTTGGCAAATCCGGGTACAAAGCGTCGGTAATATGTACAGAGCCCAAGGAAGCTACGCACTTCATGAACATTCGTTGGTCGAGGCCAATCTCTTACCGATTTTATTTTGTTTTCATCAGTGTGGATTCCTCTAGTGGTGATTTTGTGGCCCAAATAAGTGACTTCGGTTTTAAATAGATTGCATTTTTTTGGATTCAACCGCAATCCAGCAGAAGCAATTCGTCGAAAGACATCTTCTAAATTTTTGAGGTGGTCATCAAAACTCCGGCCCATGACGATAATGTCATCAAGATACACCAAACATGTTTTCCAGTGAAGCCCTTTTAGTACGTGTTCCATTAAACGCTCAAAAGTTGCCGGAGCGTTGCATAATCCAAATGGCATCACGGAGAATTGCCACAATCCATCCCCGATGCTAAAAGCAGTTTTTTCGCGATCGGATTTCTCGATCTCCACTTGCCAATAACCACTTTGCAAATCCAGCGTTGAAAACCATTTCGCACCGGATAACGTGTCCAAGGTGTCGTCTATTCGCGGCAGTGGGTAGCTGTCCTTTTTAGTGACATCGTTCAGCTTCCGATAGTCAACGCAAAACCGGGTGCTTCCATCTTTCTTTTTAACTAACACGACCGGTGAACACCATGGGCTAGTTGATGGTTCAATAACTCCACCTTTTTGCATTTCGTCTATTATCTGTCCCGCATCTTCTCGTTTTGCTAGTGGGACTCTGCGTGGAGCTTGCCGAATCGGTCTTGCATCGCCAGTGTCTATTCGATGTTGCACAATGGCAGTTCTTCCAAATTTATTGCCATCGTTCGCAAATATGGAGCTATAGTTCTCTAGTAGCCGTTTTGCTTTCATCTTTTCTGGCCCGCTCACCTCATTCAACCAGGTATTCACGATGTTAGGAATTTTCATGCCATCTTTGAGAACCTCGTTTTTGCATTCCTGAGAAGGATTGTCACAATTAACACGGCTTCCACAGCTTGGCATTGTCCTACTAACTCTCCTTTCTCCAAAAATATCGGTGACCTGAACTCATTCATCACTCGAATTGGGATCCGCTTATTATTTCCCGTTTGTACCAAGGTTCGTCCAACCAATATATTTGCAGTCCTTTCTGATGCCTCTACTACCCACAGCCTGCTTGCTCCACAGTCTCCCTCCACACATGCCCACAGTACTGCTTCAGACTTTGGTGGAATCTGCTGACGGTGACTTACACTTACATTCCTGATCTGAGGCCGTTCATACCCAGTGCTTAGGGGTATCTCCATGTTCTGGCACGTCAGCATTCTTTCTGGCACGGAGCATAAAATCCATAAAATCCAGTGATTGGCTTGTGCTGTGGTCTCGAACTGTAATTTAAAAATTTTAAACGGTATAGTTCCGTCGAACGTTGGCGCTTGCAATTTCGTTGCGCTAACAGCTGTAACTGGACCACTGGACTGTATTTCTCGCACATGACCATCCAGCCGCAGTATTTCTGATTCTAGTCTGGATTCTAATCTGTGTAATTCATCCTCCATTTTGTCCTGCCTCGCCTGCAATATGGAAGAATTCCCTTCTATACGAGATAGTTGGTCCTGCAGTTGCGAGGTGCTTTGTGTAAACTGCTCCTGCAATTGTGAAGTGTTTTGTGCCAGTTGCTCCTGCAATTGAGAAGTCTGCTGCGCCATTGCTGCTAAAAGCACATTCATGTCACATGCTGGAGCTGGCTGCGGCTCTACCAACTGCTCCTCGACTTTAGATGAAACTCCTGAAGCATCATGACAGAACTCATATTCTTCAACATCGATGCCCTCACTCTCCATTGCTTTACGCAACCGTGCTTGTAAATCTGCCTTATGCCCTGTCACAGGCAAACCTCTAGCCTCCAGCTCTTCCCTCAGCTGGGGTATTCTCAGTTCAGCAAACTTCACCATAATTTAGGATTATTCAGCAATCCCACTTCTGACACCAATTGTTACGTAAATTTAAATTTACGGGTACGACTCTCTCTTAGGTTCGATCTCTGGATTGTGAATAATCTAATAAAACTCAAAGATTTTGCTGTTCTTAATTTCACAGATTTTATTCTTTTATTATTGCACTTATTAACACTTATTTCTTGACGCTATGCTCACAAGGTGTCGATGTGTACTGTTCAATAACCAAATTCGAACTGACTCTCTGAGACGCCCTGCGTCTATTTATATGGCAGTTGATACTGCTGCGGAAGGTTCTAGAATTATGTAGCAAATTCTCGATCTATCTATTTGATCTATCCCGCGCTAGATGCCCTTGTGAAAGATCGTGGAATTTTCTAGCAAATTGTCGAGCTATCTCGCGCTAGATGTCGCCGTACAAAGATGTGAAAGGTTGTGAAACTAGCTATCTATGCGCGATTTGAATGGTTTCCAGAACTTTCGCGAAAGTTTCATTGTAAATTCGTCACAATATGTTCTCTTGTCAGAAAAAAAATAAAACTGAACGCATCACATCCCATGTCTTTGCAACGTATGTTGTTGGTAGTTTTACATGCTTTTCAAAGCTGTTGATGAAAACATACGAATTTTGTAACATTCGACTGCATGCGTTTATCTGTCATATAGCTCGCAAAAGAAAACCAGTCGTTTCTAATCTTTCGGTGTTTGTGGTCATTTTGTCAGTGAAATTTTTTTGCGTTAACATTTAATATTGAATTTATTTGCGTTATTATAATTATTTTCCTAGTTAAAACTTCAATATTTTCACAATAAAACTTCAATATTTTCACACAATGCACCTTCTCTACTTAATTGATGATAATCCATGACGCTAACCATTGTTGCCAGGTTACGCCACATTAAATTTACATAAGAAATTGCGAAATTTACATACAAAATTACTTAATTTTAATTGAGATTATGTTGAAAATTTTAAAAATGTTCAACATTTAAAATCATGACACAATTTAGCAAATAAATAAATTCTTCATGTATAAAAATGTGGGAGATCTCATTTAAGCAATTGCTCTCATACTTAGCATTCATTATACATGGTAACACTATGCCGATTGAAAGTATACAAACACATGAAGAATGACAGATAAAAGCAAAACCCGGTCAATTCTTACGAGTTCCCATCCCATGTTTCCTTCAGAGCCTTGTATCGGTGCTCTTCTGGAGGTCGTCGAAGGAAAACAGATATTTGTTGCACAGTTTCCGCATTCAGTGAAATTAGTCGGAATTCTATACTCGATTCTCGGAATTCTGTACTTTGCTTTTGCGCATGGTAGCAGTCAATTTCGGATTTAGGAGGGTTGTTAATTCAAAACGGCAAACATAGACATCCTACATTATTGTAAAGATAATTAAAAGAAATTAAAAAACTAAGAACGGAAATATACACTGAAGATGGCACAACGCCTAAATTGGTTTCTCTACAATCCAAATTTGTAGACAAACAAATTACGGACAAATTTGTAGACGAACAATTACAAGAAATTATTTATTAAATTTCCAAAAAAAGGAATTTATAAGTTAACTACTTAAAGAATTGTCGTTCAAGTTTCTACCACCGAAATGCGAACGTAGATTTATACATTTTTTCTAAAATCATTTGAAAATAATGTTTTTAGGTACACCGGGAGAATAAGTTTTCTTCTGCACCTCTTTTTTTAGACCAGAAAAGTTTTCACCACCTTTGTTTACATGTGGTGAAATTTAAAAATTCCAATTGTGATCGCGATTTTTGTTACTCAGATTGGCTCTGGAACACCTGTGTAATTTGAAAAGCTGATTTTGTGTTTAGTGTTTAGTACTTCTAATTGTGTTTTAAGCATTAATTGCTTGTTCTTTACAGTTTTTTATTTAAATATATTTTTGTATATGACAGTTAAATTAATTTCATTAGACAAATTCCGCTGCAAAACAATAACGGTGCGATGAGTTCTATCTGTGGTTTTTAATTCCAATTGCGTCCTGCTCCTTTGACTTACGGTAATCGCACATAAAAGATACTACTTTTTATGGCCAATCTACAACAGGCGGGTTTCGATGGAGTGGTCCGCTGAAGAGGACCGTTTTGTACCCCCAAATTCAAACAGATAAGATTGTGACTTCTAAGATTTCTGTAATACAAATCAAGGAACTCGAAAAGAAGATAACAGGGAAATTCGGCGAAGCACCTAAACACACTCACAAACGAATACGTGGCTCCATGTCGCTCGAATCGAATAGTCCCTCAACTACACTCCCGTCTATACAAAGCAACAAACGTAGGAGGATATAAAACATTTAAATATGTGTTGAAGTAATCGTGCTGCGCTATAAACCGCTTTGATTTTCTTATCTATAATGTATGAATATGTTCTATATAAGAATATGTTGCTAAAATAATATTTAGTTATGTGTTGCTAAAATAAAAATTAGGTTTGCAACTACTTTGTTGTATTGGAGCAAATTGTTTTATATTGCGATGTGACTTCGGCGAAGTATTAGGAGAAAACCAATGCAATTGTTGTGTAGTTTTTAAACTACCTTGTTTCATCCTAGTACGTATGTCACCTTTATATTATTTTTGAATCTTTTTCCCGTTTATCCTCAACCGCAGAAAATTTTGAGTACTTTAAAGTTCTTGGAGGAGCAGTGAGAGGCAAATCCGAAAATTCGTTTTCAATGACGAATATACATCTATAGTCCTGCGAAAAAGTACTCTAAATAAAGCTACCCTCAGTTACAGAGTGCCCTTTAAATTTATTTCTATTTATGGTTATGGTATTTTATTTAAAATAAAAGTGTAGTAAAAGTCTGCTCTTTGTAAAGCTGGAGATTTAATAAAAGTTTATGGTGCATCTTGGTCATAAGTTTTGCAGTTAGCTGATATTTTTTATATTTGTGTTCTGCTTTTGCGGAGCAAACAGCAGATGATGCAAATAAGTCACTTAGCATATTTTGCTATAATTTGAAGTAGTTTTAAAGTTAAAGTGCACTTTTACCTACTAAGTAGACTAAAAACAAAAAGTGTAATTTCTTAAAGCATGCTTCAATATCTATGGATGATGGGCTTGCTTTGTTTGTGCCGACTATTAGAAGGAGGCGAAAATTTAGCTTGCCCTGGTATAGCAGCAGGTTGCTAAGTCTAAAAAATATAAGACACAGAGCTCATAAGAAATACAAAATTTCTAATTCAACGGAAGACAAATGCTTCTTTCTCTGCGTAAAAAAGAATTTGAATTTTATCTAGATTCTTATTCAATAAATACGTAAGATCGATGGAAACACAAATAAGGTTTAATTCTAAGTCCTTTTGGGTGTTTTATAATGCCAAAATGAAAACTGGTGGTTTACCTATGTCCATGTTTTATCAGAGTTCGGTTGCGTCTTGTACTCAAGATGCTTGTGAACTTTTGGTTAGGTATTTTAGCTCAATTTTTGGTAACATTGCTAGTATACCACCCTCCACTAATAAACATTGGCAGATTTTCTGTTTCTGAAAATGAAGTTCTCGACGTAATTAATAATCTTGATTTATCAAAAGCAGGCTTTAACTAGTACCACGTTCGTCCTTAAAGAATTGCTACTGATCGTTATATCTGCCGTTATCTATGATTTTTAATAGATCTCTACAAACCGGTGCTGTTGTGAGTGAATGGAAAATTGCATTTATTTCTTTGCTAAACTGGCCAAACTTGGTGTACATTCCACTGCTCTAAGCTGGATTAAATCTTATCAGATGATTTAAAGTTATTTTCTACTATAAGGAATGCGAAGGATTGTACAGACTTGCAGGGAGACATTTTTTCGTTTATATCTTTATTTTCCAATTATTTTTGCATACAAATTCAGTAATACGGATTTTTTTGAACGAGTAGAGTCTAAAAAGGACTTAGGTGTATTTTTTTACTCAAAGCTCAATTTTAGCCTCCATAGAGATTTTATTTTATCCATTGCTAATTCTAGACTTGGCTTTATTAGGCGTAATACAAAGGATTTTGTTGATCCTTTCACTTTGAGAGTCCTATTTATAAGTCTAGTGAGATCAACTTTAGAATATGCTTGCATTATCTGGGATCCCGATGCAAACACTCATATGAATCGGTTAGAAAAAATTCAAAGGCGCTTCACAAGTTTCGCATTACGTAGATGGCATGCCCTTGATGGTATCTGCAAAATTTCGCTACCAGAAGAAAGGCTCAAGGCATTTTATTCATAAAAGATATCTACGACAATAAAATTGACTCTGCAGATCTTCTACTGCTTCTGAATTTTCATGCGCCAGAGAGACCTTTAAGGGAATTTACTTTATTTTATAATAGAACACATTACGCTTATGGTTGTAATGAACCGATTTACAAATTTTCTTCTTTGTGTAATCGTATCTCTAGAAATATTAACTTTGATGTAGAGAGGAGTATATTTAAGAGAAATGTATTTGAATTATTATAAATCTAAATTTTGTATGAACTAATATGATCTGTGAAGGCTATGCCTGGTAGTTTAAATAAATAAATAAATACAGAAGTATGTTTTAAATCTGATTGAGTTTTGCGCCAATATATTTAAAAACATAATCTATACCATCACTCACCGTAGATATGCTATGTAGGTATGTCTTGCGCAAACTACCTTTAGATGAGATCTTGGTGACTGCATCCGTCAGGCGTCGTTGTTTTAAGTCTATAATGATGCCATGATGTGTGATAAAGTCCGCTCCAATGATTGGCGACTTTACTTCTGCTATGATGAATGGCTATCTGAACGGTCGACGTAAGCCTAAATCTAATGTTAAAACCTTTTCGCCGAACGTTCCAATTTCAGTTGTATTCGCTGCGTAGAGTGTTAACGCCTGCTTCACTGCCTTGGTTTTGATATACTCTCGAGGTATCACAGTCACTGCAGAGCCCGAGTGTATTAGAAAATTGAGATTATTATTTTTGTCATGCATAAATAAACGGTTTTCAGCTTGCACGCTACTACTTTCGCTGTCCACGATCGCTTCTACGTGGAACAGCGCATCTAGTTTTCCTTGTTCCGCATTTTAAAAGAGCAAGGAGTAGTGCATCTAGTTGCTTCTTTTCCGAATCTCGCATGATAGCAAACTCCTGGCTGTTAGTCTGTGGAGTGGCTGATCTGTTGCGAGAAATCGAACGACTTCTCCGCTTTTGCTGGGTGCTTCTACCATTTTTATAGCTGATAGATGTGTCCAGCTTGGAACACAGTTTTTCTATCATTTGGGATAACGAAACCATGTTTTTGTTTTTCATGAGATTTATTCTTGAGTCCATTGACGCAATAGAAATAATTTCGTGAGACGTGTCATACGGTCTTGTTGAAGTTGCCATTATCCCAGTACTGACGCAGGCTTGGAGAATTCTGTCAGCCAATTCTGCTAATTTTGTCAACGAATGATCCGTACTGCCAATCAACACAACACGAACGTTTGTCGGCATGCATTGCATAAACTGAGGGCGAAGGAAAACGTCATGTATACTTTCTCCACCTAATTGCTTCATTTCTCTCAACAGTTGAGACGGTTTGCGGTTATCTAATTGTAACTCATTTAAGAATTTTCGTATCTGCGTCTCTTTGGAGTCGGTGAGGCGTAGTATTACAGGCTTATTCTGTAAACTCACAGCCTGCGTTCAGTTCGATTTTATTCTTTGTTCTCTTTTGTTATTTTCTTAAAACATATTGTTACGTAAATGTAAATTTACGGGTACGACTCTCTTTTAGGTTCGATCTCTGGATTGTGAATAATCTAATAAAACTCAAAGATTTTGCTGTTCTTAATTTCACAGATTTTATTCTTTTATTATTGCACTTATTAACACTTCTTTCTTGACGCTATGCTCACAAGGTGTCGATGTGTACTGTTCAATAACCAAATTCGAACTGACTCTCTGAGACGCCCTGCGTCTATTTATATGGCAGTTGATACTGCTGCGGAAGGTTCTAGAATTATGTAGCTAATTCTCGATCTATCTATTTGATCTATCCCGCGCTAGATGCCGTTGTGAAAGATCGTGGAATTTTCTAGCAAATTGTCGAGCTATCTCGCGCTAGATGTCGCAGTACAAAGATGTGAAAGGTTGTGAAACTAGCTATCTATGCGCGATTTGAATGGTTTCCAGAACTTTCGCGAAAGTTCGATTGTAAATTCGTCACACTGCCCTCCACTTAAGTCTGATCTTCCCGATCTGACTCCAAATTCTTTGATCCATATGGGGATAGTCTCTCCAAGTGAACGACTTTAATTTTACCTCGTCTCTGCGTGTGGGATTGTATGCGATACACAACATCGTTCAGTCGCTTTAAGACTTTGTATGGACCTTCCCACGATGTTTGCAACTTTGGAGACATACCCTTTTTCCGTTGCGGATTGTACAGCAGCACCAAGTCGCCTTCTTGAAATCCTTCTGAATTCATAGCTCGGTCGTAACGATCCTTCATTTTATTGCTCATTAGCTGTGTTCGCTGCCTCACATGTTGATGCATTTCATCCATTTCGGACTGAAGCAATTCCCAATAGCTGCCTCCAGTTTCAGTAAGTTGATTGCTCTTTCCATATTTCAAATCTGATGGGAGTCTCAAATCTGTACCGAAAATAATCCTCGCAGGTGGATGGCCAGTAGTGTCATGGACTGCTGATCGGTAAGCCAATAAAAACATTTGAATGTGCTTGTCCCAATTGCGCTGATATTTGCTCAGTACTTTTCGTAAATGCTCTTCTAATGTACGGTTAAACCTTTCCACCATGCCATCCGATTGTGGATGCAGAGCTGTCGTTCGAGTTTTCTTGATACCCAACAATGAGCACATTTCTTGAAATATAGCAGACTCAAAGTTCCTCCCTTGATCTGAATGCAACTCAATTGGTATTCCAAATCGCGTGACCCAATTCTGCACAAAAGCTTCGGCTACAGTTTTAGCCTCCTGATTTGGTATAGCATATACTTCTGGCCACTTACTGAAATAGTCCATGATCACCAACACATATTTGTTCCCAGAGTCGCTAGTAGGTAATGGACCGGCTACATCCATCGCAACGCGTTCAAATGGTGCTCCCGCATTGTACTGCTGCAACCTTCCTCTGCTTCTAACTTTCGGACCCTTAGCTGCCATGCATTGCGCGCAGTTTTTAATCCATTCAGCAACTGATTCTTGGCAATTCACCCAGTAAAACCGTTGTTTAATCTTTTCCAGAGTTTTCGTGATGCCAAGATGCCCTCCACTTGGTCCATTGTGAAACTCTTCTAATACAGCTGCTATCCTAGACTTTGGTAGGACAACCAAATCGCGAGTGTGTTTACCATATTCACTTTCCCATGAACGATGCAGAACTCCGTTTATCAACCTCAAGCTATTCCATTGCGCCCAATACGCCTTAGCCAACGGACTTTCTGATGCCATTTCTTCCTTGGTTGGTCTTTTATCTGTTTCTTTCGCTTTCATGACCTTAACCAAGTCCGCATCCTTCAGTTGGCTTTTCCTTACAGCGCTGGATACCCATTCATCATCAGGTTGCAGATTTGTTAATCGGATGTCAACTATACCTTCGCTTCTTTCAGCCTTGGAGCAATGCTTACACTCCAATGCACATGGGCGTCGAGATAGTGCATCGGCGTTTCCATGTCGCCCACCTTTCCGATGCTGTATTTCACAGTCGTAATTCTGTAACCTTTCTATCCATCGCGCAATCTGTCCTTCCGGATTTTTAAACTGGAGTAACCATCTGAGTGCTGCATGATCTGTTCTTAGATGGAAATGCTGTCCATACAGGTATTTGTGAAAATGTTTCACGCATTCGACCACTGCCAAGAGTTCCCGCCTCGTAACGCAATAGTTCCTTTCCGGTTTTCCAAGGACTCTGTTATAGTACCCAATTACTTTTTCCTGACCATCGATAACCTGTGAGAGTACGCCTCCTATTCCATGTGCACTAGCATCTGTATCTAGGACGAACTTTCCGCCAGGAACTGGATAAGCCAACATTGGAGCTGTACATAGTAATTCCTTCAACTGCTGAAAGGCATTCTCTTCCTCCTCTTTCCACACAAATTTGCAGTTTTTCTTCGTCAAATTATGCAAACTTCTCGCAACGTTGGCAAATCCGGGTACAAAGCGTCGGTAATATGTACAGAGCCCAAGGAAGCTACGCACTTCATGAACATTCGTTGGTCGAGGCCAATCTCTTACCGATTTTATTTTGTTTTCATCAGTGTGGATTCCTCTAGTGGTGATTTTGTGGCCCAAATAAGTGACTTCGGTTTTAAATAGATTGCATTTCTTTGGATTCAACCGCAATCCAGCAGAAGCAATTCGTCGAAAGACATCTTCTAAATTTTTGAGGTGGTCATCAAAACTCCGGCCCATGACGATAATGTCATCAAGATACACCAAGCATGTTTTCCAGTGAAGCCCTTTTAGTACGTGTTCCATTAAACGCTCAAAAGTTGCCGGAGCGTTGCATAATCCAAATGGCATCACGGAGAATTGCCACAATCCATCCCCGATGCTAAAAGCAGTTTTTTCGCGATCGGATTTCTCGATCTCCACTTGCCAATAACCACTTTGTAAATCCAGCGTTGAAAACCATTTCGCACCGGATAACGTGTCCAAGGTGTCGTCTATTCGCGGCAGTGGGTAGCTGTCCTTTTTAGTGACATCGTTCAGCTTCCGATAGTCAACGCAAAACCGGGTGCTTCCATCTTTCTTTTTAACTAACACGACCGGTGAACACCATGGGCTAGTTCATGGTTCATTAACTCCACCTTTTTGCATTTCGTCTATTATCTGTCCCGCATCTTCTCGTTTTGCTAGTGGGACTCTGCGTGGAGCTTGCCGAATCGGTCTTGCATCGCCAGTGTCTATTCGATGTTGCACAATGGCAGTTCTTCCAAATTTATTGCCATCGTTTGCAAATATGGAGCTATAGTTCTCTAGTAGCCGTTTTGCTTTCATCTTTTCTGGCCCGCTCACCTCATTCAACCAGGTATTCACGATGTTAGGAATTTTCATGCCATCTTTGAGAACCTCGTTTTCGCATTCCTGAGAAGGATTGTCACAATTAACACGGCTTCCACAGCTTGGCATTGTCCTACTAACTCTCCTTTCTCCAAAAATATCGGTGACCTGAACTCATTCATCACTCGAATTGGGATCCGCTTATTATTTCCCGTTTGTACCAAGGTTCGTCCAACCAATATATTTGCAGTCCTTTCTGATGCCTCTACTACCCACAGCCTGCTTGCTCCACAGTCTCCCTCCACACATGCCCACAGTACTGCTTCAGACTTTGGTGGAATCTGCTGACGGTGACTTACACTTACATTCCTGATCTGAGGCCGTTCATACCCAGTGCTTAGGGGTATCTCCATGTTCTGGCACGTCAGCATTCTTTTCTTCAGATCCAGAGTAAGACCATGGGCTAGCATAAAATCCACGCCGATTATTACCTCGTCCATTATTCCAGCCACTAAGAAGGTGTGAACCACTTCTAACGTTCCAATCTGAACCTTGCACACCAGTTTTCCACAAATCGCAGCTTCCTCCCCTGTAGCTGTTCGTAGCTTGCAACCAATGAGCGGCTCAACGTTATCCCCTGCTGGGTCTGATCGAATGATAGAATGTGTTGCGCCCGTGTCCAGAGTTAAGACCAGCGATCGTCTGTTTACGGTCCCGTTTATGGTTAAATTATTGTTTTTACGCTGTATTTGTGAAACGGAGACAGTGGGGCAATCAGTTGTGGGAACCAGCTCACGCCCCTTTGAACTGGTCCGTTTTATTTTAACGATCGTTTCTCTTCAGAAGCGCCACTTGCATCTTCGTTGCTTCTTTTCCTTGCATCTACGTTTTTCTTACCAGACGCATTACAATTCCGTGCCAGGTGTCCTGGTGTTCCACAGCTGTAACACTTTAGTTCAAAGCCCTTGCGCGAGGTTGGCATCCTCTGAGAAATAGTCTGGATGAGATCCCTTATGGTTTTCTCTAGGGATTCACTTGGCTCAACTTCCAGCCGATGAACTCTATGCGCCTTATTGCTTAAAAGGCATGCTGTTTCCTGCGTTAAGGCAAATGACACTGTTTCGGCAAACGTCTTCTTTGGCATGGAGTAGACTGCACGTTTGGTATCCGCATCTCGTATACCACTCATAAACGCCTGAATTTTAAGTAATTCAGTTACTTCCGCTGGTGCATCTGCGTTGGCCAAATGCGCGAGCCGCTCTATCTCCGTTGCATATTCTTGTAACGACTCGTTTGCTTTTTGGTAACGATTCATCAGCTCCAGTTGGAACACTTGTTTTCTATGGTCGCTACCATATCGTCGTTCAATTGCTGCCATTAACGCGTCATAATTACCACGCTCAATTTCAGGAACTGTTTGCAGAACTTCGACGGCGGAGCCTTTCAATGATACCACCAAAGCTGCCACTTTATCCGCCGTAGTCCAGTGATTGGCTTGTGCTGTGGTCTCGAACTGTAGTTTAAAAATTTTAAACGGTATAGTTCCGTCGAACGTTGGCGCTTGCAATTTCGTTGCGCTAACAGCTGTAACTGGATCACTGGACTGTATTTCTCGCACATGACCATCCAGCCGCAGTATTTCTGATTCTAGTCTGGATTCTAATCTGTGTAATTCATCCTCCATTTTGTCCTGCCTCGCCTGCAATATGGAAGAATTCCCTTCTATACGAGATAGTTGGTCCTGCAGTTGCGAGGTGCTTTGTGTAAACTGCTCCTGCAATTGTGAAGTGTTTTGTGCCAGTTGCTCCTGCAATTGAGAAGTCTGCTGCGCCATTGCTGCTAAAAGCACATTCATGTCACATGCTGGAGCTGGCTGCGGCTCTACCAACTGCTCCTCGACTTTAGATGAAACTCCTGAAGCATCATGACAGAACTCATATTCTTCAACATCGATGCCCTCACTCTCCATTGCTTTACGCAACCGTGCTTGTAAATCTGCCTTATGCCCTGTCACAGGCAAACCTCTAGCCTCCAGCTCTTCCCTCAGCTGGGGTATTCTCAGTTCAGCAAACTTCACCATAATTTAGGATTATTTAGCAATCCCACTTCTGACACCAATTGTTACGTAAATTTAAATTTACGGGTACGACTCTCTCTTAGGTTCGATCTCTGGATTGTGAATAATCTAATAAAACTCAAAGATTTTGCTGTTCTTAATTTCACAGATTTTATTCTTTTATTATTGCACTTATTAACACTTATTTCTTGACGCTATGCTCACAAGGTGTCGATGTGTACTGTTCAATAACCAAATTCGAACTGACTCTCTGAGACGCCCTGCGTCTATTTATATGGCAGTTGATACTGCTGCGGAAGGTTCTAGAATTATGTAGCAAATTCTCGATCTATCTATTTGATCTATCCCGCGCTAGATGCCGTTGTGAAAGATCGTGGAATTTTCTAGCAAATTGTCGAGCTATCTCGCGCTAGATGTCGCCGTACAAAGATGTGAAAGGTTGTGAAACTAGCTATCTATGCGCGATTTGAATGGTTTCCAGAACTTTCGCGAAAGTTTCATTGTAAATTCGTCACAATATGTTCTCTTGTCAGAAAAAAAATAAAACTGAACGCATCACATCCCATGTCTTTGCAACGTATGTTGTTGGTGGTTTTACATGCTTTTCAAAGCTGTTGATGAAAACATACGAATTTTGTAACATTCGACTGCATGCGTTTATCTGTCATATAGCTCGCAAAAGAAAACCAGTCGTTTCTAATCTTTCGGTGTTTGTGGTCATTTTGTCAGTGAAATTTTTTTGCGTTAACATTTAATATTGAATTTATTTGCGTTATTATAATTATTTTCCTAGTTAAAACTTCAATATTTTCACAATAAAACTTCAATATTTTCACACAATGCACCTTCTCTACTTAATTGATGATAATCCATGACGCTAACCATTGTTGCCAGGTTACGCCACATTAAATTTACATAAGAAATTGCGAAATTTACATACAAAATTACTTAATTTTAATTGAGATTATGTTGAAAATTTTAAAAATGTTCAACATTTAAAATCATGACACAATTTAGCAAATAAATAAATTCTTCATGTATAAAAATGTGGGAGATCTCATTTAAGCAATTGCTCTCATACTTAGCATTCATTATACATGGTAACACTATGCCGATTGAAAGTATACAAACACATGAAGAATGACAGATAAAAGCAAAACCCGGTCAATTCTTACGAGTTCCCATCCCATGTTTCCTTCAGAGCCTTGTATCGGTGCTCTTCTGGAGGTCGTCGAAGGAAAACAGATATTTGTTGCACAGTTTCCGCATTCAGTGAAATTAGTCGGAATTCTATACTCGATTCTCGGAATTCTGTACTTTGCTTTTGCGCATGGTAGCAGTCAATTTCGGATTTAGGAGGGTTGTTAATTCAAAACGGCAAACATAGACATCCTACATTATTGTAAAGATAATTAAAAGAAATTAAAAAACTAAGAACGGAAATATACACTGAAGATGGCACAACGCCTAAATTGGTTTCTCTACAATCCAAATTTGTAGACAAACAAATTACGGACAAATTTGTAGACGAACAATTACAAGAAATTATTTATTAAATTTCCAAAAAAAGGAATTTATAAGTTAACTACTTAAAGAATTGTCGTTCAAGTTTCTACCACCGAAATGCGAACGAAGATTTATACATTTTTTCTAAAATCATTTGAAAATAATGTTTTTAGGTACACCGGGAGAATAAATTTTCTTCTGCACCTCTTTTTTTAGACCAGAAAAGTTTTCACCACCTTTGTTTACATGTGGTGAAATTTAAAAATTCCAATTGTGATCGCGATTTTTGTTACTCAGATTGGCTCTGGAACACCTGTGTAATTTGAAAAGCTGATTTTGTGTTTAGTGTTTAGTACTTCTAATTGTGTTTTAAGCATTAATTGCTTGTTCTTTACAGTTTTTTATTTAAATATATTTTTGTATATGACAGTTAAATTAATTTCATTAGACAAATTCCGCTGCAAAACAATAACGGTGCGATGAGTTCTATCTGTGGTTTTTAATTCCAATTGCGTCCTGCTCCTTTGACTTACGGTAATCGCACATAAAAGATACTACTTTTTATGGCCAATCTACAACAGGCGGGTTTCGATGGAGTGGTCCGCTGAAGAGGACCGTTTTGTACCCCCAAATTCAAACAGATAAGATTGTGACTTCTAAGATTTCTGTAATACAAATCAAGGAACTCGAAAAGAAGATAACAGGGAAATTCGGCGAAGCACCTAAACACACTCACAAACGAATACGTGGCTCCATGTCGCTCGAATCGAATAGTCCCTCAACTACACTCCCGTCTATACAAAGCAACAAACGTAGGAGGATATAAAACATTTAAATATGTGTTGAAGTAATCGTGCTGCGCTATAAACCGCTTTGATTTTCTTATCTATAATGTATGAATATGTTCTATATAAGAATATGTTGCTAAAATAATATTTAGTTATGTGTTGCTAAAATAAAAATTAGGTTTGCAACTACTTTGTTGTATTGGAGCAAATTGTTTTATATTGCGATGTGACTTCGGCGAAGTATTAGGAGAAAACCAATGCAATTGTTGTGTAGTTTTTAAACTACCTTGTTTCATCCTAGTACGTATGTCACCTTTATATTATTTTTGAATCTTTTTCCCGTTTATCCTCAACCTCAGAAAATTTTGAGTACTTTAAAGTTCTTGGAGGAGCAGTGAGAGGCAAATCCGAAAATTCGTTTTCAATGACGAATATACATCTATAGTCCTGCGAAAAAGTACTCTAAATAAAGCTACCCTCAGTTACAGAGTGCCCTTTAAATTTATTTCTATTTATGGTTATGGTATTTTATTTAAAATAAAAGTGTAGTAAAAGTCTGCTCTTTGTAAAGCTGGAGATTTAATAAAAGTTTATGGTGCATCTTGGTCATAAGTTTTGCAGTTAGCTGATATTTTTTATATTTGTGTTCTGCTTTTGCGGAGCAAACAGCAGATGATGCAAATAAGTCACTTAGCATATTTTGCTATAATTTGAAGTAGTTTTAAAGTTAAAGTGCACTTTTACCTACTAAGTAGACTAAAAACAAAAAGTGTAATTTCTTAAAGCATGCTTCAATATCTATGGATGATGGGCTTGCTTTGTTTGTGCCGACTATTAGAAGGAGGCGAAAATTTAGCTTGCCCTGGTATAGCAGCAGGTTGCTAAGTCTAAAAAATATAAGACACAGAGCTCATAAGAAATACAAAATTTCTAATTCAACGGAAGACAAATGCTTCTTTCTCTGCGTAAAAAAGAATTTGAATTTTATCTAGATTCTTATTCAATAAATACGTAAGATCGATGGAAACACAAATAAGGTTTAATTCTAAGTCCTTTTGGGTGTTTTATAATGCCAAAATGAAAACTGGTGGTTTACATATGTCCATGTTTTATCAGAGTTCGGTTGCGTCTTGTACTCAAGATGCTTGTGAACTTTTGGTTAGGTATTTTAGCTCAATTTTTGGTAACATTGCTAGTATACCACCCTCCACTAATAAACATTGGCAGATTTTCTGTTTCTGAAAATGAAGTTCTCGACGTAATTAATAATCTTGATTTATCAAAAGCAGGCTTTAACTAGTACCACGTTCGTCCTTAAAGAATTGCTACTGATCGTTATATCTGCCGTTATCTATGATTTTTAATAGATCTCTACAAACCGGTGCTGTTGTGAGTGAATGGAAAATTGCATTTATTTCTTTGCTAAACTGGCCAAACTTGGTGTACATTCCACTGCTCTAAGCTGGATTAAATCTTATCAGATGATTTAAAGTTATTTTCTACTATAAGGAATGCGAAGGATTGTACAGACTTGCAGGGAGACATTTTTTCGTTTATATCTTTATTTTCCAATTATTTTTGCATACAAATTCAGTAATACGGATTTTTTTGAACGAGTAGAGTCTAAAAAGGACTTAGGTGTATTTTTTTACTCAAAGCTCAATTTTAGCCTCCATAGAGATTTTATTTTATCCATTGCTAATTCTAGACTTGGCTTTATTAGGCGTAATACAAAGGATTTTGTTGATCCTTTCACTTTGAGAGTCCTATTTATAAGTCTAGTGAGATCAACTTTAGAATATGCTTGCATTATCTGGGATCCCGATGCAAACACTCATATGAATCGGTTAGAAAAAATTCAAAGGCGCTTCACAAGTTTCGCCTTACGTAGATGGTATGCCCTTGATGGTATCTGCAAAATTTCGCTACCAGAAGAAAGGCTCAAGGCATTTTATTCATAAAAGATATCTACGACAATAAAATTGACTCTGCAGATCTTCTACTGCTTCTGAATTTTCATGCGCCAGAGAGACCTTTAAGGGAATTTACTTTATTTTATAATAGAACACATTACGCTTATGGTTGTAATGAACCGATTTACAAATTTTCTTCTTTGTGTAATCGTATCTCTAGAAATATTAACTTTGATGTAGAGAGGAGTATATTTAAGAGAAATGTATTTGAATTATTATAAATCTAAATTTTGTATGTACTAATATGATCTGTGAAGGCTATGCCTGGTAGTTTAAATAAATAAATAAATACAGAAGTATGTTTTAAATCTGATTGAGTTTTGCGCCAATATATTTAATAACATAATCTATACCATCACTCACCGTAGATATGCTATGTATATATGTCTTGCGCAAACTACCTTTAGATGAGATCTTGGTGACTGCATCCGTCAGGCGTCGTTGTTTTAAGTCTATAATGATGCCATGATGTGTGATAAAGTTCGCTCCAATGATTGGCGACTTTACTTCTGCTATGATGAATGGCTATCTGAACGGTCGACGTAAGCCCAAATCTAATGTTAAAACCTTTTCGCCGAACGTTCCAATTTCAGTTGTATTCGCTGCGTAGAGTGTTAACGCCTGCTTCACTGCCTTGGTTTTGATATACTCTCGAGGTATCACAGTCACTGCAGAGCCCGAGTGTATTAGAAAATTGAGATTATTATTTTTGTCATGCATAAATAAACGGTTTTCAGCTTGCACGCTACTACTTTCGCTGTCCACGATCGCTTCTACGTGGAACAGCGCATCTAGTTTTCCTTGTTCCGCATTTTAAAAGAGCAAGGAGTAGTGCATCTAGTTGCTTCTTTTCCGAATCTCGCATGATAGCAAACTCCTGGCTGTTAGTCTGTGGAGTGGCTGATCTGTTGCGAGAAATCGAACGACTTCTCCGCTTTTGCTGGGTGCTTCTACCATTTTTATAGCTGATAGATGTGTCCAGCTTGGAACACAGTTTTTCTATCATTTGGGATAACGAAACCATGTTTTTTTTTCATGAGATTTATTCTTGAGTCCATTGACGCAATAGAAATCATTTCGTGAGACGTGTCATACGGTCTTGTTGAAGTTGCCATTATCCCAGTACTGACGCACGCTTCGAGAATTCTGTCAGCCAATTCTGCTAATTTTGTCAACGAATGATCCGTACTGCCAATCAACACAACACGAACGTTTGTCGGCATGCATTGCATAAACGGAGGGCGAAGGAAAACGTCATGTATACTTTCTCCACCTAATTGCTTCATTTCTCTCAACAGTTGAGACGGTTTGCGGTTATCTAATTGTAACTCATTTAAGAATTTTCGTACCTGCGTCTCTTTGGAGTCGGTGAGGCGTAGTATTACAGGCTTATTCTGTAAACTCACAGCCTGCGTTCAGTTCGATTTTATTCTTTGTTCTCTTTTGTTATTTTCTTAAAACATATGTTCACTTGTCAGAAAAAAAATAAAACTGAACGCATCACATCCCATGTCTTTGCAACGTATGTTGTTGGTAGTTTTACATGCTTTTCAAAGCTGTTGATGAAAACATACGAATTTTGTAACATTCGACTGCATGCGTTTATCTGTCATATAGCTCGCAAAAGAAAACCAGTCGTTTCTAATCTTTCGGTGTTTGTGGTCATTTTGTCAGTGAAATTTTTTTGCGTTAACATTTAATATTGAATTTATTTGCGTTATTATAATTATTTTCCTAGTTAAAACTTCAATATTTTCACAATAAAACTTCAATATTTTCACACAATGCACCTTCTCTACTTAATTGATGATAATCCATGACGCTAACCATTGTTGCCAGGTTACGCCACATTAAATTTACATAAGAAATTGCGAAATTTACATACAAAATTACTTAATTTTAATTGAGATTATGTTGAAAATTTTAAAAATGTTCAACATTTAAAATCATGACACAATTTAGCAAATAAATAAATTCTTCATGTATAAAAATGTGGGAGATCTCATTTAAGCAATTGCTCTCATACTTAGCATTCATTATACATGGTAACACTATGCCGATTGAAAGTATACAAACACATGAAGAATGACAGATAAAAGCAAAACCCGGTCAATTCTTACGAGTTCCCATCCCATGTTTCCTTCAGAGCCTTGTATCGGTGCTCTTCTGGAGGTCGTCGAAGGAAAACAGATATTTGTTGCACAGTTTCCGCATTCAGTGAAATTAGTCGGAATTCTATACTCGATTCTCGGAATTCTGTACTTTGCTTTTGCGCATGGTAGCAGTCAATTTCGGATTTAGGAGGGTTGTTAATTCAAAACGGCAAACATAGACATCCTACATTATTGTAAAGATAATTAAAAGAAATTAAAAAACTAAGAACGGAAATATACACTGAAGATGGCACAACGCCTAAATTGGTTTCTCTACAATCCAAATTTGTAGACAAACAAATTACGGACAAATTTGTAGACGAACAATTACAAGAAATTATTTATTAAATTTCCAAAAAAAGGAATTTATAAGTTAACTACTTAAAGAATTGTCGTTCAAGTTTCTACCACCGAAATGCGAACGTAGATTTATACATTTTTTCTAAAATCATTTGAAAATAATGTTTTTAGGTACACCGGGAGAATAAATTTTCTTCTGCACCTCTTTTTTTAGACCAGAAAAGTTTTCACCACCTTTGTTTACATGTGGTGAAATTTAAAAATTCCAATTGTGATCGCGATTTTTGTTACTCAGATTGGCTCTGGAACACCTGTGTAATTTGAAAAGCTGATTTTGTGTTTAGTGTTTAGTACTTCTAATTGTGTTTTAAGCATTAATTGCTTGTTCTTTACAGTTTTTTATTTAAATATATTTTTATATATGACAGTTAAATTAATTTCATTAGACAAATTCCGCTGCAAAACAATAACGGTGCGATGAGTTCTATCTGTGGTTTTTAATTCCAATTGCGTCCTGCTCCTTTGACTTACGGTAATCGCACATAAAAGATACTACTTTTTATGGCCAATCTACAACAGGCGGGTTTCGATGGAGTGGTCCGCTGAAGAGGACCGTTTTGTACCCCCAAATTCAAACAGATAAGATTGTGACTTCTAAGATTTCTGTAATACAAATCAAGGAACTCGAAAAGAAGATAACAGGGAAATTCGGCGAAGCACCTAAACACACTCACAAACGAATACGTGGCTCCATGTCGCTCGAATCGAATAGTCCCTCAACTACACTCCCGTCTATACAAAGCAACAAACGTAGGAGGATATAAAACATTTAAATATGTGTTGAAGTAATCGTGCTGCGCTATAAACCGATTTGATTTTCTTATCTATAATGTATGAATATGTTCTATATAAGAATATGTTGCTAAAATAATATTTACTATAATATACTTCTGCTGAAAATTAGGTTTGCAACTACTTTGTTGTATTGGAGCAAATTGTTTTATATTGCGATGTGACTTCGGCGAAGTATTAGGAGAAAACCAATGCAATTGTTGTGTAGTTTTTAAACTACCTTGTTTCATCCTAGTACGTATGTCACCTTTATATTATTTTTGAATCTTTTTCCCGTTTATCCTCAACCTCAGAAAATTTTGAGTACTTTAAAGTTCTTGGAGGAGCAGTGAGAGGCAAATCCGAAAATTCGTTTTCAATGACGAATATACATCTATAGTCCTGCGAAAAAGTACTCTAAATAAAGCTACCCTCAGTTACAGAGTGCCCTTTAAATTTATTTCTATTTATGGTTATGGTATTTTATTTAAAATAAAAGTGTAGTAAAAGTCTGCTCTTTGTAAAGCTGGAGATTTAATAAAAGTTTATGGTGCATCTTGGTCATAAGTTTTGCAGTTAGCTGATATTTTTTATATTTGTGTTCTGCTTTTGCGGAGCAAACAGCAGATGATGCAAATAAGTCACTTAGCATATTTTGCTATAATTTGAAGTAGTTTTAAAGTTAAAGTGCACTTTTACCTACTAAGTAGACTAAAAACAAAAAGTGTAATTTCTTAAAGCATGCTTCAATATCTATGGATGATGGGCTTGCTTTGTTTGTGCCGACTATTAGAAGGAGGCGAAAATTTAGCTTGCCCTGGTATAGCAGCAGGTTGCTAAGTCTAAAAAATATAAGACACAGAGCTCATAAGAAATACAAAATTTCTAATTCACCGGAAGACAAATGCTTCTTTCTTCTGCGTAGAAAAGAATTTGAATTTTATCTAGATTCTTATTCAATAAATACGTAAGATCGATGGAAACACAAATAAGGTTTAATTCTAAGTCCTTTTGGGTGTTTTATAATGCCAAAATGAAAACTGGTGGTTTACCTATGTCCATGTTTTATCAGAGTTCGGTTGCGTCTTGTACTCAAGATGCTTGTGAACTTTTGGTTAGGTATTTTAGCACAATTTTTGGTAACATTGCTAGTATACCACCCTCCACTAATAAACATTGGCAGATTTTCTGTTTCTGAAAATGAAGTTCTCGACGTAATTAATAATCTTGATTTATCAAAAGCAGGCTTTAACTAGTACCACGTTCGTCCTTAAAGAATTGCTACTGATCGTTATATCTGCCGTTATCTATGATTTTTAATAGATCTCTACAAACCGGTGCTGTTGTGAGTGAATGGAAAATTGCATTTATTTCTTTGCTAAACTGGCCAAACTTGGTGTACATTCCACTGCTCTAAGCTGGATTAAATCTTATCAGATGATTTAAAGTTATTTTCTACTATAAGGAATGCGAAGGATTGTACAGACTTGCAGGGAGACATTTTTTCGTTTATATCTTGGTGCAATGAAAATAGTCTAACGCTGAACTTCATGAAGTGCAGTACATTAACGTTTTCAAAAAAGTATTTTCCAATTATTTTTGCATACAAATTCAGTAATACGGATTTTTTTGAACGAGTAGAGTCTAAAAAGGACTTAGGTGTATTTTTTTACTCAAAGCTCAATTTTAGCCTCCATAGAGATTTTATTTTATCCATTGCTAATTCTAGACTTGGCTTTATTAGGCGTAATTCAAAGGATTTTGTTGATCCTTTCACTTTGAGAGTCCTATTTATAAGTCTAGTGAGATCAACTTTAGAATATGCTTGCATTATCTGGGATCCCGATGCAAACACTCATATGAATCGGTTAGAAAAAATTCAAAGGCGCTTCACAAGTTTCGCCTTACGTAGATGGTATGCCCTTGATGGTATCTGCAAAATTTGGCTACCAGAAGAAAGGCTCAAGGCATTTTATTCATAAAAGATATCTACGACAATAAAATTGACCCTGCAGATCTTCTACTGCTTCTGAATTTTCATGCGCCAGAGAGACCTTTAAGGGAATTTACTTTATTTTATAATAGAACACATTACGCTTATGGTTGTAATGAACCGATTTACAAATTTTCTTCTTTGTGTAATCGTATCTTTAGAAATATTAACTTTGATGTAGAGAGGAGAATATTTAAGAGAAATGTATTTGAATTATTATAAATCTAAATTTTGTATGAACTAATATGATCTGTGAAGGCTATGCCTGGTAGTTTAAATAAATAAATAAATACAGAAGTATGTTTTAAATCTGATTGAGTTTTGCGCCAATATATTTAATAACATAATTTATACCATCACTCACCGTAGATATGCTATGTATATATGTCTTGCGCAAACTACCTTTAGATGAGATCTTGGTGACTGCATCCGTCAGGCGTCGTTGTTTTAAGTCTATAATGATGCCATGATGTGTGATAAAGTCCGCTCCAATGATTGGCGACTTTACTTCTGCTATGATGAATGGCTATCTGAACGGTCGACGTAAGCCCAAATCTAATGTTAAAACCTTTTCGCCGAACGTTCCAATTTCAGTTGTATTCGCTGCGTAGAGTGTTAACGCCTGCTTCACTGCCTTGGTTTTGATATACTCTCGAGGTATCACAGTCACTGCAGAGCCCGAGTGTATTAGAAAATTGAGATTATTATTTTTGTCATGCATAAATAAACGGTTTTCAGCTTGCACGCTACTACTTTCGCTGTCCACGATCGCTTCTACGTGGAACAGCGCATATAGTTTTCCTTGTTCCGCATTTTAAAAGAGCAAGGAGTAGTGCATCTAGTTGCGTCTTTTCCGAATCTCGCATGATAGCAAACTCCTGGCTGTTAGTCTGTGGAGTGGCTGATCTGTTGCGAGAAATCGAACGACTTCTCCGCTTTTGCTGGGTGCTTCTACCATTTTTATAGCTGATAGATGTGTCCAGCTTGGAACACAGTTTTTCTATCATCTGGGATAACGAAACCATGTTTTTTTTTTTCATGAGATTTATTCTTGAGTCCATTGACGCAATAGAAATCATTTCGTGAGACGTGTCATACGGTCTTGTTGAAGTTGCCATTATCCCAGTATTGACGCACGCTTCGAGAATTCTGTCAGCCAATTCTGCTAATTTTGTCAACGAATGATCCGTACTGCCAATGAACACAACACGAACGTTTGTCGGCATGCATTGCATAAACGGAGGGCGAAGGAAAACGTCATGTATACTTTCTCCACCTAATTGCTTAATTTCTCTCAACAGTTGAGACGGTTTGCGGTTATCTAATTGTAGCTCATTTAAGAATTTTTGTATCTGCGTCTCTTTGGAGTCGGTGAGGCGTAGAATTACAGGCTTATTCTGTAAACTCACAGCCTGCGTTCATTTCGATTTTATTCTTTGTTCTCTTTTGTTATTTTCTTAAAACATATGTTCTCTTGTCAGAAAAAAAATAAGACTGAACGTATCACATCCCATGTCTTTGCAACGTATGTTGTTGGTAGTTTTACATGCTTTTCAAAGCTGTTGATGAAAACATACGAATTTTGTAACATTCGACTGCATGCCTTTATCTGTCATATAGCTCGCAAAAGAAAACCAGTCGTTTCTAATCTTTCGGTGTTTGTGGTCATTTTGTCAGTGAAATTTTTTTGCGTTAACATTTAATATTGAATTTATTTGCGTTATTATAATTATTTTCCTAGTTAAAACTTCAATATTTTCACAATAAAACTTCAATATTTTCACACAATGCACCTTCTCTACTTAATTGATGATAATCCAATACGCTAACCATTGTTGCCAGGTTACGCCACATTAACTTTACATAAGAAATTGCGAAATTTACATACAAAATTACTTAATTTTAATTGAGATTATGTTGAAAATTTTAAAAATGTTCAACATTTAAAATCATGACACAATTTAGCAAATAAATAAATTCTTCATGTATAAAAATGTGGGAGATCTCATTTAAGCAATTGCTCTCATACTTAGCATTCATTATACATGGTAACACTATGCCGATTGAAATAGTATACAAACACATGTTTAGGGCAAGTTCACAGGATGATAATTTCACGCCGGGATCGGGACGCCAATCCCGATTCCAAGTAAATTTTAGTACCTCGTCCTGGCTGAGTGCTCCTAAGCGGACGCCAATCCCGATTCCAAGTAAATTTTAGTACCTCGTCCTGGCTAAGTGCTCTTAAGCGGACGGCAATCCCGATTCCAAGTAAATTTTAGTACCTCGTCCTGGCTGAGTGCTCTTAAGCGGACGCCAATTCCAATTCCAAGTAAATCTTAGTACCTCGTCCTGGCTGAGTGCTCTTAAGCGGACGCCAATCCCGATTCCAAGTAAATTTTACTACCTCGTCGTGGCCGAGTGCTTTTAAGCGGACGCCAATCCCGAATCCAAGTAAATTTTAGTACCTCGTAGTGGCTGACGCCGACAATCATATAAACTCGTATTCTAGAACTCTGTGTGTATGTATATAGATTTTGTATTCTTACGGTTTGAGTGCTATTCAGCGGACGTTAGAATTAAAGGAACTAGTTTTAAGAAATACTGTTAGTTCGTATAGTTAATGTATAGCAATAAAAGTCCGAAAAATAAAACTTTGAATAACGGTGAATACATAGTCGAAAACTGTCAAAAGAAAACCGAAAGCATTTTATTTAAGTGTTCGGTACGGGACTCTGGCGAGACTGAGTATACCCCGGCAAGAAACTTCGTTACAAAATGGCGCCCGAGCAGGGACATAGTTTCCTAGAAAAATCAAAAACTATAGTGCTGAATCGCGAAAAAAACCGTACTTTAGAAAAAAAACCATACTTTAGAAAAAATTATAAACAGTTACGCGAAGCGAACGATAAATCATTGTGAAAAAAAAAATTGTGCAAAACATTGTTCAAAGAAATAACGCGGAAACTGTTACAACGGAAAATCGAAATGGGTAAACGGTGGATTTATAATGTTCCGAAAGAAAATCTGCAGGTGATTTTACGTGAATTCGGTGTGGAATCAAAAGGCACGGTCGACGAACCTCTTAAAGTGCTCTCCGGGTTTATGATGTCGCCTGATCTGACCGACGAGGTGATCGACAGGTTGCGCGAACTTTAAGTGCAGTGGAATTGCGGTTTTTCTCCAAGTGCGCGACCGACGACGCCATCATTGCAAGGTGCGGTTCCGAAATACAGCGAACAGACGGCAAATGCAACAGAAGTGCTTAACGTGAACCCCGGCAATCAAGTTTCCATGTCAATAGGTGGTTGCATAGCAGCGAGGTGCGAGCCAGAGAGTGTGGCCCATAGTAGGATGTGCTACTCTGAGGTAATTGACAAGGTACGTAAATGGTCTTGTAGGTACGACGGTGGTAGGGACCCAATAGGCTTCATCTAGAGAGTCGAGGAGCTCACAGAGGCATATGAATTGCCTAAGCATATGCTGCCACGAACCATGCCGGAGTTGCTAAAGGACAAAGCTCTTTGTTGGTACAGGAATAACAATAAGAGCTGGTCAAGATGGGAATTGTTTTAAACCGATTTCCTGAAGTTCTTCTTGCCATCGAGATGTTTCGAAGAACTGGAGGACAACATTAGGAAAAGGATGCAAGGGCCTCGCGAGAAGTTCAAGGACTATGTACTGGCCATGCAGACATTAATGCAACATGTGAACTATACAGAGGAGCAAAAACTACAGAGAGAGATTTACAAGAATTGCCATAGGGATTATTTTCTTTACATAAGGAGGTCTGATTTCTCTGCGTTGGAAGATCTCATTGAATTGGTTGAAGATTTTGAAGGCATACGAAGGGAACCCGAACCTCCACGAGAAATTCATAATCAGCACCGACAATTACCAGGGACGCACAGGATGATTACCATAGAAAACACAGGAAGACAGCGAGACCTTCGAATAGCCTGTAGAAGATGTGGCGAAAATGGACATTTTCAATGAGAATGCCGAAACTCAAGGAAATTTTTCTGTTGGACTTGTGGAAAGGAGGGGGTCCGGACAATTGAATGCTGCAAGAAACCTTCGGGAAACGCGAAAGGTGTCCAGCAGGGACGAGAGCTGCTGGAACCGAACAAGATAGACTCTCATCGTACCCCACGAAGTGCTTAAACTACAATCGAGACCGGATTTACGCCAAGGTAGCCTTAGGAAGGGAACTCGTCACAGCTACTCTAGACACGGGAGCCTCGCGGAGCTTCATTAGTAACGCAGCGGCTGTGATGACAGACGGAAAGCTGATGGAGGTGGACGTACGGGTCAAAATGGCCGACGGCACCGTACGTACCGTGAAGGAAGCCGTCGAAGTCTGCGTGTGTTTGGGGACTGCAGAGTGTAAGCTCCCACTTCTAATTCTACAGGATGTGACAGACCATGTGATCCTGGGTTTGGACTTCCTGACATACATAGGAGCTTCTATTAGTTGTCGTGGTGAGACGATTACGCTGGGAGACTCGAAAGCCGAACGAGCGACTTGCTCGACAGTTTACACGGATTGCGCCCAAGTTCCTGAGGCAAAACCGTTGGAGAAGACTGACGTGGGAGACGAACAACACTCTGAACCAGGCGTAGAAACCAACAACTCGCGAAAAGATGACCAACACATCATCAACGAATTCCTAAAAACAGAGCATGAGAAATTCGAGATGCTGGAATGACCTTCCAACATAACGACCTATAGAATCGTCATGAGAGATGATAGGCCAATAAAGCAGAGGTATTACCCCAAGAACCCTGCAATGCAAGCGATAATTAACAAGTAGATAGACGAGCTGCTGGAAAAAGGCTGTATCGAGCCCTCACATAGCCCTTACAGTGCACCAATTGTTCTTGTTAAAAAGAAGAATGGGCAATGGCGACTTTGCGTGGATTATCGTCAGCTAAATGCAAGATCACTGCCTGACGCATACCCACTTCCGAGGATACAACACATTCTAGATCGACTCCGCGACGCGCAATACATTAGTACACTTGATCTCAAGAACGGTTGCTGGCAAATACCCATGAGTCCAGAAAGCAAGCAATACACTGCGTTCACAGTACCAGGAAGGGGACTCTTTCAATGGAAAGTTATGCCGTTCGGCCTACATTCGGCACCCGCGACGTTCCAAAGGGCATTGGGACAAGTCATTGGACCGGAGCTGGAACCACACGCGTTTGCTTACCTAGACGACATCATCGTAATAGGAAAGACGCGGGAAGAACACATGAACAATTTACAGGGAGTATTTCGACGTTTAAGGGCGGCTAATTTGAAAATCAACAAGGAGAAGTGCGAGTTTTTCCAGCAAGATTTGAAATATTTAGGTCACGTCGTGAGCCGCAGAGGAATTCACACAGATCCAGACAAGGTAGCGGCTATTCAGAAACTGGCGGCCCCAACAAATGTCAGAGGCGTTAGGCGATTCCTCGGGATAGCATCCTGGTACCGGCATTTCGTACCGGACTTCGCCAAATTGGTAGTCCCACTCAACAGCCTTCTTAAGAAGGGCAAACGCTGGCAATGGACCGACGAGCAACAGCAGGCGTTTGAGAACCTCAAGGAAAAGCTCACGAAGGCACCAGTACTGGCGTGCCCAGATTTTTCCAAACCGTTTACGCTGCAGACTGACGCCAGCAACCACGGGTTAGGAGCTGTTCTTACGCAAGAAACCGATGAGGGAGAGAAGGTCATCGCCTACGCAAGCCGGCATTTAAACAAGGCCGAAATTAACTACTCAGCGACAGAGAAGGAGTGCCTCGCGATCGTTTGGGAAATCAGAAAAATGCGACCGTACGAAGGCTACAAGTTCTGCGTCGTCAAAGACCACCTCTCACTGAAGTGGTTGAACTCGTTGGAGAATCCTTCAGGGCGTATAGCAAGATGGGCGCTCGAGTTACAACAGTACATGTTCAACGTGAAATACCGCAAGGGCAATTGGAACGTGGTCGCAGACGCACTTTCCAGACAGCCAGTAAAAAAACTGAGCACGGTTACGACTAACGGGGAAAAGTGCAACTGGATAGAAACCAAGATGGCAGAAATTAAGTGGAATCCAAAGAAGTTTGCCGATTATACTATGGAAAACGGTCAACTGTATCGACATATCCCAGGGCAGGTAAACGATGAGGATTGTGCCGCATGGAAGCTCTGTGTTCCGAGGTATCTTCGTGCCCGAGTCCTTAAGGAAAACCACGATGACCCCAGCACTGGACATCCAGGCATTAGAAAAACCGTCACCAGGATAGCCAATAGATACTACTGGCCAGGCATGTTCAGGGACATAAGAAAACACGTGCGCTGCTGTGAATCGTGTCAGCGATATAAACCATTGCAGAGCAAAGCCGCCGGGAAAATGCTCACACAGTTACCAGAGGAGCCTTGGTCAGTCGTCTGTTCCGATTTCATTGGACCATTACCCCGAAGCAAGCACGGCAACACGATGATACTAGTTTTCTTTGACAAATTCTCCAAGTGGACCGAAATCGTACCACTGAGACAAGCAACCACAGACAGTGTGAAGAAGGCGTTTCGAGAAAGGATTCTAGCGAGGTATGGAGTTCCAAAAGTTCTTGTCACGGACAACGGCGTTCAATTCAACAGTAGGACACTGCAGCGATTTCTTCAAGATTTAGGAATCCGACAACAGTTTACAGCACCTTATATCCCCCAGCAGAACCCAGCAGAAAGAGCCAACCGAAACGTGAAAAGAATTCTTGAACAAGTGGTCGATAATAGGCAAACCCAATGAGATGAGTTGATCCCAGAAGTTTCTTTGGCAATCAACAGCATGGCATCGGAGACGACAGGTTTCAGCCCCGCTTTACATCACACAGGGACGAGAACAGCGACTTCCAGTATCGCTTTTCGATGAGGTTACCATAGGTACAGGGTCAGCACCACAGAGTCCCGAACACAAGGGTAACCGGCTGCAGGAGATCGTGAGGAGGAACATCGAACGAGCATCCAAGGACCAAGCCCGACACTATGACCTTCGCCGAACACAATGAAACCCGGCAGTAGGAACGTGGGTATTATTGAGAAGCCATCCCCTATCGAAAGCAGTGGACAAGTTTACCGCCAAGCTAGCTCCAAAATACGACGGGCCATACCAAATCCAGAGATACACATCACCAGTTATCGTCGAGCTCAACTCCCAGGGAAATACGAAAACTCGCACGGCTCACATGGGGGAGCTCAAAGAATACCACCATGCAACCGAAGTATCGCGTGACACTGACCCCTAAACGGATCACTGTCCTGCTATCCGAAAGAAAGGGGGGGAGTGTAAGAAAAAATATTTTTTCTTACAACTCCGGGTGTAGAACCTGGCCTGCATCCCAACCGAGCCCGTTTTTAGTAAACGTAAACTGAAAACGCGGTGACCTGCGTTGTGCGGACCCAAGTTCAGGTGGAATTAATTCTATCAACAACAATGAAGAGAAAAAAAAAAGAAAGGCAACGTAGCAAAGGCGAAAATATGCAAAGCTAACAATAACAACAACAACCACATTAACTCGCTTGCTAACAAAGGGATAAAAAACAACAGTCACACAGAATACATGAACCACAAACTTTTTACAACAATTACAACACGGACCGAGACGCGAAACCACCAAGCAAAAATTAAAGCAGAGCCTTGGGAAATTACTAATAAAATCAGGTGGAATACTGTTGTTGTGAGTCACTGGTTCCGCTAGGCATACTTTCGGGCGATACTTAAAATTATGACTTCGCACTGAACATTTTTTGCACGTTGTGCTTGTTGGTTTAATTCCGCATTGCTGTTTCTAGAGCAATTCGTCGAATGATCGCAGGTCGCTGAGGCCGCGGTTTCGTTTTCATTAAATATTGTTGGCCATGGAACTAGTGACCCACTTTCTCGCGCTCAGGTATTGAAGCGGCGTTTCTCCGCTACAGTCAGCGTATTATTGTTATTTCCGTGTTTAAGTTTCCGCATGCATGAATATAAATAAGACTGGTATGGAGAGTTAGTAATAGAGTTGAGTTGCGTAAGTCAATCAGTGAGTAGTGATTAGTGAAGCAGGGCTTGCAAAACGTGTGCAGCTCCAGCGTATACAATAAAGTGTCTAAAACGGAATTAAAGTGTTTTTATTCGGACGGACTGTGGACTTTGGGGGAGCCCACAGCGAGGACTTCCAGGAGAATCACAACATATTTGGCGCAGCCGGTTATTATGTACCGAAAATCGTTCGCTCAGGTGAGTTTGTGTTAAAGAAAAATTTTAAAAGTGGTATAAATTATTTGTAGCAGACATATATAAATGCTAACACACATAAATAATCCTGGGCAAGACTCCCTTACACGTAATCCTGTGGCTGAGTCTGGCTATAAGGGGATTATTATAATAATTTGTCGAGCAAATTTAAAAATTATCAGAAGAATCGAAAATTGAATATTTTCTGATAATTTGTAAACAGTAGATTTAGCAGTTTTGCGAATGCTACGAGAAAAAAAATTTTTTTAAAGAAAATTCGCGAAGTGTAGCTGTAATTAAAAAGTGACGCGAAACTCGAGAGTGGCGGTGACGCTTACGCTTGAGGTTGGATTTCAGCTCAAAACATTGCGGAGGTTTTGATTGTTTTTTGCTCATTTGCTCGTCAGACCCAAAGTGTCGGCAAATGAAATGAAACGAAATGAACGCAGGCTGTGAGTTTACAGAATAAGCCTGTAATTCTACGCCTCACCGACTCCAAAGAGATGCAGATACAAAAATTCTTAAATGAGCTACAATTAGATAACCGCAAACCGTCTCAACTGTTGAGAGAAATTAAGCAATTAGGTGGAGAAAGTATACATGACGTTTTCCTTCGCCCTCCGTTTATGCAATGCATGCCGACAAACGTTCGTGTTGTGTTCATTGGCAGTACGGATCATTCGTTGACAAAATTAGCAGAATTGGCTGACAGAATTCTCGAAGCGTGCGTCAGTACTGGGATAATGGTAACTTCAACAAGACCGTATGACACGTCTCACGAAATGATTTCTATTGCGTCAGTGGACTCAAGAATTAATCTCATGAAAAAAACATGGTTTCGTTATCCCAGATAATAGAAAAACTGTGTTCCAAGCTGGACACATTTATCAGCTATAAAAATGGTAGAAGCACCCAGCAAAAGCGGAGAAGTCGTTCGATTTCTCGCAACAGATCAGCCACTCCACAGACTAATCAGCCAGGAGTTTGCTATCATGCGAGATTCGGAAAAGACGCAACTAGATGCACTACTCCTTGCTCTTTTAAAATGCGGAACAAGGAAAACTAGATGCGCTGTTCCACGTAGAAGCGATCGTGGACAGCGAAAGTAGTAGCGTGCAAGCTGAAAACCGTTTATTTATGCATGACAAAAATAATAATCTCAATTTTCTCATAGACTCGGGCTCTGCAGTGACTATGATACCTCGAGAGTATATCAAAACCAAGGCAGTAAAGCAGGCGTTAACACTCTACGCAGCGAATACAACTGAAATTGGAACGTTCGGCGAAAAGGTTTTAACATTAGATTTGGGCTTACGTCGACCGTTCAGATAGCCGTTCATCATAGCAGAAGTAAAGTCGCCAATCATTGGAGCGGACTTTATCGCACATCATGGCATCATTATAGACTTAAAAAAACGACGCCTGACGGATGCAGTCACCAAGATCTCATCTAAAGGTAGTTTGCGCAAGACATACATACATAGCATATCTACGGTGAGTGATGGTATAGATTATGTTTTTAAATATATTGGAGCAAAACTCAATCAGATTTAAAATATACTTTTGTATTTATTTATTTATTTAATCTACCAGGCATAGTCCTCACAGGTCATATTAGTTCATACAAAATTTAGATTTATAATAATTCAAATACATTTCTCTTAAATATACTCCTCTCTACATCAAAGTTAATATTTCTAGAGATACGATTACACAAAGAAGAAAATTTGTAAATCGGTTCATTACAACCATAAGCGTAATGTATTCTATTATAAAAGAAAGTAAATTCTCTTAAAGGTCTCTCTGGCGCATGAAAATTCAGAAGCAGTAGAAGATCTGCAGAGTCAATTTTATTGTCGTAGATATCTTTTATGAATAAAATGCCTTGAGCCTTTCTTCTGGTAGCCAAATTTTGCAGATACAGTAACTCACATCTCGATTCATAAGGCGGCATCGAATCAAGGGCATACAATCTACGTAAGGCGAAACTTGTGAAGCGCCTTTGAATTTTTTCTAACCGATTCATATGAGTGTTTGCATCGGGATCCCAGATAATGCAAGCATATTCTAAAATTGATCTCACTAGACTTATAAATAGGACTCTCAAAGTTAAAGGATCAACAAAATCCTTTGAATTACGCCTAATAAAGCCAAGTCTAGAATTAGCAATGGATAAAATAAAATCTCTATGGAGGCTAAAATTGAGCTTTGAGTAAAAAAATACACCTAAGTCCTTTTTAGACTCTACTCGTTCAAAAAAATCCGTATTACTGAATTTGTATGCAAAAATAATTGGAAAATACTTTTTTGAAAACGATAATGTACTGCACTTCATGAAGTTCAGCGTTAGACTATTTTCATTGCACCAAGATATAAACGAAAAAATGTCTCCCTGCAAGTCTGTACAATCCTTCGCATTCCTTATAGTAGAAAATAACTTTAAATCATCTGATAAGATTTAATCCAGCTTAGAGCAGTGGAATGTACTTACACCAAGTTTGGCCAGTTTAGCAAAGAAATAAATGCAATTTTCCCTTCACTGACAACAGCACCGGTTTGTAGACATCTATTAAAAATCATAGATAACGGCAGATATAACGATCAGTAGCAATTCTTTAACGACGAACGTGGTACTACTCAAAGCCAGCTTTTGATAAATCAAGATTATTAATTACGTCGAGAACTTCATTTTCAGAAACAGAAAATCTGCCAATGTTTACAAATTGATGTAAATTAGGAATACTAGTGGATTACTAGCAATGTTACCAAAAATTGAGCTAAAATACCTGACCAAAAGTTCACAAGCATCTTGAGTACAAGACGCAACCGAACTCTGATAAAACATGGACATAGGTAAACCACCAGTTTTCATTTTGGCATTATAAAACACCCAAAAGGACTTAGAATTAAACCTTATTTGTGTTTCCATCGATCTTACGTATTTATTGAATAAGAATCTAGATAAAAATTCAAATTCTTTTCTACGCAGGAGAAAGAAGCATTAGTCTTCCGGTGAATTAGAAATTTTGTATTTCTTATGAGCTCTGTGTCTTATATTTTTTAGACTTAGCAACTTGCTGTTATACCAGGGTAAGCTAAATTTTCGCCTCCTTCTAATAGTCGGCACAAACAAAGCAAGCCCATCATCAATAGATATTGAAGCATGCTTTAAGGAATTACACTTTTTGTTTTTAGTCTACTTACTATAGTAGGTAAAAGTGCACTTTAACTTTAAAACTACTTCAAATTATATCAAAATTTGCTAAGTGACTTTTTTGCATTTAGAGTACTTTTTCGCAGGAATATATATGTATATTCGTTATTGAAAACGAATTTTCGGATTAGCCTCTCACTGCTCCTCCAAGAACTTTAAAGTAAACAAAATTTTCTGAGGTTGAGGATAAACTTGAAAAAGATTCAAAAATAATATAAAAGTGACATAAGTACTAGCATGAAACAAGGTAGTTTAAAAACTACAAAACAATTGCATTGGTTTCCTCCAAATACATCGGCGAAGTCACATCGCAATATAAAACAATTTGCTCCAATACAACAAAGTAGTTGCAAACCTTATTTTCAGCAGAAGTATATTATAGTAAATATTGTTTTAGCAACATATTCTTATATAGAACATATTCATACATTATAGATAAGAAAATCAAAGCGGTTTATAGCGCAGCACGATTACTTCAACAAATATTTAAATGTTTTATATCCTCCTACGTTTGTTGCTTTGTATAGGCGGGAGTGTAGTTGAGGGACTATTCGATTCGAGCGACATGGAGCCACGTATTCGTTTGTGAGTGTGTTTAGGTGCTTCGCCGAATTTCCCTGTTATCTTCTTTTCGAGTTCCTTGATTTGTATTACATAAATCTTAGAAGTCACAATCTTATCTGTTTGAATTTGGTACCCCCAAAATTTAGATAATAAATCTTATTTAAATCAGTTACCCTTTGTGGTGTCCGTAACAAATGATATAGATGGTGGCGAGACCTGTGGAGTAGCAATCCTGCTAGAAAAATCTGAACCTAAACGCCTTCCCTTGCCTTCCGCACGTTTTCTTGATAACAAGCTAAACTCAATGTAAAGCAGAGTAAAATCATCAGTTTCGTTTGGAAAGGGGGATGGTTCCATTTCGTTCAATATATCTAAATTATAAAGGGTGCGAAGATGCCTCCATACTAACTCTGCAGTCATATCTCTATTAAGACTATTTGAAAGCCTACAATGCAAGTAATATACAATGCAAGTAATATAGAAATATTTATTAATCCCAACAGGTTTGAGACCTTCCTGTGCAAAGAATAAATGAATTTTCTCTTCAGCGGACCACTTCATCGAAACCCGCCTGTTGTAGATTGGTCATAAAAAGTAGTATCTTCTATGTGCGATTACCGTAAGTCAAAGAAGCAGGACGAAATTGGAATTAAAAACACACAGATAGAACTCATCGCACCGTTATTGTTTTGTAGCGGAATTTGTCTAATGAAATTAATTTAAATGTCATATATAAAAATATATTTAAATAAAAACCTGTAAAGAACAAGCACCTAATGCTTAAAACATAATTGGAAGCACTAAACACTAAACACAAAATCAGCTTTTCAAATTACACAGGTTCTTAGGGAATAATTTATCTGAGGAAAAAAGATAATTTATCTGAGAACATTTTTCCATAGATAAAAAGACAAATGTCTACGGGATAGATCTATTTCTAATTTCACACACACAAAGTGCTCTTCTACTTCTTTTGCTATTCCTTTGCTTACGTTTCAACACAGGAATTGACAGATTTTGTGTTTTGTCCGTGGGGTATAATTATGTTTTGTCCGTAAGAAAATGAGATAAATATAACCGAAATCAAATGTATTTAGTGTTTAGTGCTTCCGCATATGTTCTAAGCATAAGCCTCCAAACTAGGGATCAGCGATATTTTTGTATCGGTTACATTATCACTAGCATCTTAGTCACTAGTCACTGGATCCAGAGATCAGAGATAACGAGATGCGAAACTCAGCTTTCACAGCTGATAAAAATCGCTCTGACGTCTATTTTTTATGCACTGTTGAATTCACGTACATTGTACGTGAAAAAGCATGGTGGAAAAGTAAGGGCAAGCTCACATGACGGTAATTTGACCAACAAGAATCAAATTTGTTACTTTGACATGTAAATAAAATAAACAATTTGCGAGCGACAAAATGAACACAATTTACCGCAACAATGTTTCAGTCATTTTCACGATGAGTGAAAAACAAAGAAAAAATTTTTGATTTTCGTTGGTGAAATTATCATCCTGTGAACTTGCCCTAAACTTCAGTGAATATTTCACCTCAGCGTCATATCTTGAAGTGATACCACTCCCAGAGCAAATAAATACAAGTATTAATTAACATTTCAGCAGACTTATTTAAAAATTCCAACGCTTTTCCTTACAAATTGTCTCCTCATTTTGCTATCTGCAAATATAATTTTATTAATAAATTGCTCAAGAGCCAATCTGAGTAACAAAAATCGCGATCACAATTGGAATTTTTAAATTTCACCAAATGTAAACAAAGGTGGTGAAAACTTTTCTGGTCTAAAACAAGAGGTTCAAAAAAAATTTATTCGCTCCGGTGTACCCAAAGAAATTATTTTCAAATGATTTTAGAAAAAAATTATAAATCTAACTTCGCATTTCGGTGGTAGAAACTTGAACGACAGTCTTTAACTTAAAACCGTTTTTTGGAAATTTAATAAATAATTTCTTGTAATTGTTCGTTTACAAATTTGTCCGAAATTTGTTCGTCTACAAATTTGGTTTGTAGACAAACCAATTTCGCCGTTGTGCCATCTTCAGTGTCTATTTCCGTTCTTAGTTCTTTAATTTCTTTTAATTATCATTACAATAATGAAGGATGCATATGTTTGACATTTTGAATTATCAACCCTCCTAAATTCGAAATTAACTGCTACCATGCAGAAAATAAGAAAAGAAAAAGTAATAAGAAAAGTACAGAATTCCGAGAATCGAGTACAGAATTCCAACTAATTTTGCCTGATTACACTAATTTCATCAAAGAAATCTGAAGAAATGTGCAAGTAGTAGTGGAGAGTTTCGCTTCTCGTTATCTCTGCCAAAGATAACCAGATACGAAACTCTGCTTTCCCAGCCGATAAAAATCGCTCTGACGTCTATTTTTTTATGCACTGTTGAATTCACGTACACTGTACGTGAAAAAGCATGGTGGAAAAGTAAGGGCAAGCTCACATGACGGTCATTTGACCTACAAGAATCAAATTTGTTACTTTGACATGTAAAAAAAAATAAACAATTTGCGAGATTCAAAATGAACACAATTTACCGCAACAATGTTTCAGTCATTTTCACGATGGATGAAAAAAAATAAAAATGTTTGATTTTTGTTGGTGAAATTATCATCCTGTGAACTTGCCCTAAACTTCAGTGAATATTTCACCTCCGTTTCATATCCTAAGGTGAAACCACTCCCAGAGCAAATAAATAGAAATATTAATTAACATTTCAGCAGATTTATTTAAAAATTCCAACGCATATCCTTACACATTTTCTCCCCATTTTGCTATCTGCAAATATAATTTTATTAATAAATTGTTCAAGAACCAATCTGAATAACAAAAATCGCAATCACATTATGAATTTTTAAATTTCACCAAATGTAAACAAAGGCGGTGTAAACTTTTCTGGTCTAACACAAGAGGTGTAGAAGAGTATTTATCTACCTAAAAATATTATTTTCAAATGATTTTAGAAAAAATTTATAAATCTACTTTCGCTTTTCGGCGGTATAAACTTTAACGACAATTCTTTAAGTAGCTAATTTATAAATTCCTTATTTTAGAAATTGAATAAATAATTTCTTGTAATTGTTCCTCTACAAATTTGTCCGTAATTTGTTTGTCTACAAATTTGGTTTGTAGAGAAACCAATTTCGCGTTGTGCCATCTTCAGTGTGTATTTCCGTTCTTAGTTTTTTAATTTCTTTTAATTATCATTACAATAATGTAGGATGTATTTGTTTGCCGTTTTGAATTAACAACCCTCCTAAATCCGAAATTGACTGCTACCATGCGCAAACTGTGCAACAAATATCTGATTTCCTTCGACGACCTCCAAAAAAGGACCGATACAAGGCTCTGAAGGAAACACTAATACTACGCCTCAGCGACTCCAAAGAGACGCAGATACGAAAATTCTTAAATAAGTTACAATTAGATAACCGCAAACCGTCTCAACTGTTGAGAGAAATGAAGCAATTAGGTGGAGAATGTATACATGACAATTTCCTTCGCACTCGGTTTATGCAATGCATGCCGACAAACGTTCGTGTTGTGTTGATTGGCAGTACGGATCTTTCGTTGAGAAAATTAGCAGAATTGGCTGACAGAATTCTCGAAGCGTGCGTCAGTACTGGGATAATGGCAACTTCAACAAGACCGTATGACACGTCTCACGAAATGATTTCTATTGCGTCAATGGACTCAAGAATTAATCTCATGAAAAAGACATGGTTTCGTTATCCCAGATGATAGAAAAACTGTGTTCCAAGCAGGACACATTTATCAGCCATAAAAATGGTAGAAGCACCCAGCAAAAGCGGAGAAGTCGTTCGATTTCTCGCAACAGATCAGCCACTCCACAGACTAATCAGCCAGGAGTTTGCTATCATGCGAGATTCGGAAAAGAAGCAACTAGATGCACTACTCCTTGTTCTTTTAAAATGCGGAACAAGGAAAACTAGATGTGCTGTTCTACGTAGAAGCGGTCGTGGACAGCGAAAGTAGTAGCGTGCAACCTGAAAACCGATTATTTATGCATGACAAAAATAATAATCTCAATTTTCTCATAGACTCGGGCTCTGCAGTGACTGTGATACCTCGAGAGTATACCAAAACCAAGGCAGTAAAGCAGGCGTTAACACTCTACGCAGCGAATACAATTGAAATTGGAACGTTCGGCGAAAAGGTTTTAACATTAGATTTCGAGATTCGGCTTACGTCGACCGTTCAGATAGCCATTCGTCATAGCAGAAGTAAAGTCGCCAATCATTGGAGCAGACTTTATCGCACATCATGGCATCATTATAGACTTAAAACAACAACACCTGATGGATGCAGTCACCAAGATCTAATCTAAATGTAGTTTGCACAAGACATACATACATATTTTTCACTCCAACCGATCTTCGTTGTATCTACACCACCTATATCCGTCCGAAAATGGAGTACAATTCGCATATATGGTCGGGAGCTTCGCGAACATATCTTCAGCTCCTAGACCGAGTCCAATGTCGTGCGTTAAAACTTATAGGGGACAGTAGGGTATCCAGCTCTATTGAAACCTGGGAGCGTCGTCGAGATGTAGGGTGTGTATCATTATTTTACCGCTACTTTCATGGTAAATGTTCCTCTGAAGTAGCCGGCCTGATTCCTCCGGTTCAGGTATTTAGCAGAACTACTCGGCTTTCCAGAGCGGTGCACCCCTTTTACGTCGCGATTCCGTTCCAACGAACCACGCATTACCGTGAGAGTTCGTTTTTCGGTCGCGTCGTTAGATTGTGGAATAATCTCCCTGCGAGTGTCTTCCCGCCCTCTTACAGTGTCGAAACCTTTAAGCGAAGTGTAAACCGTCACTACTCCCTCTTTCCCCCTTCCCACTAACCTGTCATCCCCTCGGAACCAACAAATGCTGTGCATGGATAGGGGCATCCCCTGAGCTTGGTTTCATCTGTCATTGAAAAAAAAAAAAAATAAATAATTGGAAAATACTTTTTTGAAAATGTTAATGTACTGCACTTCATGAAGTTCAGCGTTAGACTATTTTCATTGCACCAAGATATAAACGAAAAAAATGTCTCCCTACAAGTCTGTACAATCCTTCGCATTCCTTATAGTAGATAATAACTTTAAATCAGCTGATAAGATTTAATCCAGCTTAGAGCAGTGGAATGTACACCAAGTTTGACCGGTGGAATGTACACCGGTTTGTAGAGATCTATTAAAAATCATAGATAACGGCAGATATAACGATCAGTAGCAATTCTTTAGGGACGAACGTGGTACTAGTCAGAGCCTGCTTTTGATAAATCAAGATTATTAATTACTTCGAGAACTTCATTTTCAGAAACAGAAAATCTGCCAATGTTTACAAATTGATGTAAATTAGGAATACTAGTGGAGGGTGGTATACTAGCAATGTTACCAAAAATTGAGCTGAAATACCTGACAAAAAGTTCACAAGCATCTTGAGTACAACACGCAACCGAACTCTGATAAAACATGGACATAGGTAAACCACCAGTTTTCATTTTGGCATTATAAAACACCCAAAAGGACTTAGAATTAAACCTTATTTGTGTTTCCATCGATCTTACGTATTTATTGAATAAGAATCTAGATAAAAATTCAAATTCTTTTTTACGCAGAGAAAGAAGCATTTGTCTTCCGGTGAATTAGAAATTTTGTATTTCTTATGAGCTCTGTGTCTTATATTTTTTAGACTTATTAATCTGCTGTTATACCAGAGTAAGCTAAATTTTCGCCTCCTCGTAGTCGGCACAAACAAAGCAAGCCCATCATCAATAGATATTGAAGCATGCTTTAAGAAATTACACTTTTTGTTTTTAGTCTACTTAGTAGGTAAAAGTGCACATTAACTTTAAAGCTACTTCAAATTATAGCAAAATATGCTAAGTAACTTTTTTGCATCATCTGCTGTTTGCTCCGCAAAAGCAGAACACAAATATAAAAAATATCAGCTAACTGCAAAACTTATGACCAAGATGCACCATAAACTTTTATTAAATCTCCAGCTTTACAAAGAGCAGACTTTTACTACACTTTTATTTTAAATAAAATACTGTGACGAATTTACAATGAAACTTTCGCGAAAGCACTGGAAACCATTCAAATCGCGCATAGATAGCTAGTTTCACAACCTTTCACAACTTTGTACCGCGACATCTAGCGCGAGATAGATCGACAATTTGCTAGATAATTCCAGAACCTTCAAGACGACATCTAGCGCAGGATAGACCAAATAGTTAGATCGACAATTTGCTACATAATTCCAGAACCTTCCACGATCTTTCACAACGACATCTAGCGCGGGTTAGATCAAATAGATATATCGAGAATTTGCTACATAGTTCCAGAAACTCCCGCAGCAGTGTCCACTGCCATATAAATAGACGCAGGGCGTCTCAGTTAGTTAGTTCGAGTTTGGTTCTTGAACAGCAAAGACAACAAGGCTGGAAACTCATTTTTCGCTTTCACTGTGTTAGTGAAATCAGGCTGAAGTGTGTAAATTAAACAAACAAAATGCATGCAATTTTGACAACTTGAAGCAAATTTTGACAAGTTGAACAAAATTGTTTACAAAATTTTGAGAGAGGATTTACATTTTTTGAAAGAGAATTGCAACCCTTGTTCTTCTTCACCGCACTAGCCTAGAAACATAATTTTTAAAATACGTAAAGAAAACAAGGAGATAGGCTTTAAACTAACTTATGCTTTTAGAAATGCGCAAGAAATCTTTTCCAAGTCATGTTGCTACATTATATCATATAATTTGCGAAGGAAACCAAGTCAAACTCCATAAAATTTGCTCGATTCGCAAATATAATCAGCTATTTTTACCTACCACACGTACTATTAGCTGTAAGAGATGCCAACATATTTTACTTTAGATTGTGGTGTAAATTTCCACACCACCTCAAGGATGGTGTGGAAAAGTAGCAAAAGCTTTTTTATAAAGTTATTAAAATAGTTAGAAAGTAACTTAAAAATCATTGTTATAATTGTTTAAAAGATTTTTTCTTTTACAAATTACAAAAAAAAGTCAGTTTACATTACTGCTTGCATATTGTTTATTGTTTACATACTGTTTGTTGTATATTTCCAAACAGTTAAGGAATCATCAAAACCGCGAAGGATCTTACATGCAATGAAGTTTTTCTATTAAAGCTTACTTAAAAATCCATATAAGTAATATTTAATAATTGCGCCTCGTTGGTATCCCTGTCATGAACTCACCCCATCATTTTGTGACGGTGTGGTAACAAACCGGAATGGTTTACTTTTTCAACTAAATTCCTTTGCATTAGCCAGTTTTAGCTTGTAACTTGTGAGTGTGCGGACGGACATGTTTTTGAGCTCGCTCACGAAATGAGAGGAGTTTCCAGTCTTGTTGTCTTTGCTTGAACAGAACACATCGACACCTTGTGAGCATAGCGTCAAGTAATAAGTGTTAATAAGTGCAATAAGAAAAGAATAAAATTTGTGAAATTAAGAACAGCAAAACTTTTGAGTTTTATTAGATTATTCACAATCCAGAGATCGAACCTAAGAGAGAGTCGTACCCGTAAATCTAAATTTACGTAACAATACCATAACCATAAATAGAAATAAATTTAAAGGGCACTTTGTAACTGAGGGTAGCTCTATTTAGAGTACTTTTTCGCAGGACTATATATGTATATTCGTCATTGAAAACGATTTTCGGATTAGCCTCTCACTGCTCCTCCAAGAACTTTAAAGTAAACAAAATTTTCTGAGGTTGAGGATAAACTTGAAAAAGATTCAAAAATAATATAAAAGTGACATACGTATTAGGATGAAACAAGGTAGTTTAAAAACTACAAAACAATTACATTGGTTTTCTCCTAATACTTCGCCGAAGTCACATCGCAATATAAAACAATTTGCTCCAATACAACAAAGTAGTTGCAAACCTAATTTTCAGCAGAAGTATATTATATGTAGTAAATATTATTTTAGCAACATTTTCTTATATAGAACATATTCATACATTATAGATAAGAAAATCAAAGCGGTTTATAGCGCAGCACGATTACTTCAACACATATTTAAATGTTTTATATCCTCCTACGTTTGTTGCTTTGTACAGGCGGGAGTGTAGTTGAGGGACTATTCGATTCGAGCGACATGGAGCCACGTATTCGTTTGTGAGTGCGTTTAGGTGCTTCGCCGAATTTCCCTGTTATCTTCTTTTCGAGTTCCTTGATTTGTATTACAGAAATCTTAGAAGTCACAATCTTATCTGTTTGAATTTGGGGGTACAAAACGGTCCTCTTCAGCGGACCACTCCATCGAAACCCGCCTGTTGTAGATTGGCCATAAAAAGTAGTATCTTTTATGTGCGATTACCGTAAGTCAAAGGAGCAGGACGCAATTGGAATTAAAAACCACAGATAGAACTCATCGCACCGTTATTGTTTTGCAGCGGAATTTGTCTAATGAAATTAATTTAACTGTCATATACAAAAATATATTTAAATAAAAAACTGTAAAGAACAAGCAATTAATGCTTAAAACACAATTAGAAGTACTAAACACTAAACACAAAATCAGCTTTTCAAATTACACAAGTGTTCCAGAGCCAATCTGAGTAACAAAAATCGCGATCACAATTGGAATTTTTAAATTTCACCACATGTAAACAAAGGTGGTGAAAACTTTTCTGGTCTAAAAAAAGAGGTGCAGAAGAAAATTTATTCTCCCGGTGTACCTAAAAACATTATTTTCAAATGATTTTAGAAAAAATGTATAAATCTTCGTTCGCATTTCGGTGGTAGAAACTTGAACGACAATTCTTTAAGTAGTTAACTTATAAATTCCTTTTTTTGGAAATTTAATAAATAATTTCTTGTAATTGTTCGTCTACAAATTTGTCCGTAATTTGTTTGTCTACAAATTTGGATTGTAGAGAAACCAATTTAGGCGTTGTGCCATCTTCAGTGTATATTTCCGTTCTTAGTTTTTTAATTTCTTTTAATTATCTTTACAATAATGTAGGATGTCTATGTTTGCCGTTTTGAATTAACAACCCTCCTAAATCCGAAATTGACTGCTACCATGCGCAAAAGCAAAGTACAGAATTCCGAGAATCGAGTATAGAATTCCGACTAATTTCACTGAATGCGGAAACTGTGCAACAAATATCTGTTTTCCTTCGACGACCTCCAGAAGAGCACCGATACAAGGCTCTGAAGGAAACATGGGATGGGAACTCGTAAGAATTGACCGGGTTTTGCTTTTATCTGTCATTCTTCATGTGTTTGTATACTTTCAATCGGCATAGTGTTACCATGTATAATGAATGCTAAGTATGAGAGCAATTGCTTAAATGAGATCTCCCACATTTTTATACATGAAGAATTTATTTATTTGCTAAATTGTGTCATGATTTTAAATGTTGAACATTTTTAAAATTTACAACATAATCTCAATTAAAATTAAGTAATTTTGTATGTAAATTTCGCAATTTCTTATGTAAATTTAATGTGGCGTAACCTGGCAACAATGGTTAGCGTCATGGATTATCATCAATTAAGTAGAGAAGGTGCATTGTGTGAAAATATTGAAGTTTTATTGTGAAAATATTGAAGTTTTAACTAGGAAAATAATTATAATAACGCAAATAAATTCAATATTAAATGTTAACGCAAAAAAATTTCACTGACAAAATGACCACAAACACCGAAAGATTAGAAACGACTGGTTTTCTTTTGCGAGCTATATGACAGATAAACGCATGCAGTCGAATGTTACAAAATTCGTATGTTTTCATCAACAGCTTTGAAAAGCATGTAAAACCACCAACAACATACGTTGCAAAGACATGGGATGTGATGCGTTCAGTTTTATTTTTTTTCTGACAAGAGAACATATTGTGACGAATTTACAATGAAACTTTCGCGAAAGTTCTGGAAACCATTCAAATCGCGCATAGATAGCTAGTTTCACAACCTTTCACATCTTTGTACGGCGACATCTAGCGCGAGATAGCTCGACAATTTGCTAGAAAATTCCACGATCTTTCACAACGGCATCTAGCGCGGGATAGATCAAATAGATAGATCGAGAATTTGCTACATAATTCTAGAACCTTCCGCAGCAGTATCAACTGCCATATAAATAGACGCAGGGCGTCTCAGAGAGTTAGTTCGAATTTGGTTATTGAACAGTACACATCGACACCTTGTGAGCATAGCGTCAAGAAATAAGTGTTAATAAGTGCAATAATAAAAGAATAAAATCTGTGAAATTAAGAACAGCAAAATCTTTGAGTTTTATTAGATTATTCACAATCCAGAGATCGAACCTAAGAGAGAGTCGTACCCGTAAATTTAAATTTACGTAACAATTGGTGTCAGAAGTGGGATTGCTAAATAATCCTAAATTATGGTGAAGTTTGCTGAACTGAGAATACCCCAGCTGAGGGAAGAGCTGGAGGCTAGAGGTTTGCCTGTGACAGGGCATAAGGCAGATTTACAAGCACGGTTGCGTAAAGCAATGGAGAGTGAGGGCATCGATGTTGAAGAATATGAGTTCTGTCATGATGCTTCAGGAGTTTCATCTAAAGTCGAGGAGCAGTTGGTAGAGCCGCAGCCAGCTCCAGCATGTGACATGAATGTGCTTTTAGCAGCAATGGCGCAGCAGACTTCTCAATTGCAGGAGCAACTGGCACAAAACACTTCACAATTGCAGGAGCAGTTTACACAAAGCACCTCGCAACTGCAGGACCAACTATCTCGTATAGAAGGGAATTCTTCCATATTGCAGGCGAGGCAGGACAAAATGGAGGATGAATTACACAGATTAGAATCCAGACTAGAATCAGAAATACTGCGGCTGGATGGTCATGTGCGAGAAATACAGTCCAGTGATCCAGTTACAGCTGTTAGCGCAACGAAATTGCAAGCGCCAACGTTCGACGGAACTATACCGTTTAAAATTTTTAAACTACAGTTCGAGACCACAGCACAAGCCAATCACTGGACTACGGCGGATAAAGTGGCAGCTTTGGTGGTATCATTGAAAGGCTCCGCCGTCGAAGTTCTGCAAACAGTTCCTGAAATTGAGCGTGGTAATTATGACGCGTTAATGGCAGCAATTGAACGACGATATGGTAGCGACCATAGAAAACAAGTGTTACAACTGGAGCTGATGAATCGTTACCAAAAAGCAAACGAGTCGTTACAAGAATATGCAACGGAGATAGAGCGGCTCGCGCATTTGGCCAACGCAGATGCACCAGCGGAAGTAACTGAATTACTTAAAATTCAGGCGTTTATGAGTGGTATACGAGATGCGGATACCAAACGTGCAGTCTACTCCATGCCAAAGAAGACGTTTGCCGAAACAGTGTCATTTGCCTTAACGCAGGAAACAGCATGCCTTTTAAGCAATAAGGCGCATAGAGTTCATCGGCTGGAAGTTGAGCCAAGTGAATCCCTAGAGAAAACCATAAGGGATCTCATCCAGACTATTTCTCAGAGGATGCCAACCTCGCGCAAGGGCTTTGAACTAAAGTGTTACAGCTGTGGAACACCAGGACACCTGGCACGGAATTGTAATGCGTCTGGTAAGAAAAACGTAGATGCAAGGAAAAGAAGCAACGAAGATGCAAGTGGCGCTTCTGAAGAGAAACGATCGTTAAAATAAAACGGACCAGTTCAAAGGGGCGTGAGCTGGTTCCCACAACTGATTGCCCCACTGTCTCCGTTTCACAAATACAGCGTAAAAACAATAATTTAACCATAAACGGGACCGTAAACAGACGATCGCTGGTCTTAACTCTGGACACGGGCGCAACACATTCTATCATTCGATCAGACCCAGCAGGGGATAACGTTGAGCCGCTCATTGGTTGCAAGCTACGAACAGCTACAGGGGAGGAAGCTGCGATTTGTGGAAAACTGGTGTGCAAGGTTCAGATTGGAACGTTAGAAGTGGTTCACACCTTCTTAGTGGCTGGAATAATGGACGAGGTAATAATCGGCGTGGATTTTATGCTAGCCCATGGTCTTACTCTGGATCTGAAGAAAAGAATGCTGACGTGCCAGAACATGGAGATACCCCTAAGCACTGGGTATGAACGGCCTCAGATCAGGAATGTAAGTGTAAGTCACCGTCAGCAGATTCCACCAAAGTCTGAAGCAGTACTGTGGGCATGTGTGGAGGGAGACTGTGGAGCAAGCAGGCTGTGGGTAGTAGAGGCATCAGAAAGGACTGCAAATATATTGGTTGGACGAACCTTGGTACAAACGGGAAATAATAAGCGGATCCCAATTCGAGTGATGAATGAGTTCAGGTCACCGATATTTTTGGAGAAAGGAGAGTTAGTAGGACAATGCCAAGCTGTGGAAGCCGTGTTAATTGTGACAATCCTTCTCAGGAATGCGAAAACGAGGTTCTCAAAGATGGCATGAAAATTCCTAACATCGTGAATACCTGGTTGAATGAGGTGAGCGGGCCAGAAAAGATGAAAGCAAAACGGCTACTAGAGAACTATAGCTCCATATTTGCGAACGATGGCAATAAATTTGGAAGAACTGCCATTGTGCAACATCGAATAGACACTGGCGATGCAAGACCGATTCGGCAAGCTCCACGCAGAGTCCCACTAGCAAAACGAGAAGATGCGGGACAGATAATAGACGAAATGCAAAAAGGTGGAGTTATTGAACCATCAACTAGCCCATGGTGTTCACCGGTCGTGTTAGTTAAAAAGAAAGATGGAAGCACCCGGTTTTGCGTTGACTATCGGAAGCTGAACGATGTCACTAAAAAGGACAGCTACCCACTGCCGCGAATAGACGACACCTTGGACACGTTATCCGGTGCGAAATGGTTTTCAACGCTGGATTTGCAAAGTGGTTATTGGCAAGTGGAGATCGAGAAATCCGATCGCGAAAAAACTGCTTTTAGCATCGGGGATGGATTGTGGCAATTCTCCGTGATGCCATTTGGATTATGCAACGCTCCGGCAACTTTTGAGCGTTTAATGGAACACGTACTAAAAGGGCTTCACTGGAAAACATGTTTGGTGTATCTTGATGACATTATCGTCATGGGCCGGAGTTTTGATGACCACCTCAAAAATTTAGAAGATGTCTTTCGACGAATTGCTTCTGCTGGATTGCGGTTGAATCCAAAAAAATGCAATCTATTTAAAACCGAAGTCACTTATTTGGGCCACAAAATCACCACTAGAGGAATCCACACTGATGAAAACAAAATAAAATCGGTAAGAGATTGGCCTCGACCAACGAATGTTCATGAAGTGCGTAGCTTCCTTGGGCTCTGTACATATTACCGACGCTTTGTACCCGGATTTGCCAACGTTGCGAGAAGTTTGCATAATTTGACGAAGAAAAACTGCAAATTTGTGTGGAAAGAGGAGGAAGAGAATGCCTTTCAGCAGTTGAAGGAATTACTATGTACAGCTCCAATGTTGGCTTATCCAGTTCCTGGCGGAAAGTTCGTCCTAGATACAGATGCTAGTGCACATGGAATAGGAGGCGTACTCTCACAGGTTATCGATGGTCAGGAAAAAGTAATTGGGTACTATAACAGAGTCCTTGGAAAACCGGAAAGGAACTATTGCGTTACGAGGCGGGAACTCTTGGCAGTGGTCGAATGCGTGAAACATTTTCACAAATACCTGTATGGACAGCATTTCCATCTAAGAACAGATCATGCAGCACTCAGATGGTTACTCCAGTTTAAAAATCCGGAAGGACAGATTGCGCGATGGATAGAAAGGTTACAGAATTACGACTGTGAAATACAGCATCGGAAAGGTGGGCGACATGGAAACGCCGATGCACTATCTCGACGCCCATGTGCATTGGAGTGTAAGCATTGCTCCAAGGCTGAAAGAAGCGAAGGTATAGTTGACATCCGATTAACAAATCTGCAACCTGATGATGAATGGGTATCCAGCGCTGTAAGGAAAAGCCAACTAAAGGATGCGGACTTGGTTAAGGTCATGAAAGCGAAAGAAACAGATAAAAGACCAACCAAGGAAGAAATGGCATCAGAAAGTCCGTTGGCTAAGGCGTATTGGGCGCAATGGAATAGCTTGAGGTTGATAAACGGAGTTCTGCATCGTTCATGGGAAAGTGAAGATGGTAAACACACTCGCGATTTGGTTGTCCTACCGAAGTCTAGGATAGCAGCTGTATTAGAAGAGTTTCACAATGGACCAAGTGGAGGGTATCTTGGCATCACGAAAACTCTGGAAAAGATTAAACAACGGTTTTACTGGGTGAATTGCCAAGAATCAGTTGCTGAATGGATTAAAAACTGCGCGCAATGCATGGCAGCTAAGGGTCCGAAAGTTAGAAGCAGAGGAAGGTTGCAGCAGTACAATGCGGGAGCACCATTTGAACGCGTTGCGATGGATGTAGCCGGTCCATTCCCTACTAGCGACTCTGGGAACAAATATGTGTTGGTGATCATGGACTATTTCAGTAAGTGGCCAGAAGTATATGCTATACCAAATCAGGAGGCTAAAACTGTAGCCGAAGCTTTTGTGCAGAATTGGGTCACGCGATTTGGAATACCAATTGAGTTGCATTCAGATCAAGGGAGGAACTTTGAGTCTGCTATATTTCAAGAAATGTGCTCATTGTTGGGTATCAAGAAAACTCGAACGACAGCTCTGCATCCACAATAGGATGGCATGGTGGAAAGGTTTAACCGTACATTAGAAGAGCATTTACGAAAAGTACTGAGCAAATGTCAGCGCAATTGGGACAAGCACATTCAAATGCTTTTATTGGCTTACCGATCAGCAGTCCATGACACTACTGGCCATCCACCTGCGAGGATTATTTTCGGTACAGATTTGAGACTCCCATCAGATTTGAAATATGGAAAGAGCAATCAACTTACTGAAACTGGAGGCAGCTATTGGGAATTGCTTCAGTCCGAAATGGATGAAATACATCAACATGTGAGGCAGCGAACACAGCTAATGAGCAATAAAATGAAGGATCGTTACGACCGAGCTATGAATTCAGAAGGATTTCAAGAAGGCGACTTGGTGCTGCTGTACAATCCGCAACGGAAAAAGGGTATGTCTCCAAAGTTGCAAACATCGTGGGAAGGTCCATACAAAGTCTTAAACCGACTGAACGTTGTTGTGTATCGCATACAATCCCACACGCAGAGACGAGGTAAAATTAAAGTCGTTCACTTGGAGAGACTAGCCCCATATGGATCAAAGAATTTTGAGTCTGATCGGGACGATCAGACTTAAGTGGAGGGCAGTGTGACGAATTTACAATGAAACTTTCGCGAAAGTTCTGGAAACCATTCAAATCGCGCATAGATAGCTAGTTTCACAACCTTTCACATCTTTGTACGGCGACATCTAGCGTGAGATAGCTCGACAATTTGCTAGAAAATTCCACGATCTTTCACAACGGCATCTAGCGCGGGATAGATCAAATAGATAGATCGAGAATTTGCTACATAATTCTAGAACCTTCCGCAGCAGTATCAACTGCCATATAAATAGACGCAGGGCGTCTCAGAGAGTCAGTTCGAATTTGGTTATTGAACAGTACACATCGACACCTTGTGAGCATAGCGTCAAGAAATAAGTGTTAATAAGTGCAATAATAAAAGAATAAAATCTGTGAAATTAAGAACAGCAAAATCTTTGAGTTTTATTAGATTATTCACAATCCAGAGATCGAACCTAAGAGAGAGTCGTACCCGTAAATTTAAATTTACGTAACAATATGTTTTAAGAAAATAGCAAAAGAGAACAAAGAATAAAATCGAACTGAACGCAGGCTGTGAGTTTACAGAATAAGCCTGTAATACTACGCCTCACCGACTCCAAAGAGACGCAGATACGAAAATTCTTAAATGAGTTACAATTAGATAACCTCAAACCGTCTCAACTGTTGAGAGAAATGAAGCAATTAGGTGGAGAAAGTATACATGACGTTTTCCTTCGCCCTCCGTTTATGCAATGCATGCCGACAAACGTTCGTGTTGTGTTGATTGGCAGTACGGATCATTCGTTGACAAAATTAGCAGAATTGGCTGACAGAATTCTCGAAGCGTGCGTCAGTACTGGGATAATGGCAACTTCAACAAGACCGTATGACACGTCTCACGAAATGATTTCTATTGCGTCAATGGACTCAAGAATAAATCTCATGAAAAAAAAAACATGGTTTCGTTATCCCAAATGATAGAAAAACTGTGTTCCAAGCTGGACACATCTATCAGCTATAAAAATGGTAGAAGCACCCAGCAAAAGCGGAGAAGTCGTTCGATTTCTCGCAACAGATCAGCCACTCCACAGACTAACAGCCAGGAGTTTGCTATCATGCGAGATTCGGAAAAGACGCAACTAGATGCACTACTCCTTGCTCTTTTAAAATGCGGAACAAGGAAAACTATATGCGCTGTTCCACGTAGAAGCGATCGTGGACAGCGAAAGTAGTAGCGTGCAAGCTGAAAACCGTTTATTTATGCATGACAAAAATAATAATCTCAATTTTCTAATACACTCGGGCTCTGCAGTGACTGTGATACCTCGAGAGTATATCAAAACCAAGGCAGTGAAGCAGGCGTTAACACTCTACGCAGCGAATACAACTGAAATTGGAACGTTCGGCGAAAAGGTTTTAACATTAGATTTGGGCTTACGTCGACCGTTCAGATAGCCATTCATCATAGCAGAAGTAAAGTCGCCAATCATTGGAGCGAACTTTATCACACATCATGGCATCATTATAGACTTAAAACAACGACGCCTGACGGATGCAGTCACCAAGATCTCATCTAAAGGTAGTTTGCGCAAGACATATATACATAGCATATCTACGGTGAGTGATGGTATAGATTATGTTATTAAATATATTGGCGCAAAACTCAATCAGATTTAAAACATACTTCTGTATTTATTTATTTATTTAAACTACCAGGCATAGCCTTCACAGATCATATTAGTACATACAAAATTTAGATTTATAATAATTCAAATACATTTCTCTTAAATATACTCCTCTCTACATCAAAGTTAATATTTCTAGAGATACGATTACACAAAGAAGAAAATTTGTAAATCGGTTCATTACAACCATAAGCGTAATGTGTTCTATTATAAAATAAAGTAAATTCCCTTAAAGGTCTCTCTGGCGCATGAAAATTCAGAAGCAGTAGAAGATCTGCAGAGTCAATTTTATTGTCGTAGATATCTTTTATGAATAAAATGCCTTGAGCCTTTCTTCTGGTAGCGAAATTTTGCAGATACCATCAAGGGCATACCATCTACGTAAGGCGAAACTTGTGAAGCGCCTTTGAATTTTTTCTAACCGATTCATATGAGTGTTTGCATCGGGATCCCAGATAATGCAAGCATATTCTAAAGTTGATCTCACTAGACTTATAAATAGGACTCTCAAAGTGAAAGGATCAACAAAATCCTTTGTATTACGCCTAATAAAGCCAAGTCTAGAATTAGCAATGGATAAAATAAAATCTCTATGGAGGCTAAAATTGAGCTTTGAGTAAAAAAATACACCTAAGTCCTTTTTAGACTCTACTCGTTCAAAAAAATCCGTATTACTGAATTTGTATGCAAAAATAATTGGAAAATAAAGATATAAACGAAAAAATGTCTCCCTGCAAGTCTGTACAATCCTTCGCATTCCTTATAGTAGAAAATAACTTTAAATCATCTGATAAGATTTAATCCAGCTTAGAGCAGTGGAATGTACACCAAGTTTGGCCAGTTTAGCAAAGAAATAAATGCAATTTTCCATTCACTCACAACAGCACCGGTTTGTAGAGATCTATTAAAAATCATAGATAACGGCAGATATAACGATCAGTAGCAATTCTTTAAGGACGAACGTGGTACTAGTTAAAGCCTGCTTTTGATAAATCAAGATTATTAATTACGTCGAGAACTTCATTTTCAGAAACAGAAAATCTGCCAATGTTTATTAGTGGAGGGTGGTATACTAGCAATGTTACCAAAAATTGAGCTAAAATACCTAACCAAAAGTTCACAAGCATCTTGAGTACAAGACGCAACCGAACTCTGATAAAACATGGACATATGTAAACCACCAGTTTTCATTTTGGCATTATAAAACACCCAAAAGGACTTAGAATTAAACCTTATTTGTGTTTCCATCGATCTTACGTATTTATTGAATAAGAATCTAGATAAAATTCAAATTCTTTTTTACGCAGAGAAAGAAGCATTTGTCTTCCGTTGAATTAGAAATTTTGTATTTCTTATGAGCTCTGTGTCTTATATTTTTTAGACTTAGCAACCTGCTGCTATACCAGGGCAAGCTAAATTTTCGCCTCCTTCTAATAGTCGGCACAAACAAAGCAAGCCCATCATCCATAGATATTGAAGCATGCTTTAAGAAATTACACTTTTTGTTTTTAGTCTACTTAGTAGGTAAAAGTGCACTTTAACTTTAAAACTACTTCAAATTATAGCAAAATATGCTAAGTGACTTATTTGCATCATCTGCTGTTTGCTCCGCAAAAGCAGAACACAAATATAAAAAATATCAGCTAACTGCAAAACTTATGACCAAGATGCACCATAAACTTTTATTAAATCTCCAGCTTTACAAAGAGCAGACTTTTACTACACTTTTATTTTAAATAAAATACCATAACCATAAATAGAAATAAATTTAAAGGGCACTCTGTAACTGAGGGTAGCTTTATTTAGAGTACTTTTTCGCAGGACTATAGATGTATATTCGTCATTGAAAACGAATTTTCGGATTTGCCTCTCACTGCTCCTCCAAGAACTTTAAAGTACTCAAAATTTTCTGAGGTTGAGGATAAACGGGAAAAAGATTCAAAAATAATATAAAGGTGACATACGTACTAGGATGAAACAAGGTAGTTTAAAAACTACACAACAATTGCATTGGTTTTCTCCTAATACTTCGCCGAAGTCACATCGCAATATAAAACAATTTGCTCCAATACAACAAAGTAGTTGCAAACCTAATTTTCAGCAGAAATATATTATAGTAAATATTATTTTAGCAACATTTTCTTATATAGAACATATTCATACATTAGATAAGAAAATCAAAGCGGTTTATAGCGCAGCACGATTACTTCAACACATATTTAAATGTTTTATATCCTCCTACGTTTGTTACTTTGTATAGGCGGGAGTGTAGTTGAGGGACTATTCGATTCGAGCGACATGGAGCCACGTATTCGTTTGTGCGTTTAGGTGCTTCGCCGAATTTCCCTGTTATCTTCTTTTCGAGTTCCTTGATTTGTATTACATAAATCTTAGAAGTCACAATCTTATCTGTTTGAATTTGGTACCCCCAAAATTTAGATAATAAATCTTATTTAAATCAGTTACCCTTTGTGGTGTCCGTAACAAATGATATAGATGGTGGCGAGACCTGTGGAGTAGCAATCCTGCTAGAAAAATCTGAACCTAAACGCCTTCCCTTGCCTTCCGCACGTTTTCTTGATAACAAGCTAAACTCAATGTAAGGCAGAGTAAAATCATCAGTTTCATTTGGAAAGGGGGATGGTTCCATTTCGTTCAATATATCTAAATTATAAAAGGTGCGAAGATGCCTCCATACTAACTCTGCAGTCATATCTCTATTAAGACTATTTGAAAGCCTACAATGCAAGTAATATACAATGCAAGTAATATAGAAATATTTATTAATCCCAACAGGTTTGAGACCTTCCAGTGCAAAGAATAAATGAATTTCCTCTTCAGCGGACCACTCCATCGAAACCCGCCTGTTGTAGATTGGTCATAAAAAGTAGTATCTTCTATGTGCGATTACCGTAAGTCAAAGAAGCAGGACGAAATTGGAATTAAAAACACACAGATAGAACTCATCGCACCGTTATTGTTTTGCAGCGGAATTTGTCTAATGAAATTGATTTAAATGTCATATATAAAAATATATTTAAATAAAAACCTGTAAAGAACAAGCACCTAATGCTTAAAACATAATTGGAAGCACTAAACACTAAACACAAAATAAGCTGTTCAAATTACACAGGTTCTTAGGGAATAATTTATCTGAGGAAAAAAGATAATTTATCTGAGAACACTTTTCCATAGATAAAAAGACAAATGTCTACGGGATAGATCTATTTCTAATTTCACACACACAAAGTGCTCTTCTACTTCTTTTGCTATTCCTTTGCTTACGTTTCAACACAGGAATTGACAGATTTTGTGTTTTGTCCGTGGGGTATAATTATGTTTTGTCCGTAAGGAAATGAGATAAATATAACCGAAATCAAATTTATTTAGTGTTTAGTGCTTCCACATATGTTCTAAGCATAAGCCTCCAAACTAGGGATCAGCGATATTTTTGTATCGGTTACATTATCACTAGCATCTTAGTCACTAGTCACTGGATCCAGAGATCAGAGATAACGAGATGCGAAACTCAGCTTTCACAGCTGATAAAAATCGCTCTGACGTCTATTTTTTATGCACTGTTGAATTCACGTACACTGTACGTGAAAAAACATGGTGGAAAAGTATGGGCAAGCTCACATGACGGTCATTTGACCAACAAGAATCAAATTTGTTACTTTGACATGTAAATAAAATAAACAATTTGCGAGCGACAAAATGAACACAATTTACCGCAACAATGTTTCAGTCATTTTCACGATGAGTGAAAAACAAAGAAAAAATTTTTGATTTTCGTTGGTGAAATTATCATCCTGTGAACTTGCCCTAAACTTCAGTGAATATTTCACCTCAGCGTCATATCTTGAAGTGATACCACTCCCAGAGCAAATAAATACAAGTATTAATTAACATTTCAGCAGACTTATTTAAAAATTCCAACGCTTTTCCTTACAAATTGTCTCCTCATTTTGCTATCTGCAAATATAATTTTATTAATAAATTGCTCAAGAGCCAATCTGAGTAACAAAAATCGCGATCACAATTGGAATTTTTAAATTTCACCAAATGTAAACAAAGGTGGTGAAAACTTTTCTGGTCTAAAACAAGAGGTTCAGAAAAAATTTATTCCCCCCGGTGTACCCAAAGAAATTATTTTCAAATGATTTTAGAAAAAAATTATAAATCTAACTTCGCATTTCGGTGGTAGAAACTTGAACGACAATTCTTTAACTTAAAACCGTTTTTTGGAAATTTAATAAATAATTTCTTGTAATTGTTCGTCTACAAATTTGTCCGAAATTTGTTCGTCTATTAATTTGGTTTGTAGACAAACCAATTTCGCCGTTGTGCCATCTTCAGTGTCTATTTCCGTTCTTAGTTCTTTAATTTCTTTTAATTATCATTACAATAATGAAGGATGCATATGTTTGACATTTTGAATTATCAACCCTCCTAAATTCGAAATTGACTGCTACCATGCGCATAACAAAAGTACAGAATTCCGAGAATCGAGTACAGAATTCCGACTAATTTTGCCTGATTACACTAATTTCATCAAAGAAATCTGAAGAAATGTGCAAGTAGTAGTGGAGAGTTTCGCTTCTCGTTATCTCTGCCAGAGATAACCAGATACGAAACTCTGCTTTCCCAGCTGATAAAAATCGCTCTGACGTTTATTTTTTTATGCACTGTTGAATTCACGTACACTGTACGTGAAAAAGCATGGTGGAAAAGTAAGGGCAAGCTCACATGACGGTCATTTGACCAACAAGAATCAAATTTTTTACTTTGACATGTAAAAAAAAATAAACAATTTGCGAGATTCAAAATGAACACAATTTACCGCAACAATGTTTCAGTCATTTTCACGATGGATGAAAAAAAAGAAAAATGTTTGATTTTTGTTGGTGAAATGATCATCCTGTGAACTTGCCCTAAACTTCAGTGAATATTTCACCTCAGTTTCATATCCTAAGGTGAAACCACTCCCAGAGCAAATAAATAGAAATATTAATTAACATTTCAGCAGATTTATTTAAAAATTCCAACGCATATCCTTACACATTTTCTCCCCATTTTGCTATCTGCAAATATAATTTTATTAATAAATTGTTCAAGAACCAATCTGAATAACAAAAATCGCAATCACATTATGAATTTTTAAATTTCACCAAATGTAAACAAACGCGGTGTAAACTTTTCTGGTCTAACCCAAGAGGTGTAGAAGAGAATTTATCTACCTAAAAATATTATTTTCGAATGATTTTAGAAAAAATTTATAAATCTACTTTCGCTTTTCGGCGGTATAAACTTTAACGACAATTCTTTAAGTAGCTAATTTATAAATTCCTTATTTTGGAAATTGAATAAATAATTTCTTGTAATTGTTCCTCTACAAATTTGTCCGTAATTTGTTTGTCTACAAATTTGGTTTGTAGAGAAACCAATTTCGCGTTGTGCCATCTTCAGTGTCTATTTCCGTTCTTAGTTTTTTAATTTCTTTTAATTATCATTACAATAATGTAGGATGTATTTGTTTGCCGTTTTGAATTAACAACCCTCCTAAATCCGAAATTGACTGCTACCATGCGCAAAAGCAAAGTACAGAATTCCGAGAATTGAGTACAGAATTCCGACTAATTTCACTGAATGCGGAAACTGTGCAACAAATATCTGATTTCCTTCGACGACCTCCAGAAAAGGACCGATACAAGGCTCTGAAGGAAACACTAATACTACGCCTCAGCGACTCCAAAGAGACGCAGATACGAAAATTCTTAAATAAGTTACAATTAGATAACCGCAAACCGTCTCAACTGTTGAGAGAAATGAAGCAATTAGGTGGAGAATGTATACATGACGATTTCATTCGCACTCGGTTTATGCAATGCATGCCGACAAACGTTCGTGTTGTGTTGATTGGCAGTACGGATCTTTCGTTGAGAAAATTAGCAGAATTGGCTGACAGAATTCTCGAAGCGTGCGTCAGTACTGGGATAATGGCAACTTCAACAAGACCGTATGACACGTCTCACGAAATGATTTCTATTGCGTCAATGGACTCAAGAATTAATCTCATGAAAAAGACATGGTTTCGTTATCCCAGATGATAGAAAAACTGTGTTCCAAGCTGGACACATTTATCAGCCATAAAAATGGTAGAAGCACCCAGCAAAAGCGGAGAAGTCGTTCGATTTCTCGCAACAGATCAGCCACTCCACAGACTAATCAGCCAGGAGTTTGCTATCATGCGAGATTCGGAAAAGACGCAACTAGATGCACTACTCCTTGTTCTTTTAAAATGCGGAACAAGGAAAACTAGATGTGCTGTTCTACGTAGAAGCGGTCGTGGACAGCGAAAGTAGTAGCGTGCAACCTGAAAACCGATTATTTATGCATGACAAAAATAATAATCTCAATTTTCTCATAGACTCGGGCTCTGCAGTGACTGTGATACCTCGAGAGTATACCAAAACCAAGGCAGTAAAGCAGGCGTTAACACTCTACGCAGCGAATACAATTGAAATTGGAACGTTCGGCGAAAAGGTTTTAACATTAGATTTCGAGATTCGGCTTACGTCGACCGTTCAGATAGCCATTCATCATAGCAGAAGTAAAGTCGCCAATCATTGGAGCAGACTTTATCGCACATCATGGCATCATTATAGACTTAAAACAACGACACCTGATGGATGCAGTCACCAAGATCTAATCTAAATGTAGTTTGCACAAGACATACATACATATTTTTCACTCCAACCGATCTTCGTTGTATCTACACCACCAATATCCGTCCGAAAATGGAGTACAATTCGCATATATGGTCGGGAGCTTCGCGAACATATCTTCAGCTCCTAGACCGAGTCCAATGTCGTGCGTTAAAACTTATAGGGGACAGTAGCCTGTTTAAGCGAAGTGTAAACCGTCACTACTCCCTCTTTCCCCCTTCCCACTAACATGTCATCCCCTCGGAACCAACAAATGCTGTGCATGGATAGGGGGCATCCCCTGAGCTTGGTTTCATCTGTCATTGAAAAAAAAAAATAATTGGAAAATACTTTTTTGAAAATGTTAATGTACTGCACTTCATGAAGTTCAGCGTTAGACTATTTTCATTGCACCAAGATATAAACGAAAAAAATGTCTCCCTACAAGTCTGTACAATCCTTCGCATTCCTTATAGTAGATAATAACTTTAAATCAACTAATAAGATTTAATCCAGCTTAGAGCAGTGGAATGTACACCAAGTTTGACCAGTTGAGCAAGGAAATAAATGCAATTTTCCATTCACTCACAACAGCACCGGTTTGTAGAGATCTGTTAAAAGTCATAGATAACGGCAGATATAACGATCAGTAGCAATTCTTTAGGGACGAACGTGGTACTAGTCAGAGCCTGCTTTTGATAAATCAAGATTATTAATTACTTCGAGAACTTCATTTTCAGAAACAGAAAATCTGCCAATGTTTACAAATTGATGTAAATTAGGAATACTAGTGGAGGGTGGTATACTAGCAATGTTACCAAAAATTGAGCTAAAATACCTGACAAAAAGTTCACAAGCATCTTGAGTACAAGACGCAACCGAACTCTGATAAAACATGGACATAGGTAAACCACCAGTTTTCATTTTGGCATTATAAAACACCCAAAAGGACTTAGAATTAAACCTTATTTGTGTTTCCATTGATCTTACGTATTTATTGAATAAGAATCTAGATAAAAATTCAAATTCTTTTCTACGCAGAGAAAGAAGCATTTGTCTTCCTGTGAATTAGAAATTTTGTATTTCTTATGAGCTCTGTGTCTTATATTTTTTAGACTTAGCAAACTGCTGTTATACCAGGGTAAGCTAAATTTTCGCCTCCTTCTAATATTCGGCACAAACAAAGCAAGCCCATCATCAATAGATATTGAAGCATGCTTTAAGAAATTACACTTTTTGTTTTTAGTCTACTTAGTAGGTAAAAGTGCACTTTAACTTTAAAACTACTTCAAATTATATCAAAATTTGCTAAGTGACTTTTTTGCATCATCTTCTGTTTGCTCCAAAAGCAGAACACAAATATAAAAAATATTATCAGCTGACTGCAAAACTTATGCACAAGATGCACCATAAACTTTTATTAAATCTCCAGCTTTACAAAGAGCAGACTTTTACTACACTTTTATTTTAAATAAAATACTGTGACGAATTTACAATGAAGCTTTAGCAAAAGCACTGGATACCATTCAAATCGCGCATAGATAGCTAGTTTCACAACCTTTCACAACTTTGTACCGCGACATCTAGCGCGAGTTAGATCGATAATTTGCTAGATAATTCCAGAACCTTCAAGACGACATCTAGCGCAGGATAGACAAAATAGTTAGATCGACAATTTGCTACATAATTCCAGAACCTTCCACGATCTTTCACAACGACATCTAGCGCGGGTTAGATCAAATAGATAGATCGAGAATTTGCTACATAGTTCCAGAACCTTCCGCAGCAGTGTCAATTGCCATATAAATAGACACAGGGCTTCTCAGTTAGTTAGTTCGAATTTGGTTCTTGAACAGAACACATCGACACCTTGTGAGCATAGCGTCAAGTAATAAGTGTTAATAAGTGCAATAAGAAAAGAATAAAATTTGTGAAATTAAGAACAGCAAAACTTTTGAGTTTTATTAAATTATTCACAATCCAGAGATCGAACCTAAGAGAGAGCCGTACCCGTAAATCTAAATTTACAACAATTGGTGTCAGAAGTGGGATTGCTGAATAATCCTAAATTATGGTGAAGTTTGCTGAACTGAGAATACCCCAGATGAGGGAAGAGCTAGAGGCTAGAGGTTTGCCTGTGACAGGGCATAAGGCAGATTTACAAGCACGGTTGCGTAGAGTGAGGGTATTGATGTTGAAGAACATGAGTTCTGTCATGATGTTTCAGGAGCTTCATCTAAAGTCGAGGAGCAGTTGGTAGAGCCGCAGCCAGCTCCAGCATTTGACATGAATGTGCTTTTAGCAGCAATGGCGCTGCAGACTTCTCAATTGCAGGAGCAACTGGCACAAAACACTTTGCAATTGCAGGAGCAGTTTAAACAAAACACCTCGCAACTGCAGGACCAACTATCTCGTATAGAAGAGAACTCTTCCATATTGCAAGCGAGGCAAGATAAAATGGAGGATGAATTACACAGACTAGAATACAGACTAGAATCAGAAATACTGCGGCTGGATGGTCATGTACGAGAAATACAGTCCAGTGGTCCAGTTACAGCTGTTAGCGCAACGAAATTGCAAGCGCCAACGTTCGACGGAACTATACCGTTTAAAATTTTTAAACTACAGTTCGAGACCACAGCACAAGCCAATCACTGCACTACGACAGACAAAGTGGCAGATTTGGTAGTATCATTGAAAGGCTCCGCCGTCGAAGTTCTGCAAACAGTTCCTGAAATTGAACGTGGTAATTATGACGCGTTAATGGCAGCGATTGAACGACGATATGGTAGCGACCATAGAAAACAAGTGTTTCAAATGGAGCTGATGAATCGTTACCAAAAAGCAAACGAGTCGTTACAAGAATATGCAATGGAGATAGAGCGGCTCGCGCATTTGACCAACGCAGATGCACCAGCGGAAGTAACTGAATTACTTAAAATTCAGGCGTTTATGAGTGGTATACGAGATGCGGATACCAAACGTGCAGTCTACTCCATGCCGAAGAACACGTTTGCCGAAACAGAGTCATTTGCCTTGACGCAGGAAACACACAAGAGAGGCATGCTGCCTTTTAAGCAATAAAACACATAGAGTTCATCGGCTGGAAGTTGAGCCAAGTGAATCCCTAGAGAAAACCATAAAGGAGCTCATCCAGACTATTTCTCAGAGGATGCCAACCTAACGTAAGGGCTCTGAACTAAAGTGTTACAGCTGTGGAACATCAGGACACCTGGCACGGAATTGTAATGCGTCTGGTGTTGTGGTTCTCCTGGAAAGTCCTCGCTGTGGTCTCCTCCAACGTCCACAGTCCGTCCGAATAAAAACACTATATCTCACTTTGGGCACTTTATTGTCTGGAATACGTTTTCCACGTTCACTACTCACTACTCACTGAATATTACTGACTGACATACGCAACTCAACTTAACTAACTCATACCAGTCTTATTTATATTTCTGTATGAGGAAGCTTAAATACGGAAGCAACAATATGCTAACTGTAGCGGAAAAGACCTGCCTCAACACCTGAGCGCAAGAAAGTGGGTCACTAGTTCCACGGTCAACAAGTGCAATACCGCTTCACCAGGGGCTAGCGCGCGCTCGATGAATTGACCTTGGCAAGTTACAATGCGGAATTAAACCAACAAGCACAACGTGCAAAAAATGCTCAGTGCGATGCCATAATTTAGGTATCGCCTGAAAGTATGCCTAGCGGAACCAGTGACTCACAACATCCCTCCACCCATAGGGAAAAGAAAAATTAATATCGTGAAGCGATGTTAATATTTCTACTGAGTGGTCAACTGTTTGATATCAGTCTTAATACTATTACAAATTTCTTAAGTAAATACTATAATCGCTTCTTGTCTGGCTCTCCTCGGACATGCTGATTGTAGATGTAGATAATGGTTCCACCGAATCATGCTTTCGCTGCTACGAATGGTCATCTCGTCTTACGGTGATATGACGCGTTGTAGGGCACCCACATTTGAAGAAATGGTGTGTAACTGTGTGACAGCACCGATTGGACATGCTGCTCGTAGTTCTGGTCTACTCTGAACGGAGTGATGTGGCCTTCGATGTTTCTTTCTCGTTTTCTCGGACTGCTGGGGTTGTGTGCTACGTTGCTGACTGTCTGGTGGACCTCCCATCTTACTTGACGCTAATTGATCGTAGCTCATATCTCGACTGTGGCTTCACGATTCCCTTGTCTCACTTTGGGACGTTAGCTCTAATTTGCGACTATGATCTGTAGTCAGATGATTTGCGGGGATGGTCCCAAGAAAAATATTTTAGCACGTCCACCCTGTTGACTAATGCTAGCGAGAAAACATCGCCATGGCCGTCTTTGTCGAACAATGATGTCTGTGATGGTGCCGTACAACGTGATGGTTCGGAGAAGCAACTTCGATGTACCGCTCGTATCTTGGAGTCCATAATTAAATTGAAGCTACCAGCTACGTGTTGATGCTGTTGGTGGCTTATCCTATTTATTTTCTAATACTTATACTATTTGTTATTTCATGAGTATCTTATGCTTGTTCTGTAATATTTATATACTTATGACTATATACAACTTGCGTTCGTATTTGATTATCGAACTGAAATCAATATATTCATCAAGTGAAACCATTAAATTTTAGGTGAAATTTTTTACACTTTCCGTTATGTGTCCTTAAAAATATTTTCCTAGTGCCTTATATCTAGTTTCTTTTCTTTTTTCATTCTCATTTTCTTTTCCTTTCATTTTAAAATTTTTGTTCTTTATTTTTATACATTTTTCAGAATGATTTTTCTTTCTTCTTTTTCCCCCTTTGTTTTCTTTCTTTTTTTTTTCTCTTTGATATTTATTTTTTTTGTTTTTTTTTGTTTCTCTTCCTTTCTTCTTCTCTTCTCTATTTTTCTTTCTTTTTCCCTTTACTCAAAAGTTTTGTCAGTTTGTTGTTTTTTTTTTATATGTACAACTTTTCCCTTATTGCTATACACAATTATTAACTCTACTTAAATTCACTTAATAATTAAAAAACTTAATTCATTAAATTTAACAATTATTAACTTCATTTAATTTAATTCTTTAGCAAGCTAACCTTAAATTCTATTTTACTTGCTCCCTTTCCTTAAAATGTGATACCACACGCTTGTATATCAAACGTATTCATTACATGTAGCGGTAGAGTGATCTGCGATGCCACATAATGTCATGGCGCCCTGACACCATGTGACAAAATCGTCTACGAACTCTCTACCCCAAAATTATTTCAACTTGGACTTCTGTTAAATAGAATTAGGTCCAAGCAGGAATTGAATTAAAACTAAGTTTATATTGTTTCAACCATATACATGCACTTGGAAACAATGTAAACAACATAATAAAGCAATAAAACAACATAAAAAAAATATATTGCCTTAACCAAACCTAGATATATGGTTTAAAAAAATTCTATAATTAATTAATATATTTTGTTAGTAAGCAAAATTAGTAGAGGTCCTGTTAGCTATAGAAAATTCCCCTTAAAAATATACTAGCCAAAACGTTTTTATATGGATGAGCAACTTCGGGCGTACTTACTTATCAATTTGCGGCGTCGCAGTTAATGTGATCCAGCCCTCTCTTTTCCGTCGTCCTGGTAAACACGGAATTTTCCTTGGCACCACTTACGACTGCCTTGAAATATACAAATATATATATTATTTACGTTCGTTATTTTTCCCTATTTACTAAAATCTGAATTCTTTTTTTCTTTTGTTGAACTGCGTCCGTGACTGTTTCTATTTTACTCGAATTGTTGTATTGTTTAAGCAAATTGTTATGGAATGGCTTATCCCTGTTCTTAATTTTTAGAACTGTAGTGACCGGACTCTTAATGCCTACCACCTCATCTGGGCCTAACCATATCGGTGAAAATTTGTTTCTTCTAGTTTGATTTTTCATTAAGACCTTGTCACCTACCTTAAAAACAACAGGTTTTAACTTGCTATCATATTGCCTTTTAGACAACACCTTCGCCTTCTCCTGGTTTTGTCGAGCTATTTCATGCGCTTTTTGGATCTGATATTTCTGAATCTTCGAGGGATCGTCCGGATTATACACCGGACTGCACTTACGTCTCAAGTTGGTTGGCATTTCTGAATCAAAACCGTATAAAGTACGGAAGGGTGTTTGTCTAGTGCTAGTATAGGGCGTATGGTTATGCACATGCATCGCTGCCGACAACCATTGGTCCCAATTGGAACCGTCCTGTTTAGCGAAGCTGCGCAAATATTCCGCTAGCGGTCTATGGCTGCGTTCGAGTGAACCATTGGCCTGGGGGTGGTATGGAGTGATATGCAACTTCCTAATGCCTAACATCTTACAAGTGTCCGAGAATATTTTGGAAATAAAATTAGTACCATTGTCCGTTACTAACACTTTTGGAACTCCGTAGCGAGTTACTATCTCGTCGAAAAATGCCTTGGCTACTGTGCTCGCTTCCGCATCCGGAATTGCTACGCACGCCATTAGTTTTGAGAAGTCATCCTGAAAGGTGAGTATGTATTTATTTCCTGACACAGTCTCCGGCAAAATACCTACTATATCCATATACACCTTTTGGAAAGGACGCTTCGGTGTGTCAGTTAACACCATCGGCATTTTCGTAAGTCTCGAACTTTTATTCGCTTGGCACTTCGGACAATTCCTGACATAATCCTTAATTTGTCTTTGCATACCAGGCCACCTGAACTGTTTTCTAATGCGCAGAAATGTTTTTACCGCGCCTTGATGGCCCCCCAAAGGTGAATTATGGAAATCTCTCAAAACCGTTCTTATTTCCTCCGGCCTTGTTAAAACTGCCGCCTTGTCAACCTCTAGACCGTTTTCACTGTCCATATCGCCTGTGGTTTTCTGCGTGTTTCTTGGCTCCAATTGGTTCTCAAGCTCCTGCGCTTTAGCCTTAGAGCGAGTCTGTACGGCAATAATACCCTTGTTTTCCTGTCGGATTCTGCTCAAAGCGTCTGCATTAAGATTCGTCTTGCCGGGCTTATAAATAATCTCGAATTCATACTCCGACAATTTATGTCTAAACCTAGCCAGGCGTGAAGTCTGATCCTTCAAATTCGCTATCCCCTTCAAGGGTTGGTGATCCGTGTACACTTTGAATGGCCTGCCCAAGAGATACGCTCTAAAGTTCTTTGTTGCCCACACTATAGCCAAAAATTCCTTTTCAATTGTGGAATACCGTTTCTCGGCTTCATTCAATGCCCTACTGGCAAAAGCTATTGGCCTGTCTTGGCCTACTATACCTTGGGACAACACCGCGCCCAGAGCCTCGTTGCTGGCGTCTGTTGTTAATAAAAACGGTTTCGAAAAATCAGGGTAAGTTAGTACCGGTGGTGAAATTATTGCTTTCTTCAAACTTTCAAACGCCTCTTGACATTCATCTGTCCATTGGAATTTTACTTCTTTTCTCAATAGTTTGTTTATTGGCAACGCTATTTTTGCTGTATTTTCAATAAACTTCATATAGTTATTTACTAACCCTAAAAACGCTTGCACTTCCTTTCTACTCCTATATTTTTTACACATTCCACCTTCTGTGGGTCGGGGAGTGCACCCTGTTCTGAACACTTTTTTTTTGTTTTTTTTTTATGGCAGATAGAACCAAGCTCAGGGGATGCCCCCTATCCATGCAAAGCATTCGTTGGTTTAGAAGGGTAAAGGTTAGTGGGAAGGGGAAAAGTGGGAGTAGTGTCGATTTACACCTCTTTTAAAAGCATCGACGTTATAAGTGGGTGGGAAAACATGCGCAGGGAGACTATTCCACAATTTAACTGCGCGACCGAAAAACGAATTATCGCGGTAGTGGGTAGTGCGATGGAACGGCATCGAGACGTAAAAGGGGTGCACCGCTCTGGAAAGCCGAGTAGATCTGTTGAATACCTGAACCGAAGGGATCAGGCTGGCTACTTCAGAGGAACAGTTACCATTAAAGTAACGGTAAAATAAGGTTACACACCCCACATCCCGACGACATCCCAAGGTTTCAATAGAGCTGGATACCCTACTGTCCCCTATAAGTTTTATCGCACGACCTTGTATACGGTCCAGAAGCTGAAGATATGTTTTCGAAGCTCCAGACCAAATATGCGAGTTGTACTCCATTTTCGGACGGATATAAGTGGTGTAGATACAACGAAGGTCGGTTGGAGTGAAGTATTTCTTGCACAGCTTTAAAAAGCCTAAGCACTTGGCTGCTTCTTTTGACACATCAAAAATGCGATCGTTCCAACGGAGATCGCATTGTATTGACATGCCCAGAACATCAAGAGCCTCCGACTCATTAATATCCACACCACCCATATTTAAAGGTGGAAAGTTGTCGCCCGCCAGACGCTTGTGGGTCAACAAACAGCATTGGGTCTTCCGCGCATTAAAATCGACCCGATTCGCTTGACCCCACTCCTGGATTTTGTTGAGGTCAGATTGGAGTGTGTCATTTATAATTCTGCGTTTTCTATTGATCTCCAGAATAGAAGGACGCCTGGAGAATGAATATGAATGACAAATGCTGCTGTCATCAGCAAACGAGTAGACGGGCTTTGATGTCAATGACAGAAGGTCATTGATAAAAATGAGAAAAAGTGTTGGAGACAGGACCGAACCCTGCGGAACTCCAGCATTTATGGAGTGCTCTTCGGAAGCAAAGCCGTCTATCACAACCCGAATAGAACGGCCGCTGAGGAAACTCGAAATCCATCGAGTGAATGTATCACCGACACCATAAGCAGCCAGTTTAGACACAAGTGCTTTATGCCACACTCGGTCAAATGTCTTGGAGATATCCAAAGCAACAACCTTACTCTCACCGAATTGGTGAACACAACTGTTCCACCGCTCAGTGAGGAACGCCATCAAATCGCCTGTGGAGCGGTGAGCACGGAAACCGTACTGGCGATCGCTGACCAATTGGTTGCTCTCCAGATACCTCATCAGGTTGAAATTTATAACGCTCTCCATAACTTTGGAGAGCATTGAACAGATTGCTATGGGCCGGTAATTGGCAGGATTCGTAGCCTCACCTTTTTTGGGAACTTGCTGCACATTGGCAATCTTCCAGGAGGTAGGAAAAACTCCTGAAGTGAACGATAAGTTAAACAGATTGCGCAATGGGCGAGCCAATGTTGAGGCGCACTTTCTCAACACGTGGGCTGAAATGCCATCCGGTCCCGAGGATTTATTGACGTTGAGGTTTACAAGCACTCTTTTAACAGCCCGCGTTCGAAAGTGCATCTCAGGCATAATCACACCGTCGATCACGGGTAGTGGTTGGCTACTCTCAGGAAGAGAGCAGTTTTCAGCAAACATTTTGGCTAATAAGTTTGCCTTATCAACCGAGTGAGTGAAGATCTGATCGTCCTTGAGGAGAGTTGGAATAGACGATCGTGTCTGATTCTTCACCCTCCCCACGAACGACCAAAAGTTCTTGCTACCCTTATGGTATTCAAGAAGTCTGCGTCTAAGGCGCTGTTCGTAGAGAACTTTTTCGCGCTTTAGAGTGGCATTGCACGTATTTCTGGCCTGATTGCGCAGCAGTTTAGTATCAGCAGTTTTATTTAAACGCCAATTCCTAAATGCTTCCTCTTTAGACCTGACTGCTTGTCTGCAAGCCGCATTAAACCAGGAATGGTCTTTTGGTTTAATGGAAATTCTTTTATTAGGTATGAAAGACCTCATACCAAATAAAATTATATTTTCTACCAATTTTGCTGCAGCATTTATGTTTCTATCCCTGAAACACAATTGCCAATTGAAACGGCTGAAAAAGGAGTTCAGCGCATCCCAATTAGCCTTCTCATAAAGCCACACTGTCCGCTTCGGAGCTGGCTGATGAGCGGATTGAAGACTAGAATATGGGAAGGTAGCAGAAATTGTAGCGTGGTCCGAATTACCAAGAGGTGCAAGAACATTCACATCATAGGGCGAAAAAATTCGCCCTCAAGCTACGGACATTAGCGGAATCCATGCGGAATTTTGTCATCGCCGCCAACTGTAGCGAAGTGTAAGGTCAGCCGTACAAGCAGCCACGCGTACGACGCAAGCAAAGCAAAACGCGACAAGACAAGTGTTATGCCTTTATCTTGCCCCGCTTCAGCCCACGGTGCACTCACATCCGCCTGCACACCTAACGGGACCAGGAAGAAGGAGGAAGAGTGAAAGACTTGGCTTTATTAGGCGTAATTCAAAGGATTTTGTTGATCCTTTCACTTTGAGAGTCCTATTTATAAGTCTAGTGAGATCAACTTTAAAATATGCTTGCATTATCTGGGATCCCGATGCAAACACTCATATAAATCGGTTAGAAAAAATTCAAAGGCGCTTCACAAGTTTCGCCTTACGTAGATTTTATGCCCTTGATTCGATGCCATCTTATGAATCGAGATGTGAGTTACTGTATCTGCAAAATTTGGCTACCAGAAGAAAGGCTCAAGGCATTTTATTCATAAAAGATGTCTACGACAATAAAATTGACTCTCCAGATCATCTACTGCTTCTGAATTTTCATGCGCCAGAGAGACCTTTAAGAGAATTTACTTTATTTTATAATAGAACACATTACGCTTATGGTTGTAATGAACCGATTTACAAATTTTCTTCCTTGTGTAATCGTATCTCTAGAAATACTAACTTTGATGTAGAGAGGAGTATATTTAAGAGAAATGTATTTGCATTATTATAAATCTAAATTTTGTATGAACTAATATGATCTGTGAGGGCTATGCCTGGTAGATTAAATAAATAAATAAATACAGAAGTATGCTTTAAATCTGATTGAGTTTTGAGCCAATATATTTAAAAACTACATAGCAAACTATTTCATAAGCTATTTAAAATATACAATTAGTATGTCTTGGCGCAAGAGGGTAGAGGGCCAACCGTACTTCCCTCAGGACCAGAAAGTTAGCAGTAATTATTTGTTGTAATTTCTAACAAGCACGTACATGATATAACATTTTTAAATTAAATTTTGGATTTTTTACTTATTAAATTTCTTACGACTTAGTTTTATGAATACTTAAAAAAATGCATTAGAACTTATTCAAATATTAGGGAGCTCGTATAACTTGCCAAGTCGTGCTAAATTATTGAAATAGTTAAAATCTAAGAAAAACTACTACTTAGGGCAGTGGTTACCAACCTGTGGGGCGCGCCCCCCAGGGGGGAGCGAGACTTGCAATATAATAAATATATTATATTTTTACATATTTTATATTATTTTGTAGCCCATTAAATAAATTATAATATCAGTTGAGTATTTATGAAATTTGATTTTTATATAAATTAACGGGACGCAACAATTTGTTTTTTAAAGGGGGCGCACCAATTTCTTTTTAAAAGGGGGCCGCCGGTACAAAAAGTTTGGAAACCACTGACTTAGGGGGTGTGCCAATTGGTTACTTTTTCCTCGATATAGAAAATTTTTAAATAAGAAACCGAAATTTTGACGTGAGCAAGGTGAATTCAAACGTCAAAATTTTATGTAGTCCTGAGGGCTAGGTAAATTCTTGACAACAGTGGATTATTCTCTTCTACGTTGAGTGTGGAAAATGGAGAACAAAATTAAGAAAACTTATATTACATGTAAGTATAAGATATGCTTTTTACGCCATGAAGTTTAATTATTGAATGTCGAAATGTTCTTATTTCGATTATTTATAGGGAGCAACAGCGACCGTATGGCCCTAGTAAGAAAAAGAATAGAGTTGTACAAACTCTTCATTTCAAAAAATGCCAACAGCAACGAAAAATTAAAAACATTCAAAATCGTAGCCCTTGTCGCATTTCCTTGAAGCACTAACATGTCTCCTTCTCACATATTAGCATTATTCTATGCATAATTCATTGTTTAATTTTGCAGACAATCTTGAAACTAACCACTCAAAATTTTTTTCCTGTCAAAATTTCATCCACGAATTAGCACAGCAAAGAGATAAAGTCCATAGTCATATGCTGTAGCACATGATGGCTTTGTGAAAAAACCACCGATAGGATTGCGATAATATTTACAACATTTCTTCTCCAGACTTCTGGCTAGAAGATGTATATTGTTAGAACCCGTATTATTTTCGTTTACGACAGTTATAGCCGATTTCCCATTTTTACGAAAATTGTATAAAACTCAGCATATGATGGCTTTGTGAAAAAACCACCGATAGGATTGCGATAATATTTACAACATTTCTTCTCAGATCTTAAGCTCAGATGGGTTGGTCTCCGAGCACTATCCGGCTCGAAGGACCAAAATGTCTAATTCGAAACGTTTCACAAATTCAGTTTATATTTAGTAGAGTTTACACTTCAGGTTTTACAAAGTTTAGTTGATGCACTATTATTCACCGGGCACTCTGTCAGCACGCGTCAACGCTGAGTGAAGAATCGGAAGCAAGTGCCTGGTGTGGGTCCAGCGACGATCGCTAGAAGCCGGTCACACAGCGCCAGTTGCCGCGGAGAAAGCCCGCAGCCGGGCTTACTCTCACGAGAGAGGCGCATCTCATGACCGGCAGGCTGACAGGAGAGAGACTGGAATGCTCACTCCTGACACCCTACCGATCGATGAGGGAGCACCTCTGGCGAGCGGCAGTTGGCGTTAACATACCGCCCGCCTTGCAGGACTGCAAACCCCCAAACCCCGACAACTGGCGCCGTGCCTCGTCTCCGGCCTAGTGGAGGAGCGTGTGGTGCGCCTCCCCGCACTTGCGGCAGCGCATGGGGCTCCGGCACTCAGCCAATCGGTGCGACCGCGCCAAACAGTTGCGGCATATGTGCCGCACGTGTGCCGTCAAGTTCCGCTGCGCTGGTGTCTGTTGCAGAAACAGCAGACAACGGCTCAGCACATGCCGCCCCGCAACCACCGGGCAGCACAGCTCGCGCTCGTGGCTCTCCGTAGGAAGCCGCTGGGCTGGCGGGCACCAGGCGTGCCGCCTGGCCGGCATCACTGGCGCTCGTCGTGGGGCCGGACGACCTGGAGGCGCGTGTCTTGGGGCCGATAGTGCTGATGAAACCGGCGGTGCTGGTGGTGCACGTCGCGGCGCCGGTTCTGGTGGGGCAGGCCACAGACGTCTCGGGGCCGGTGTGGGTGGTGTAAGCGCATGTCTCGTGGCCAGCTCTGGTAGTGGCGCGTGGCGCGGCGGATACCGCACCGACATCGTGCGAGCTCGCAGACTTCCGCGATCTCGGAGGTCTTCGTGATAGATGGGCATCTGTGCTGGGGTCGGACCGGAGGAGGCTTCCTCAGGCCGGACGAGAGAACTCCGGAAAGCTCGGGTTGGCGGTGTGGGCGAGCGTCTTGTCGTGGCAAGCGCTTGTGCCTCGTCGGCCGAGACGTCGAGCACCAGGGCGTCAGTCGTTGGGGACAGCTCCCGAGGATGGTGGGCAGCAATAGGCGGCGCGGCGGCGCAGATGGGCACCGCCACGGGTGGTGCCAGCAGACGCCCTCTTCGGGTCCGCGCATATTGCCAGCGGATTAAATACATGTGGGTTCTGTAATGAGAAAATGTGTTAATAATGGGCCGTCAGGTACAGGGTTCGTTGCTTGTTCCGATGTAGGATGCAAGGCTTGCAGGTATGAGTCGTCGTTTTGATAAGGGTGTAACCTTGGGGATCCAGAATTGGGTACGGACCAGACGAAGAAATAATTTTCGTGTATAAAACGAATGAGCAATCGCGAGAATTGGCAGCAGTATGGCAGTATAATAGGGTGCCGTTCATCGAAAGGCAATTTGGGACACGAGGACAACCGCCCGCCAACGCGCATCGTGTTATCCGTGTGGAGAAAAGGGGTTCAACGAAAGTAAACTGCTTTTAGATCGCAGCATCGTGTGGTTTTCGAGAGCGGCGTACTCGTCCGTAACATGAGTCTTCTGGCAGGAGATCGCGAGGCAGCGTTTAGTTTCCTTTATCTCTCCCGGTGGGAGGTGCATGTTGGGGTGCGAATGCAGGTAACGCTGAGCTGGATGAGCGTTGTGGAGAAATCTATATACGTATGAGTATACACGTAGGGCTCGTGGCAGCGACGAAAATCGTTCGAGAGGATCCTCATCGGTAGCGCAATGGGTGTGCAGCGTTTTGACAGTTTTCTGCTCGTTTGGTGACATATTCGTCGTAGGCGCGGAATTCGGGCCAGCGATTCTTGTCGTGGGCGAGCCAAGCAGGTCCATTCCACCAGAGGGTGCTCTCAGCGAGATCTTGGGGCGTGGCACCGCGACTGGCTAAATCCGCGGGGTTGTCCTGGGAACCAGGGAACAGGGAACCATTGCGAATGTGGTATTTTCTCGATGATTTTGGCAACTCGGTTTGCCACGAATGTCGTCCAAACGCACGGGGATTTCCTCAGCCAGGCCAAAACAATGGTGGAGTCGCTCCAACCGTAGATCGTATAATGGGGCAGCTGCAGCGTAGGCACGAGAGTGTCGATCATCTCAGCTACTAAAGTGGCTCCGCGCAATTCTAACCTGGGGAGAGACAAAGTTTTAGTTGGGGCTACACGAGTTTGGGAGTACAAAAGGAAAACTTGGACTTCCTGAGCGACCGTGATGCGGGCATAGATGACTCCTGCGTAGGCTTTTTCTGAGGCATTGCAAAAGGCATGGAGTTCGACTTCGCTTTCTGGGGTGTAACTCACCCACCGCGGGATGCGGATGGCGCGGATGTGCTGATAATTCTGGAGAAAACTTAACCAGTTAGCGAGAGTTACCTGAGGCAGAGTGTCATCCCAGTAGATTTTGTCCAACCAGACTTGTTGAATCAGAATTTTCGCTGCAACGATGATCGGAACCAGCCAACCGGCTGGATCGAACAGCTTGGCGACCAGAGACAACATTTCCCGTTTTGTGTACGCAGCTTTGATGACGATAGCTTGGGCCTCGAAGTAGAAGTCATCATGGGTCGCGTTCCAGCGAATTCCCAGCATTTTAGCGATGCTGGAATCTTCTAGCGTCAGGAAATCGGTATGGAGCAGATGGGATGCCGGCAAGTCTGCCAGAATGACTTTATGGTTGGCAGTCCACTTGCGAAGTGAAAAAGCCTGCTGAGTCGAGAGCCACTATGAGTTCTTCACGGGTCTGGGTAGCTGTCACCAGGTCATGCGTGCCTGCGAACACATTATCCACGTACATGGAATGCTGTAGAATGTGTGACGCAAGCGGAAACTGGTGCTCCACCTCGTCTGCCAATTGAAGAAGGGTGCGTATAGCAAGAAAAAGGGGCGCAATTAACTTCAAACGTTACCGTTTGAAGCTCGAGGTCGGTAAGTTCGGACTTGTACGAGTCTCGGAAGAGAATGCGCTGATATGGTGTGTGCTTTGGGTCGACAAATATTTGGCGATACATTTTGAATGTCTCGAAGCCCCTGAGCGGAGCGTGTCTGGAAAGCCGACTTTAAAGGCAATGGCACGATGTAGCGGCCGTCATCGCGTCTTCGCGTATTTTTCTTCGCGAAACTTTTCGGAGTGGGATAGCAATCTAGTTTTGGGAAGTTCCTCCACCTCCCAAAAACGTTCGAACTGTTGTTCGAAGGTGACTTCGTTGTGTAAGCCGCTTTGATGCGTGCAGTGGCAGATTGCATTGTGGGAACCGGGCCGGTTAGGATCCAACCGAACACGGTTTGCTAACCCATGAGGAAGCCCAGCACTTGGCGGCGGATGCCGTCCAGCAGGATTGCTGGGTATAAATCGGCTCCAATGAGGACGTCGACCTGCTCATCTACATCTGTGAGCTCGATGTCTTGAGGGAGGCCACTGAAAGGTGACCTGTCTAACGAGTGGTAGGGCAACCGCCCTGTGATTTTTGGGAGCACGAGCGCCGTCACGTTGATTTGAAATTTGGGATCAAGTGGCGAATTCATGAGAAAATCGCACGATCTTGATATTTTTGCGGACACGGTCTCGTTGAGATCGGAGACTACTGCGGTATTTGGCCGCGTTGGGAGCTTTAAGAGCTTTCGTATGCGTTCAGGGATGAACGACACTTCGGACCCAGGATCAATTAAGGCGCGCGCGATGTAACATGTACCGTGATGGCGTATTGTTACCATGGCAGTCCCTAACATTACCTGTTTTGGTAATGCTTTCGCGAAGCACACCTGATGCGTGTCCTGTGGATTTCGCTGTTGCGCGGGGGGAGAAGTGGACTGTATATGCGTGGGAGGTCGCATCGAAGAATGCCGCCTTTCTTGCTGGGAAGCATGTTGAGTCGAACCTGGAATAAAGTTCGAATAGGCAAGGGCTTGAGTACGCGGAGCGTTATCATACCGTTGCTCTTGAGTTCGTTGCTGTGTGGGTGGAGGAGTGGACTGTATATGCGTGGGAGGTCGCATCGAAGAATGCGGCCTTTCTTGCTGAAAAGCATGATGAGTCGAACGTGGAATAAAGTTCGAATAGGCACGGGCTTGAGCCCGCGGAGCGTTTTCAAACCGCCGCTCTTGATGTAAGGCACGTGGGGTCGAATCTGATACAGCATTGGAGGAGGATAGAGCATGCTCACGAAGCAAGAGGGTGTGATGCCTGCCATTATATTTGACGCAAATGAATCTGCTTGGACAGTTTCTCACGGAATGAGATCTGGCCAAGCAGTTGCTGCACAAGCGGTTTTTGTGAACGGTATTCAGCCGCTGTGGAACGGACAAGCTGCGAAACTGAGAACAGGATCTCAACTTGTGCTGCTTCTGGCAAAGAGGGCAGCTATCTTGGGACACCTTCAATTGAAAGGTGTTGACGCGTTTAGAGGCTGGAGTTGAGTGAGTCGGTGTTGGGGGGTGTGTTTTTTTCGCGGCGGGTGTGCACTTAACATCTTGCACCGTTTCAAGGGTCTGGAAGCGATGAGTCAGAAACGCATCCAGATCTGTCCATTTTGGGATCTCTGTTTTGTTAGTGAGAGATTGCTCCCAAAGGGAAAGCGTTGCTTCTGGGAGCTTGCTGGAAGCCTGGAAAAATACGATTATCACGTCCCATTGGGAGGTATCAACACCTTGTAGCGCGAGCGCGGCGAGAATATTATTAATTTCGCGCTGCAGATCTTTGATAGCGCAGCGAGAATACTATTGATTTCGCGCTGCAGATCTTTGATAGCGCCACCGGTTTCCTTCGTGATGGGGGACAGGCCGAAGAGCTTCTTCAAATGGGCGTTGGTGAGGACGCGCCTGTTCTCGTACCTGTTAGACAAATTGTTCCACGCTTGGACAAAACCTTCGTTTGTGAGAGGGGATTTCTGCACGATTTCTTTCGCTTCGCCCGTGGTTTTCTGGTTCAGGTGGAACAACTTCTCCACCGGCGCAATTCGGGTATTCTGAATATACAGGGCCGTGAACATATCCCTGAAAGGGGGCCACGAAAGGTTGTCGCCATGGAAGGCTTGCGTGTCGCATGGGGGCAGGCTGATATTGTAGCCAGACTGGGGCATCTCAGCTGGCATCGGCGAAGGGGTCGCGGAAACTGGAGGACGCGGCGGCTTCGGCCAGTTGGTCAATTTTTCCCGCGCAGCGCGGATATACCGCATAGCATTGGCGCCGCTTCTCTTTTACGCCTTCTAGTTCTCGGTCTTTATCCTTCGTCGAGTCGAGCTCCGTAAGCACACTTTCATAGGCGCTTTTAATCAGCAGCCACTGCGATCGTATCTATTCCCGCTGTATTGCAAGAGTGTAAACGGTGTGGTCCGTGGTGGGTGTCTTGTCGAAGTCCACCTCGAACTCGATCAGCGCATCGGCTATGCGAATGAAGGATGCGAGCGCAGCCATTTATGTGGGGGTTTCGGTTAGGGGCGGCGAAGGAAGTCGCAAAATCGAAATAAAAACGAAATAAAACGCATGCGAATGAAGGATGCGAGCGCAGCCATTATATGTGGGGGTTTCGGTTAGGGGCGGCGAAGGAGGTCGCAAAATTGAAATAAAAACGAAATAAAACGCACCGAAAACTGATTTCGGAAACAAAAAAAACTTTTTATTTTATTTGTAACAAATCGCAAAAATGTTTTCGGGTCGCTATGCGATGGCGCTGGGGCTCGAAAAGCTTGCTGCAGACGGTTGACCACTTGAACGCTAAAATGCTTGCAACTAGTTAAAAAGATACTAGTTGCTGCAGACACTTCTGCCTACTGGGTATTCTGCTTTCTGTAATTCCCGTTGGGTCGCCGTTGAGTCGCGAATTCCACGCTGCTATCACCAGCGAGAGTGCAGACAGAAAAACTGGTTTTCCGTTCCGTGTGCGCCCTGCGTATATGTATTGGCAGTGCAAGCAGCAGAGCGCGAGCAGCAGAGAAATGTACCCGCATAAACCAACCGGCAAAAAGTGGTGGTTTTTTAACTCGCACTGAGCGCACAAGTAACTCGCTCTTTTATTAGCAAGGAGAGCGCAAACCAAGAAAGCGAAAGTGTGAAATGTTTTCACTTTCTTTGTGAGAGCGCGGGGCTTAATAGAAAAGCAAGTGGTAAATTTTTAATGTGGGCTTCGCAGCAAGCAATGCTTGCGAAGACGGTCAGCAACAAAAAACCTCAAGCCTTGGTGCTGCCGTTATTCTTGGGGACCGTTACCCACGAACCGACGATTCCTGAAGGTTTGACGGTCAACTGAAGGGTATATATATAAGGAGGACAGTTCCTTTTATATATATATATATATATATATATATATATATATATATATATATATATATATATATATATAAATGTATATGGCCGGAAGCCTCGGGGCTAATATTTAGGCTAATTATTATGGATACGTGAAACTCACCGCATCGTACACGATTTGGTGGATCGGGCGTCGATGACGTTGATTTGGGCATCGGTGACGATGGTTCCTGGCCGCGGCAATCCGGCTCGCAATGGACCAAAGTGTTTGTTCTAAAATGGTTGGGTGGTCTCCGAGCACTATCCGGCTCGAAGGACCAAAATGTTCTTCTCAGATTTCACAACTTCACAATTGGTATTTATTAAGTTCACAATTAAAAATTAATAACGTAAAATGACTCAGTAAGTTCACTAATAATATGTTCGCTGTAATTGCCTATGCACGCGTCAGAGGTTCTTGAGTAAGAGGCAAGAAGCAAGTGCCTGGTGTGGGTCCAGCGACGATCGCTGGAAGCCGGTCAAACAGCGCCAGTTGCCGCGGAAAGAGCCCGCAGCCGGGCTTACTCTCACGAGAGAGGCGCATCTCATGACCGGCAGGCTAACAGGAGAGAGACTGGAGTGCTCACTCCTGACCACCTCTGGCGAGCGACAGTTGGCGTTAACAACCCGCATTATTTTCGTTTACGACAGTTATAGCCGATTTACCATTTTTACGACAATTGTATAAAAACTCAGCATTAATTGTAAAAAACCACAGATAGGATTGCGATAATATTTCCAACATTTCTTCTCCCGACTTCTGGCTACAGGGTGTATATAATTAGAACCCGTATTATTTTCGTTTACGACAGTTATAGCCGATTTCCCATTTTTACGAAAATTGTATAAAAACTCATCATATGATGGCTTTGTGAAAAAACCACCGATAGGATTGTTATAATATATACAACATTTCTTCTCCAGACTTTTGACTATAAGGTGTATATAGTTAGAAGCCGTATTATTTTCGTTTACGACAGTTATAGCCAAATTCCCATTTTTACCAAAATTGTATAAAAACTCAGCATATGATGGCTTTGTGAAAAAACCACCGATAGGCTTGCGATAATATTTACAACATTTCTTCTCCAGACTTTTGACTACAAGGTGTATATAGTTAGAAGCCGTATTATTTTCGTTTACGACAGTTATAGCCGAATTCCCATTTTTACGAAAATTGTATAAAAACTCAGCATATGATGGCTTTGTGAAAAAACCACCGATAGGATTGCGATAATATTTCCAACATTTCTTCTCCAGACTTCTGGCTACAAGACGTATATAGCTAGAACCCGCATAATTTTCGTTTACGACAGTTATAGCCGATTTCCCTTTTTAAGTAATAATAATCATTTTCTTCAAATGCGCCCCTAAAAGTATGCCCGGTATATTTTCCACGGCAAAGTTTAATGATTGGTGTTAAGCCAATTCGCCGTATACTGAGAATCTATGCTAAGTTCACACCGGTATGAAAGACGAAGAATTTGGGTTAGTGCATAAAATATCTAAATTTAAGTTGTGACGCAAAACGAAGGCAAAGCTGATTATACTTACAAGTAATGAAATTCCTGCGAAGACCCATCTAGACATCCAAAATGTGGAGTGTATAAAATTACCACCATTTTGGACGAATTTTCCAGAACTCTGGCTTACAAAGATGGAGGCTACACTTGCTAATCGCCGAATCACTAATGACTTGCGAAGGTACAATTTCGTATTAGAGGCACTGAATGCGGAAACTGTGCAACAAATATCTGATTTCCTTCGACGACCTCCAGAAGAGGACCGATACAAGGCTCTGAAAGAAACACTAATACTACGCCTCAGCGACAAAGAGACGCAGATACGAAAATTCTTAAATTAGTTAAAATTAGATAACCGCAAACCGTCTCAACTGTTGAAAGAAATGAAGCAATTAGGTGGAGAAAGTATACATGACGATTTCATTCGCACTCGGTTTATGCAATGTATGCCGACAAACGTTCGTGCTGTGTTGATGGGCAGTACGGATCTTTCGTTGACAAAATTAGCAGAATTGGCTGACAGAATTCTCGAAGCGTGCGTCAGTACTGGGATAATGGCAACTTCAACAAGACCGTATGACACGTCTCACGAAATGATTTCTATTGCGTCAATGGACTCAAGAATTAATGTCATGACAGAAATAATAATCTCAATTTTCTCATAGACTAGGGCTCTGCAGTGACTGTGATATCTCGAGAGTATATCAAAACCAAGGCAGTAAAGCAGGCGTTAACACTGTACGCAGCGAATACAACTGAAATGGGAACGTTCGGCGAAAAGGTTTTACCATTAGATTTGGCTTACGTCGACCGTTCAGATAGCCATTCATCATAGCAGAAGTAAAGTCGCCAATCATTGGAGCGGACTTTATCGCACATCATGGCATCTCTCAGAAACAGTAGAAGATCTGGAGAGTCAATTTTATTGTCGTAGATATCTTTTATGAATAAAATGCCTTGAGCCTTTCTTCTGGTAGCCAAATTTTGCAGATACCATCAAGGGCATACCATCTACGTAAGGCGAAACTTGTGAAGCGCCTTTGAATTTTTTCTAACCGATTCATATGAGTGTTTGCATCGGGATCCCAGATAATGCAAGCATATTCTAAAGTTGATCTCACTAGACTTATAAATAGGACTCTCAAAGTGAAAGGATCAACAAAATCCTTTGTATTACGCCTAATAAAGCCAAGTCTAGAATTAGCAATGGATAAAATAAAATCTCTATGGAGGCTAAAATTGAGCTTTGAGTAAAAAAATACACCTAAGTCCTTTTTAGACTCTACTCGTTCAAAAAAATCCGTATTACTGAATTTGTATGCAAAAATAATTGGAAAATAAAGATATAAACGAAAAAATGTCTCCCTGCAAGTCTGTACAATCCTTCGCATTCCTTATAGTAGAAAATAACTTTAAATCATCTGATAAGATTTAATCCAGCTTAGAGCAGTGGAATGTACACCAAGTTTGGCCAGTTTAGCAAAGAAATAAATGCAATTTTCCATTCACTCACAACAGCACCGGTTTGTAGAGATCTATTAAAAATCATAGATAACGGCAGATATAACGATCAGTAGCAATTCTTTAAGGACGAACGTGGTACTAGTTAAAGCCTGCTTTTGATAAATCAAGATTATTAATTACGTCGAGAACTTCATTTTCAGAAACAGAAAATCTGCCAATGTTTATTAGTGGAGGGTGGTATACTAGCAATGTTACCAAAAATTGAGCTAAAATACCTAACCAAAAGTTCACAAGCATCTTGAGTACAAGACGCAACCGAACTCTGATAAAACATGGACATATGTAAACCACCAGTTTTCATTTTGGCATTATAAAACACCCAAAAGGACTTAGAATTAAACCTTATTTGTGTTTCCATCGATCTTACGTATTTATTGAATAAGAATCTAGATAAAATTCAAATTCTTTTTTACGCAGAGAAAGAAGCATTTGTCTTCCGTTGAATTAGAAATTTTGTATTTCTTATGAGCTCTGTGTCTTATATTTTTTAGACTTAGCAACCTGCTGCTATACCAGGGCAAGCTAAATTTTCGCCTCCTTCTAATAGTCGGCACAAACAAAGCAAGCCCATCATCCATAGATATTGAAGCATGCTTTAAGAAATTACACTTTTTGTTTTTAGTCTACTTAGTAGGTAAAAGTGCACTTTAACTTTAAAACTACTTCAAATTATAGCAAAATATGCTAAGTGACTTATTTGCATCATCTGCTGTTTGCTCCGCAAAAGCAGAACACAAATATAAAAAATATCAGCTAACTGCAAAACTTATGACCAAGATGCACCATAAACTTTTATTAAATCTCCAGCTTTACAAAGAGCAGACTTTTACTACACTTTTATTTTAAATAAAATACCATAACCATAAATAGAAATAAATTTAAAGGGCACTCTGTAACTGAGGGTAGCTTTATTTAGAGTACTTTTTCGCAGGACTATAGATGTATATTCGTCATTGAAAACGAATTTTCGGATTTGCCTCTCACTGCTCCTCCAAGAACTTTAAAGTACTCAAAATTTTCTGAGGTTGAGGATAAACGGGAAAAAGATTCAAAAATAATATAAAGGTGACATACGTACTAGGATGAAACAAGGTAGTTTAAAAACTACACAACAATTGCATTGGTTTTCTCCTAATACTTCGCCGAAGTCACATCGCAATATAAAACAATTTGCTCCAATACAACAAAGTAGTTGCAAACCTAATTTTCAGCAGAAGTATATTATAGTAAATATTATTTTAGCAACATATTCTTATATAGAACATATTCATACATTATAGATAAGAAAATCAAAGCGGTTTATAGCGCAGCACGATTACTTCAACACATATTTAAATGTTTTATATCCTCCTACGTTTGTTGCTTTGTATAGGCGGGAGTGTAGTTGAGGGACTATTCGATTCGAGCGACATGGAGCCACGTATTCGTTTGTGAGTGCGTTTAGGTGCTTCGCCGAATTTCCCTGTTATCTTCTTTTCGAGTTCCTTGATTTGTATTACATAAATCTTAGAAGTCACAATCTTATCTGTTTGAATTTGGTACCCCCAAAATTTAGATAATAAATCTTATTTAAATCAGTTACCCTTTGTGGTGTCCGTAACAAATGATATAGATGGTGGCGAGACCTGTGGAGTAGCAATCCTGCTAGAAAAATCTGAACCTAAACGCCTTCCCTTGCCTTCCGCACGTTTTCTTGATAACAAGCTAAACTCAATGTAAGGCAGAGTAAAATCATCAGTTTCGTTTGGAAAGGGGGATGGTTCCATTTCGTTCAATATATCTAAATTATAAAAGGTGCGAAGATGCCTCCATACTAACTCTGCAGTCATATCTCTATTAAGACTATTTGAAAGCCTACAATGCAAGTAATATAGAAATATTTATTAATCCCAACAGGTTTGAGACCTTCCAGTGCAAAGAATAAATGAATTTCCTCTTCAGCGGACCACTCCATCGAAACCCGCCTGTTGTAGATTGGTCATAAAAAGTAGTATCTTCTATGTGCGATTACCGTAAGTCAAAGAAGCAGGACGAAATTGGAATTAAAAACACACAGATAGAACTCATCGCACCGTTATTGTTTTGCAGCGGAATTTGTCTAATGAAATTGATTTAAATGTCATATATAAAAATATATTTAAATAAAAACCTGTAAAGAACAAGCACCTAATGCTTAAAACATAATTGGAAGCACTAAACACTAAACACAAAATCAGCTGTTCAAATTACACAGGTTCTTAGGGAATAATTTATCTGAGGAAAAAAGATAATTTATCTGAGAACACTTTCCCATAGATAAAAAGACAAATGTCTACAGGATAGATCTATTTCTAATTTCACACACACAAAGTGCTCTTCTACTTCTTTTGCTATTCCTTTGCTTACGTTTCAACACAGGAATTGACAGATTTTGTGTTTTGTCCGTGGGGTATAATTATGTTTTGTCCGTAAGAAAATGAGATAAATATAACCGAAAACAAATGTATTTAGTGTTTAGTGCTTCCACATATGTTCTAAACATAAGCCTCCAAACTAGGGATCAGCGATATTTTTGTATCGGTTACATTATCACTAGCATCTTAGTCACTAGTCATTGGATCCAGAGATCAGAGATAACGAGATGCGAAACTCAGCTTTCACAGCTGATAAAAATCGCTCTGACGTCTATTTTTTATGCACTGTTGAATTCACGTACATTGTACGTGAAAAAGCATGGTGGAAAAGTAAAAGGGCAAGCTCACATGACGGTCATTTGACCAACAAGAATCAAATTTGTTACTTTGACATGTAAATAAAATAAACAATTTGCGAGCGACAAAATGAACACAATTTAACGCAACAATGTTTCAGTCATTTTCACGATGAGTGAAAAACAAAGAAAAAATTTTTGATTTTCGTTGGTGAAATTATCATCCTGCGAACTTGCCCTAAACTTCAGTGAATATTTCACCTCAGCGTCATATCTTGAAGTGATACCACTCCCAGAGCAAATAAATACAAGTATTAATTAACATTTCAGCAGACTTATTTAAAAATTCCAACGCTTTTCCTTACAAATTGTCTCCTCATTTTGCTATCTGCAAATATAATTTTATTAATAAATTGCTCAAGAGCCAATCTGAGTAACAAAAATCGCGATCACAATTGGAATTTTTAAATTTCACCAAATGTAAACAAAGGTGGTGAAAACTTTTCTGGTCTAAAACAAGAGGTTCAGAAAAAATTTATTCCCCCCGGTGTACCCAAAGAAATTATTTTCAAATGATTTTAGAAAAAAATTATAAATCTAACTTCGCATTTCGGTGGTAGAAACTTGAACGACAATTCTTTAACTTAAAACCGTTTTTTGGAAATTTAATAAATAATTTCTTGTAATTGTTCGTCTACAAATTTGTCCGAAATTTGTTCGTCTACAAATTTGGTTTGTAGACAAACCAATTTCGCCGTTGTGTCATCTTCAGTGTCTATTTCCGTTCTTAGTTCTTTAATTTCTTTTAATTATCATTACAATAATGAAGGATGCATATGTTTGACATTTTGAATTATCAACCCTCCTAAATTCGAAATTGACTGCTACCATGCGCATAAGAAAAGTACAGAATTCCGAGAATCGAGTACAGAATTCCGACTAATTTTGCCTGATTACACTAATTTCATCAAAGAAATCTGAAGAAATGTGCAAGTAGTAGTGGAGAGTTTCGCTTCTCGTTATCTCTGCCAGAGATAACCAGATACGAAACTCTGCTTTCCCAGCTGATAAAAATCCCTCTGACGTCTATTTTTTAATGCACTGTTGAATTCACGTACACTGTACGTGAAAAAGCATGGTGGAAAAGTAAGGGCAAGCTCACATGGCGGTCATTTGACCAACAAGAATCAAATTTGTTACTTTGACATGTAAATAAAATAAACAATTTGCGAGCGACAAAATGAACACAATTTACCGCAACAATGTTTCAGTCATTTTCACGATGAGTGAAAAACAAAGAAAAAATGTTTGATTTTCGTAGGTGAAATTATCATCCTGTGAACTTGCCCTAAACTTCAGTAAATATTTCACCTCAGCGTCATACCTTGAAGTGATACCACTCCCAGAGCAAATAAATACAAGTATTAATTAACATTTCAGCAGACTTATTTAAAAATTCCAACGCTTTTTCTTACAAATTGTCTCCTCATTTCAGAAAAGAAAACTTTTCTGGTCTAAAACAAGAGGATCAGAAAAAATTTATTCCCCCCGGTGTACCAAAAAAATTATTTTCCAATGATTTTAGAAAAAAATTATAAATCTAACTTCGCATTTCGGTGGTAGAAACTTGAACGACAATTCTTTAACTAAAAACCGTTTTTTGGAAATTTAATAAATAATTTCTTGTAATTGTTCGTCTACAAATTTGTCCGAAATTTGTTCGTCTACAAATTTGGTTTGTAGAGAAACCAATTTCGCGTTGTGCCATCTTCAGTGTCTATTTCCGTTCTTAGTTTTTTAATTTCTTTTAATTATCATTACAATAATGTAGGATGTATTTGTTTGCCGTTTTGAATTAACAACCCTCCTAAATCCGAAATTGACTGCTACCATGCGCAAAAGCAAAGTACAGAATTCCGAGAATTGAGTACAGAATTCCGACTAATTTCACTGAATGCGGAAACTGTGCAACAAATATCTGATTTCCTTCGACGACCTCCAGAAAAGGACCGATACAAGGCTCTGAAGGAAACACTAATACTACGCCTCAGCGACTCCAAAGAGACGCAGATACGAAAATTCTTAAATAAGTTACAATTAGATAACCGCAAACCGTCTCAACTGTTGAGAGAAATAAAGCAATTAGGTGGAGAATGTATACATGACAATTTCCTTCGCACTCGGTTTATGCAATGCATGCCGACAAACGTTCGTGTTGTGTTGATTGGCAGTACGGATCTTTCGTTGAGAAAATTAGCAGAATTGGCTGACAGAATTCTCGAAGCGTGCGTCAGTACTGGGATAATGGCAACTTCAACAAGACCGTATGACACGTCTCACGAAATGATTTCTATTGCGTCAATGGACTCAAGAATTAATCTCATGAAAAAGACATGGTTTCGTTATCCCAGATGATAGAAAAACTGTGTTCCAAGCTGGACACATTTATCAGCCATAAAAATGGTAGAAGCACCCAGCAAAAGCGGAGAAGTCGTTCGATTTCTCGCAACAGATCAGCCACTCCACAGACTAATCAGCCAGGAGTTTGCTATCATGCGAGATTCGGAAAAGACGCAACTAGATGCACTACTCCTTGTTCTTTTAAAATGCGGAACAAGGAAAACTAGATGTGCTGTTCCACGTAGAAGCGGTCGTGGACAGCGAAAGTAGTAGCGTGCAACCTGAAAACCGATTATTTATGCATGACAAAAATAATAATCTCAATTTTCTCATAGACTCGGGCTCTGCAGTGACTGTGATACCTCGAGAGTATACCAAAACCAAGGCAGTAAAGCAGGCGTTAACACTCTACGCAGCGAATACAATTGAAATTGGAACGTTCGGCGAAAAGGTTTTAACATTAGATTTCGAGATTCGGCTTACGTCGACCGTTCAGATAGCCATTCATCATAGCAGAAGTAAAGTCGCCAATCATTGGAGCAGACTTTATCGCACATCATGGCATCATTATAGACTTAAAACAACGACACCTGATGGATGCAGTCACCAAGATCTAATCTAAATGTAGTTTGCACAAGACATACATACATATTTTTCACTCCAACCGATCTTCGTTGTATCTACACCACCTATATCCGTCCGAAAATGGAGTACAATTCGCATATATGGTCGGGAGCTTCGCGAACATATCTTCAGCTCCTAGACCGAGTCCAATGTCGTGCGTTAAAACTTATAGGGGACAGTAGGGTATCCAGCTCTATTGAAACCTTGGAGCGTCGTCGAGATGTAGGGTGTGTATCATTATTTTATTGCTACTTTCATGGTAAATGTTCCTCTGAAGTAGCCGGCCTGATTCCTCCGGTTCAGGTATTTAGCAGAACTACTCGGCTTTCCAGAGAGCTGCACCCCGTTTACGTCGCGATTCCGTTCCAACGAACCACGCATTACCGTGAGAATTCGTTTTTCGGTCGCGTCGTTAGATTGTGGAATAATCTCCCTGCGAGTGTCTTCCCGCCCTCTTACAGTGTCGAAACCTTTAAGCGAAGTGTAAACCGTCACTACTCCCTCTTTCCCCCTTCCCACTAACCTGTCATCCCCTCGGAACCAACAAATACTGTGCATGGATAGGGGGCATCCCCTGAGCTTGGTTTCATTTGTCATAGAAAAAAAAATAATAATTGGAAAATACTTTTTTGAAAATGTTAATGTACTGCACTTCATGAAGTTCAGCGTTAGACTATTTTCATTGCACCAAGATATAAACGAAAAAAAAGTCTCCCTACAAGTCTGTACAATCCTTCGCATTCCTTATAGTAGATAATATCTTTAAATCAACTGATAAGATTTAATCCAGCTTAGAGCAGTGGAATGTACACCAAGTTTGACCAGTTCAGCAAAGAAATAAATGCAATTTTCCATTCACTCACAACAGCACCGGTTTGTAGAGATCTATTAAAAATCATAGATAACGGCAGATATAACGATCAGTAGCAATTCTTTAGGGACGAACGTGGTACTAGTCAGAGCCTGCTTTTGATAAATCAAGATTATTAATTACTTCGAGAACTTCATTTTCAGAAACAGAAAATCTGCCAATGTTTACAAATTGATGTAAATTAGGAATACTAGTGGAGGGTGGTATACTAGCAATGTTACCAAAAATTGAGCTAAAATACCTGACAAAAAGTTCACAAGCATCTTGAGTACAAGACGCAACCGAACTCTGATAAAACATGGACATAGGTAAACCACCAGTTTTCATTTTGGCATTATAAAACACCCAAAAGGACTTAGAATTAAACCTTATTTGTGTTTCCATTGATCTTACGTATTTATTGAATAAGAATCTAGATAAAAATTCAAATTCTTTTCTACGCAGAGAAAGAAGCATTTGTCTTCCGGTGAATTAGAAATTTTGTATTTCTTATGAGCTCTGTGTCTTATATTTTTTAGACTTAGCAACCTGCTGTTATACCAGAGTAAGCTAAATTTTCGCCTCCTTCTAATATTCGGCACAAACAAAGCAAGCCCATCATCAATAGATTTTGAAGCATGCTTTAAGAAATTACACTTTTTGTTTTTAGTCTACTTAGTAGGTAAAAGTGCACTTTAACTTTAAAACTACTTCAAATTATATCAAAATTTGCTAAGTGACTTTTTTTGCATCATCTTCTGTTTGCTCCCCAAAAGCAGAACACAAATATAAAAAATATTATCAGCTGACTGCAAAACTTATGCACAAGATGCACCATAAACTTTTATTAAATCTCCAGCTTTACAAAGAGCAGACTTTTACTACACTTTTATTTTAAATAAAATACTGTGACGAATTTACAATGAAGCTTTCGCAAAAGCACTGGATACCATTCAAATCGCGCATAGATAGCTAGTTTCACAACCTTTCACAACTTTGTACCGCGACATCTAGCGCGAGTTAGATCGATAATTTGCTAGATAATTCCAGAACCTTCAAGACGACATCTAGCGCAGGATAGACAAAATAGTTAGATCGACAATTTGCTACATAATTCCAGAACCTTCCACGATCTTTCACAGCGACATCTAGCGCGGGTTAGATCAAATAGATAGATCGAGAATTTGCTACATAGTTCCAGAACCTCCCGCAGCAGTGTCAATTGCCATATAAATAGACACAGGGCGTCTCAGTTAGTTAGTTCAAATTTGGTTCTTGAACAGAACACATCGACACCTTGTGAGCATAGCGTCAAGTAATAAGTGTTAATAAGTGCAATAAGAAAAGAATAAAATTTGTGAAATTAAGAACAGCAAAACTTTCGAGTTTTATTAAATTATTCACAATCCAGAGATCGGACCTAAGAGAGAGTCGTACCCGTAAATCTAAATTTACAACAATTGGTGTCAGAAGTGGGATTGCTGAATAATCCTAAATTATGGTGAAGTTTGCTGAACTGAGAATACCCCAGATGAGGGAAGAGCTAGAGGCTAGAGGTTTGCCTGTGACAGGGCATAAGGCAGATTTACAAGCACGGTTGCGTAGAGTGAGGGTATTGATGTTGAAGAACATGAGTTCTGTCATGATGTTTCAGGAGCTTCATCTAAAGTCGAGGAGCAGTTGGTAGAGCCGCAGCCAGCTCCAGCATTTGACATGACTGTGCTTTTAGCAGCAATGGCGCAGCAGACTTCTCAAATGCAGGAGCAACTGGCACAAAACAGTTCGCAATTGCAGGAGCAGTTTAAACAAAACACCTCGCAACTGCAGGACCAACTATCTCGTATAGAAGGGAACTCTTCCATATTGCAAGCGAGGCAAGATAAAATGGAGGATGAATTACACAGACTAGAATACAGACTAGAATCAGAAATACTGCGGCTGGATGGTCATGTACGAGAAATACAGTCCAGTGGTCCAGTTACAGCTGTTAGCGCAACGAAATTGCAAGCGCCAACGTTCGACGGAACTATACCGTTTAAAATTTTTAAACTACAGTTCGAGACCACAGCACAAGCCAATCACTGCACTACGACAGACAAAGTGGCAGATTTGGTAGTATCATTGAAAGGCTCCGCCGTCGAAGTTCTGCAAACAGTTCCTGAAATTGAACGTGGTAATTATGACGCGTTAATGGCAGCGATTGAACGACGATATGGTAGCGACCATAGAAAACAAGTGTTTCAAATGGAGCTGATGAATCGTTACCAAAAAGCAAACGAGTCGTTACAAGAATATGCAACGGAGATAGAGCGGCTCGCGCATTTGACCAACGCAGATGCACCAGCGGAAGTAACTGAATTACTTAAAATTCAGGCGTTTATGAGTGGTATACGAGATGCGGATACCAAACGTGCAGTCTACTCCATGCCGAAGAACACGTTTGCCGAAACAGAGTCATTTGCCTTGACGCAGGAAACAGCATGCCTTTTAAGCAATAAAACACATAGAGTTCATCGGCTGGAAGTTGAGCCAAGTGAATCCCTAGAGAAAACCATAAAGGAGCTCATCCAGACTATTTCTCAGAGGATGCCAACCTAACGTAAGGGCTCTGAACTAAAGTGTTACAGCTGTGGAACATCAGGACACCTGGCACGGAATTGTAATGCGTCTGGTGTTGTGGTTCTCCTGGAAAGTCCTCGCTGTGGGCTCCTCCAACGTCCACAGTCCGTCCGAATAAAAACACTATATCTCACTTTGGGCACTTTATTGTCTGGAATACGTTTTCCACGTTCACTGTTCACTACTCACTGAATACTACTGACTGACATACGCAACTCTTAACTAACACAACTTAACTAACTCATACCAGTCTTATTTATATTTCTGTATGAGAAAGCTTAAATACGGAAACAACAATATGCTAACTGTAGCGGAAAAGACCTGCCTCAACACCTGAGCGCAAGAAAGTGGGTCACTAGTTCCACGGTCAACAAGTGCAATACCGCTTCACCAGCGGCTAGCGCGCGCTCGATGAATTGACCTTGGCAAGTTACAATGCGGAATTAAACCAACAAGCACAACGTGCAAAAAATGCTCAGTGCGATGTCATAATTTAGGTATCACCTGAAAGTATGCCTAGCGGAACCAGTGACTCACAACATCCCTCCACCCATAGGGAAAAGAAAAATTAATATCGTGAAGCGATCTTAATTTTTCCTTTTATTACAATATTTCTACTGAGTGGTCAACTGTTTGATATCAGTCTTAATACTATTACAAATTTCTTAAGTAAATACTATAATCGCTTCTTGTCTGGCTCTCCTCGGACATGCTGATTGTAGATGTAGATAATGGTTCCACCGAATCATGCTTTCGCTGCTACGAATGGTCATCTCGTCTTACGGTGATATGACGCGTTGTAGGGCACCCACATTTGAAGAAATGGTGTGTAACTGTGTGACAGCACCGATTGGACATGCTGCTCGTAGTTCTGGTCTACTCTGAACGGAGTGATGTGGCCTTCGATGTTTCTTTCTCGTTTTCTCGGACTGCTGGGGTTGTGTGCTACGTTGCTGACTGTCTGGTGGACCTCCCATCTTACTTGACGCTAATTGATCGTAGCTCATATCTCGACTGTGGTTTCACGATTCCCTTGTCTCACTTTGGGACGTTAGCTCTAATTTGCGACTATGATCTGTAGTCAGATGATTTGCGGGGATGGTCCCAAGAAAAATATTTTAGCACGTCCACCCTGTTGACTAATGCTAGCGAGAAAACATCGCCATGGCCGTCTTTGTCGAACAATGATGTCTGTGATGGTGCCGTACAACGTGATGGTTCGGAGAATCAACTTCGATGTACCGCTCGTATCTTGGAGTCCATAATTAAATTGAAGCTACCAGCTACGTGTTGATGCTGTTGGTGGCTTATCCTATTTATTTTCTAATACTTATACTATTTGTTATTTCATGAGTATCTTATGCTTGTTCTGTAATATTTATATACTTATGACTATATACAACTTGCGTTCGTATTTGATTATCGAACTGAAATCAATATATTCATCAAGTGAAACCATTAAATTTTAGGTGAAATTTTTTACACTTTCCGTTATGTGTCCTTAAAAATATTTTCCTAGTGCCTTATATCTAGTTTCTTTTCTTTTTTCATTCTCATTTTCTTTTCCTTTCATTTTAAAATTTTTGTTCTTTATTTTTATACATTTTTCAGAATGATTTTTCTTTCTTCTTTCTCCCCCCTTTGTTTTCTTTCTTTTTTTTCTCTTTGATATTTATTTTTTTGTTTTTTTTTGTTTCTCTTCCTTTCTTCTTCTCTTCTCTATTTTTCTTTCTTTTTCCCTTTACTCAAAAGTTTTGTCAGTTTGTTGTTTTTTTTTTATATGTACAACTTTTCCCTTATTGCTTTACACAATTATTAACTCTACTTAAATTCACTTAATAATTAAAAAACTTAATTCATTAAATTTAACAATTATTAACTTCATTTAATTTAATTCTTTAGCAAGCTAACTTTAAATTCTATTTTACTTGCTCCCTTTCCTTAAAATGTGATACCACACGCTTGTATATCAAACGTATTCATTACATGTAGCTGTAGAGTGATCTGCGATGCCACATAATGTCATGGCGCCCTGACACCATGTGACAAAATCGTCTACGAACTCTCTACCCCAAAATTATTTCAACTTGGACTTCTGTTAAATAGAATTAGGTCCAAGCAGGAATTGAATTAAAACTAAGTTTATATTGTTTCAACCATATACATGCACTTGGAAACAATGTAAACAACATAATAAAGCAATAAAACAACATAAAAAAAATATATTGCCTTAACCAAACCTAGATATATGGTTTAAACAAATTCTATAATTAATTAATATATTTTGTTAGTAAGCAAAATTAGTAAAGGTCCTGTTAGCTATAGAAAATTCCCCTTAAAAATATACTAGCCAAAACGTTTTTATATGGATGAGCAACTTCGGGCGTACTTATTTATCAATTTGCGGCGTCGCAGTTAATGTGATCCAGCCCTCTCTTTTCCGTCGTCCTGGTAAACACGGAATTTTCCTTGGCACCAATTACGACTGCCTTGAAATATACAAATATATATATTATTTACGTTCGTTATTTTTCCCTATTTACTAAAATCTGAATTCTTTTTTTCTTTTGTTGAACTGCGTCCGTGACTGTTTCTATTTTACTCGAATTGTTGTATTGTTTAAGCAAATTGTTATGGAATGGCTTATCCCTGTTCTTAATTTTTAGAACTGTAGTGACCGGACTCTTAATGCCTACCACCTCATCTGGGCCTAACCATATCGGTGAAAATTTGTTTCTTCTAGTTTGATTTTTCATTAAGACCTTGTCACCTACCTTAAAAACAACAGGTTTTAACTTGCTATCATATTGCCTTTTAGACAACACCTTCGCCTTCTCCTGGTTTTGTCGAGCTATTTCATGCGCTTTTTGGATCTGATATTTCTGAATCTTCGAGGGATCGTCCGGATTATACACCGGACTGCACTTACGTCTCAAGTTGGTTGGCATTTCTGAATCAAAACCGTATAAAGTACGGAAGGGTGTTTGTCTAGTGCTAGTATAGGGCGTATGGTTATGCACATGCATCGCTGCCGACAACCATTGGTCCCAATTGGGACCGTCCTGTTTAGCGAAGCTGCGCAAATATTCCGCTAGCGGTCTATGGCTGCGTTCGAGTGAACCATTGGCCTGGGGGTGGTATGGAGTGATATGCAACTTCCTAATGCCTAACATCTTACAAGTGTCCGAGAATATTTTGGAATTAAAATTAGTACCATTGTCCGTTACTAACACTTTTGGAACTCCGTAGCGAGTTACTATCTCGTCGAAAAATGCCTTGGCTACTGTGCTCGCTTCCGCATCCGGAATTGCTACGCACGCCATTAGTTTTGAGAAGTCATCCTGAAAGGTGAGTATGTATTTATTTCCTGACACAGTCTCCGGCAAAATACCTACTATATCCATATACACCTTTTGGAAAGGACGCTTCGGTGTGTCAGTTAACACCATCGGCATTTTCGTAAGTCTCGAACTTTTATTCGCTTGTCCGCTGAGGAACGTCCGCTGAGGAAACTCGAAATCCATCGAGTGAATGTATCACCGACACCATAAGCAGCCAGTTTAGACACAAGTGCTTTATGCCACACTCGGTCAAATGCCTTGGAGATATCCAAAGCAACAAACTTACTCTCACCGAATTGGTGAACACAACTGTTCCACCGCTCAGTGAGGAGCGCCATCAAATCGCCTGTGGAGCGGTGAGCACGGAAACCGTACTGGCGATCGCTGACCAATTGGTTGCTCTCCAGATACCTCATCAGGTTGAAATTTATAACGCTCTCCATAACTTTGGAGAGCATTGAACAGATTGCTATGGGCCGGTAATTGGCAGGATTCGTAGCCTCACCTTTTTTGGTAACTGGCTGTACATTGGCAATCTTCCAGGAGATAGGAAAAACTCCTGAAGTGAACGATAAGTTAAACAGATTGCGCAATGGGCGAGCCAATGTTGAGGCGCACTTTCTCAACACGTGGGCTGAAATGCCATCCGGTCCCGAGGATTTATTGACGTTGAGGTTTACAAGCACTCTTTTAACAGCCCGCGTTCGAAAGTGCATCTCAGGCATAATATGAGACACACCGTCGATCACGGGTAGTGGTTGGCTACTCTCAGGAAGAGAGCAGTTTTCAGCAAACATTTTGGCTAATAAGTTTGCCTTATCAACCGAGTGAGTGAAGATCTGATCGTCCTTGAGGAGAGTTGGAATAGACGATCGTGTCTGATTCTTCACCCTCCCCACGAACGACCAAAAGTTCTTGCTACCCTTATGGTATTCAAGAAGTCTGCGTCTAAGGCGCTGTTCGTAGAGAACTTTTTCGCGCTTTAGAGTGGCATTGCACGTATTTCTGGCCTGATTGCGCAGCAGTTTAGTATCAGCAGTTTTATTTAAACGCCAATTCCTAAATGCTTCCTCTTTAGACCTGACTGCTTGTCTGCAAGTCGCATTAAACCAGGAATGGTCTTTTGGTTTAATGGAAATTCTTTTATTAGGTATGAAAGACCTTATACCAAATAAAATTATATTTTCTACCAATTTTGCTGCAGCATTTATGTTTCTATCCCTGAAACACAATTGCCAATTGAAACGGCTGAAAAAGGAGTTCAGCGCATCCCAATTAGCCTTCTCATAAAGCCACACTGTCCGCTTCGGAGCTGGCTGATGAGCGGATTGAAGACTAGAATATGGGAAGGTAGCAGAAATTGTAGCGTGGTCCGAATTACCAAGAGGTGCAAGAACATTCACATCATACTTGCTGTGATGCGAAGTTAAAAAAAGGTCCAGAATATTTTGGTTTTGCCCATCAACGTAAGGAAAGTGTGTTGGTTCCTTCACTAATTGAGTCAAATTATTAGACTCAGCAAATAACTCAACATACAAACCCTCAGGTGTTGTGTGACTCGAATGACGTAGCCAATTGGAATTATGAACATTGAAATCACCAGCAACAACAATTTCACTGTTCGGATACGATTCCAGGATTTTAGAAATCGAATCAGAGAGACTGTCAAGTTTATCAAAAGTTGGCAGCCTCTCCAGACCCGGGCTTCTATAAATGAAGCAGAAGTGCAGGATGTGCGACTGGATTTTGAACTTAACCCACATGGATCTAAATTCGGCATCCGTCGTGCAAAGGTGTTGCTGACACTGGTACGCAACATCACTGCGAATATATAAGGCGAGGCCTCTGTGTGATGAAAATAATGGCAGTAAGTGGTACCCAGGCAAGTGAAAATACAGTGGATCTGCACCCTCAGACACCTGGGTCTCACCCAGTGCCATTATATGCGGTTGGTGAGTACAAACATACGCATAGACCGCGAAGAAATTCGCCCTCAAGCCACGCACATTTGTGGTGTCTATACGAAATTTTGTCATCGCCACCCACTGTAAAGAGGTATAAAGTCAGCTGCACAAGCGGACAAGCCTACACCGCAGGCAAAGCAAATATTATGACCTAAATATACAATTTCTCGCCTTAAAAATTTACACTTCTCTGTGTTCAATTTTAAATTATTTTCTCTAAGAACCTTAAATACTTTACATAACCTATCCTCATGCTGTTGTAGGTTTCTACCGTAAACTACTATGTCGTCTAAATAAACAAAACAGTCTATCCCCTGAAGTCCAGTGAGAATATGATTCATCATTCTCTGGAATGTTGCAGGCGCTCCAGTCAACCCGAATGGCATTCTGTTAAACTCGAAATGTCCTAGACCTGAGCTAAAAGCAGTTTTCTCCCTGTCCCTTTCGTCAACTAAAACTTGATGATATCCACTAGCAAGATCTAGAGTCGAGAAATACCTGCAGTGTCCCAACTGCTCCAGAATTTCCTCAATTCTTGGAATCGGAAAGACTTGCTTTATAGTTACATCGTTCAATTTTCTATAGTCAATCACTAGTCGCCATTTTTTCTGTCCATCCTTTGAGGCTTTTTTTGGCACTAGTAGCAAGGGCGAATTCCAAGGAGATTTGCTGTGGGAGACAATCCCGTCATCTAACATTTTCCCCACCTGTCTATTAATCTCCTCCCTATGCACCTGTGGAAGCCTATACTGCTTCTGATTAACCGGAGGCTGATCCTGCAATGTTGGTATCTCGTGCTCCAAAACGGGCGTGTAAGACAGTTTATCCCCTTCCAGAAGGAAAATATCGTTGAATGCTGCGCACATTCTCTCTACTGAGCTTCTTTCCTCCTTATTCAAATTTTCATCTAATCGTAATTTACCTATAAGTGTGCTTATTCTATCTATAACGTCTATCTCCTCTATTCTACTTACCGCACCGGTACCCGGTATTTTAAACTTATTGAAATCAGTAAACTTTGGTCTAAAGTTACTGCTAATATTTACATCCTTATCCGTTGAATTTAACACTGGCACATAAACTGTATCCTCTTGTACATTTACCAGTGTCTCTCCCATATATACCCCTGGCGTAATTTCCTGTTTATGTACTACTACCACTGGAATATTGGTTTTAATTCCAACTGGAACTCTTCTTATTGTCCGTGCTAATACTTTGGCTCTCTCTCTGTAAGAGTCTTCATCTATTGCTTCCTTTGACCTCATAATTAGAGTCCCAACACTCTCTTTGTCTCCTCTTAAGAATGTCACCGTTTTAGTGAGGGTATTTATAATGGATCTATTCCACAAGTTATCCCTTCCAAATATGCCATCCTCTGGCACTCCTTCCTCTGAAGATACCACATGTAGCGCAAACTTGTGACAAATTTGCTGTGCAAATTTGGCGCACAAAAATAACAAGCAGTCGTCAGACTTAAAAACTGTTCCCAAGAACAGTTCTCATCAGAAAGCACACGCATTTACGCTACTACTACAGACGATCGTTTAGAAACGCCCACACACCGACGCTCAGCGGAGAAATGGAAAGAAAGCAAAAGCGACGTGGTGTGCATGTTACATGCAGATGCAACTGAGCGTCAGAGCGGCTATATGTAAATGATTCCAGCGAGGAGAGCAAGCAATCAAAGTGCGCTGAGTATTAATAACCTGTTTTGTGCCGAGAGTGCAGTAAGTACACAGATCGGCTCTCAGCTGATCTAGAGTGAACCACTGTTGCAGTTTATATACCGCAAAAACAATGTATGCAAGAAGACGGCAGTGAAGTTCACTGACCGTAGAACTTCTTAACCTTGGGAAAGCGGCTATTTGGGAAAATACTTTTTTTGCACGAAACACTGCTTAACGGAGTACGAAATACCGCACTCCGTTAAAATCGAACATTCTGGAAAACGGACGCCAACGAGTATAAAACAGACTGCAAAACAGAACTCGAGGTTGTTCAGTGCAGTCTACCTTTCGGTTCGGTTCTCAGTCTGATTCTCGTTTCATAAGTTCAGCAAGTTCACACGGTGCAATTGCTCAGTCGGTTCAGTGAAAGCAGTGGTTCAGCCAGTTCAGTTGTGCTGTCAGTTTGGCAGTACTCGAGAAAATTAAAGAGTGAAGTAGTGAAAAGTGATCAAGCAGGCAACGCGCAGTACGAATTCACAGTCGTAGTGGCTCAAATGCCCTCCTGTTAGTACCCGTAAAGAGTTGAATTCACAGTCGCAGTGGCTCAAATGCCCTCCTGTTAAATTCGCAGTCGTAGTGGCTCAAATGCCCTCCTGCTAAAACTCACAAAGGGACGAATTCACAGTTGTAGTGGCTAAAATGCCCTCCTGTTAGTACTCGCAAAGAGTTGAATTCACAGTCGCAGTGGCTCAAATGCCCTCCTGTTAAATTCGCAGTCGTAGTGGCTCAAATGCCCTCCTGCTAAAACTCACAAAGGCACGAATTCACAGTCGCAGTGGCTCAAATGCCCTCCTGTTAAATTCGCAGTCGTAGTGGCTCAAATGCCCTCCTGCTAAAACTCACAAAGGGACGAATTCACAGTCGCAGTGGCTCAAATGCCCTCCTGTTAGTGCTCGTAAAGAGTCGAATTCACAGTTGTAGTGGCTCAAATGCCCTCCTGTAATTACCCGTAAAGAGACGCGTAACCACAAGCTATCTCACGAACGTAGTGAGATATCAGCAAGTCAGTAGAACACGTGTGATCTCATAAACGCAGTGATATATCAGCATGTCAGGAAAACATCAGTGATCTCACAAACGCAGTGAGGTATCAGCAAGTCAGCAGAACATCAGTGATCTCACAAACGCAGTGAGATATCAACAAGTCAGCGGGACACCAGTGACCTCACACACGCAGTGAGATATCAGCAAATCAGCAGAACATCAGTGATCTCACAAACGCAGTGAGATATCAACAAGTCAGCGGGACACCAGTGATCTCACACACGCAGTGAGATATCAGCAAGTCAGTAGAACACGTGTGATCTCATAAACGCAGTGAGATATCAGCATGTTAGTAAAACATCAGTGATCTCACAAACGCAGTGAGGTATCAGCAAGTCAGCAGAACATCAGTGATCTCACACACGCAGTGAGATATCAGCAAGTCAACAGAACACGTGTGATCTCATAAACGCAGTGAGACATCAGCATGTCAGTAAAACATCAGTGATCTCACAAACGCAGTGAGGTATCAGCAAGTCAGCAGAGCACAAGTGATCTCACAAACGCAGTGAGATATCAGCTAGTCAACAGAACACCAGTGATCCCACAGACCCAGTGAGGAATCAGCAACAGCGAGACATCAATAATCCGGCAGAATACCAGTGATCTCACAAACGCGGTGAGATATCAACAACCCAGCAGCATAAAGCGCAAAGCGCGTAGAGGTACCGACGAGAGTATATTATTGTATTTCTAGTACGACTACCAACTGTACCAGCAAACCAAACACAAATATTAGAATAAGATATTTCTAAGGTGAATAAAGATATTGAACCTAAATAATCTTGTCTTGTAATCGAACCCTGGAGTCCCGGCGAGCTAATCCAAGCCTTAGGAGAAGACAAGAAGGTTCATTATAAGTGGCGCCCGAACAGGGACCATATCATATTCACCAATAGCTAAGACTCGACTAGAAATATATATAATATAATAAATTAAAACTTATCATGGAGCCGACTGGGACCAAAACATACCGAACAGGATGGTTATACCGGCTAAATAAAGAATCGCTGGCTCAGTGCTTGTCTGAGTTTGGACTCGTCGCCGAAGGAACTCTCAATGACATGAGGAAAAGACTTGTCGAGTTCGTCAATGAAGGAAACCACGCGGAGAGCGTGGAACGAAGGTTGAGGGCGTATGAAGCGGAAGACGGTCGCACAACACCGGAACCCAGTGACCTGCCGAAAGTGCTAATGATGGATGTTCCGACGAGAGAACGCAGCCCGAGTGGCCGAGTGAGCGTAAACACCCCGCGGGTGACGGACAGTAACCTGTTGGAAAGAGTCGAGCGACATTCGTACCCCGATGTTATTGACAAGGTGAGAAAATGGTCCGTGAGGTATGATGGCGGTGTCGACCCTTTGGCCTTCGTAGAGCGGATGGAGGAGCTGGCCGAGACGTATGGCATCGACAGCAATCTGTTGCCACGCGCGATGCCAGAGCTGCTGGAAGACAAAGCCTTGCTCTGGTATCGAAACAACAATAATCATTGGCGGTCATGGGAGGCTTTTAAGCAAGACTTCCTGGACTTCTTCCTACCTAGTCGTTTCTTTGAAAGACTCGACGACGACATTCGCAGTCGACAACAGCGCGCAAACGAGAAGTTCAGGGACTACGTCATTAGCCTGCAAAATCTAATGAGACATAGCAGGTACACAGAGAAAGAAAAGCTGGAGAGGATATACAAAAACTCTGCGTTTGAGTACCAGTTTTATATAAAAAGACAAGATTTCCGGGAGCTGAAGGAGTTGCTCTCGTTGGCGGAGGATTTCGAGTGCCTGCGATTCGCCAGGACAGACGAGTTTTCAGAAGAATACCAGACGCGGCCAGTAGCCTCAAGACAGTGGCCATCTAAACGCAACCATGCGGTGAGCCAGGCGGTCTCAAGGCCTTTCAACCCGAAAACGGCATGCGGACGCTGCAGGCAGGAAGGTCACATGCGCCGCGATTGCCGAAACCCGGTCGTGATTTTCTGCTGGGAGTGTGGCCGAGAAGGAACCAGAACCATTGACTGTTGCAGACAGAGACAGGGAAACGACCTGGGACCCCGCCGAAAGCGAGAGGAGGCGGGCCCCAGCCAGAGGATCTCTCGCAGAAATTAAAGCCCCTCCGGATTAACAATCGGCGCATCGTGGCCATGGTGTCCATCCGAGGCAAGCAAATACAGACGACAGTGGACACGGGAGCGACGCGAAGTTTCGTGAGCAGGGCGCTCGCGGAAAGACTGGTGGGAAAGAGGCTGTTTGAGGAAGCGAAGGTGGAAATTCGCATGGCGGACGGGACAACCAGAAAAGTGTCCGAATGTACCTCACTAGAAGTTGCCATGGGAAATGGTACGTCTTGTGTTGTCGGAAGTCCTAGACGACGTGCTCCTCGGAATAGATTTTCTGTGCGGGATAGGAGCGACACTCTCCTTCGGAGGCGAAACCGTGTCTCTGGGCCCAACGGAGAAACAGGAGAAGGCCAATGGCGCAGTCATTTGCACATCAGCACAAGAATCAGGTCCTAGACAACCAGAGGACATGGAGAGTTTTCTTCAGGAGGAATTGAAGAAATTTGAAACCCTGAAAGGCGTCTCTAATATTACGGAGCATAAAATAGTGATGCGGGATGAGCGTCCTATAAAACAACGGTATTTTCCCAGAAATCCGGCGATGCAGGCTGTCATCGACAAAGAGATCGACGAAATCCTCGAGAAAGGCTGCATAGAACCTTCAAGCAGTCCTTACAGCGCACCAATCGTGTTGGTGAAAAAGAAGTCGGGTGAATGGAGATTATGCGTGGATTATCGCCAGCTGAACGCCCGCTCGATTCCGGATGCATACCCCATTCCAAGGATTCAACATATTCTGGAGCGGTTGCGAGATGCGAAATATATCAGTAGCCTGGATCTGAAGAGCGGGTACTGGCAGATTCCAATGGCAGAAGACAGTAAGCAATACACGGCGTTTACTGTACCTGGAAGAGGACTTTTCCAGTGGCGGGTGATGCCTTTCGGGCTGCATTCGGCTCCAGCCACTTTTCAGCGGGCCTTGGACCAGGTTATCGGTCCCGATTTGGAGCCTAAAGCTTTCGCCTATCTGGACGACATAATTGTCACAGGTTCGTCCGCGGAAGAACACATCGACAATCTTCGAGAGGTTTTCCGGCGTTTGAGACAGGCAAATCTCAAACTCAACGTGAACAAATGCGGGTTCTTTAAGAAAGAACTTAAATACCTGGGTCATGTGGTAAGCGAGCAAGGCATCCAGACAGACCCGGAGAAAATTTCGGCGATTCAAAATTTGAAACCGCCAACCACCACCAAAGAATTGCGAAGATGCTTGGGCATTGCCTCATGGTATCGCAGGTTCGTGCCAGATTTCGCGAAGACCGACCACGCTGCTACGTAAAGGGAAACATTGGAAGTGGGGCGAGGCGCAACAGGAAGCGTTTGAAACCCTCAAACAAAAACTCACGGAGGCACCAATACTGGCGTGCCCAGATTTCAACGAGAGATTCCAACTGCAAACGGACGCGAGCGACTTCGGACTTGGAGCCGTGCTCACACAACAACTGGAAGGTCAGGAGCGTGTTACGGCGTACGCCAGCCGACATCTTAACAAGGCCGAAAAGAATTACTCGGCAACAGAAAAAGAATGCCTGGCCATAGTGTGGGGTATTCGCAAGATGCGCGCTTACCTTGAGGGATACCGGTTCACCGTAATCACAGATCATCTGGCGCTGAAGTGGCTAAATTCTATTGAGAGTCCATCCGGGAGAATAGCGAGATGGGCTTTGGAGTTACAACAGTTTTCCTTTGAAATCCAGTACCGGAAGGGGAAGCTGAATGTAATCGCGGATGCACTATCCCGACAGCCGCAAGAAACCGTCGCCAGAGTGACAGCAGCAGAGACACGCGAGCAACACTGCAAGTGGTTACAAGCGAAGGTCAAAGAAGTGGAACAAAATCCGGAGAAGTTCCCAGATTATACCTTGGAGAATGGAAATTTGTACCGGCATATTCCAAATCGACTTGGAGACGAGGACTGCACGCCGTGGAAATTGTGCGTTCCCAGGACCATGAGAGGCCGAGTTCTCAAAGAGAATCACGACCATCCGTGCGCTGGCCACGGGGGAGTCCGCAAGACGATATGCCGGCTAACAAGTAAATATTACTGGCCCGGGATGTTCCAGGATGCGAGGAAATATGTGCGGCAATGTGAATCGTGTCAACGTTACAAGCCGAATCAGCAAAAGGCTGCAGGGAAAATGCTCACTCAATTGGCAGAAGAACCTTGGGCGATACTCTGCGCGGATTTTGTGGGTCCGCTACCCCGTTCTACACACGGAAACACAACGCTTCTCGTATTCTTCGACAAATTTTCAAAATGGACAGAAATGATACCGTTACGCAAAGCTTCAACAGAACACTTGCAGCGAGCGTTCCGAGAACGAATTCTAGCCCGGTTCGGGGTACCCAAGATTCTGGTCACGGATAACGGGACTCAGTTTACGAGTCGCAGTTTTCGTCGTTTCCTCCAGGACATGGGTGTGAAGCAACAGTATACTGCTCCATACACACCACAGGAGAATCCCACGGAGAGAATCAACAGAACGATAAAAACGATTATTGTACAATTTTCGGACAACAAGCATCGGAACTGGGACGAACTGCTCCCAGAAATTACGCTAGCCATTAATAGCAGCGTATCCGAGTCCACGGGATACAGCCCGGCATATCTCACTCAAGGACGAGAGCCAAGACTTCCTGGAACTTACTACGACGAACAAACGCCAGGCAGCGGTCAGAAACGCATACAGCCCTCAGAGAGGGGGGAAAATCTAAGAGAGGTCTTCAAATTGGTGGTGAGAAACTTGGAAAAGGCAACGCAGGATCAGGCGCACCACTATAACTTGCGACGACGACAGTGGAAACCAGAAATTGGGCAATCAGTACTCGTGCGACAGCACCCGCTGTCGAAAGCAATCGACAGCTTCGCGGCGAAATTGTCTCCGAAATTCGACGGCCCGTACCAGGTAATCGGATTCGTGTCACCAGTGATCGTGCGTTTACAGAAAGAAGGTGAGACCCGGCCTAAAACGGCTCATGTGAGCGAGCTCAAGCTCGTACCAACAGGCGGCAGCGCAAAGTGACCATGCTCCCGAGGGAGTTTCTGGCAACGTACGTCTGATTCAGAGCACAGGAAGCCCGCCAACCACAGACGCTGACAGTCCAACCAAATCAAGAGCAGAAACAAACAAACGCGGAGGCAGAAGGAAATTGTGTCGGCCAGAACCCGATTACAGGAAGGGAAAACCGGCTTCAGCAAGAATCGCCATAGCTAGCGAAGAATTCAACAGCGACCCGAAAGCAAAACACAGGCAGAATCCGCAAACGCGGCGACAGACTTACAACAGGCCACAGGTGGACACCCGTGGCGCAGACATAAAAAATAAGCAGAAGGCTACGCATCCGGCGGACGAGAAACAAACGACTCGAGCATATTCGCAAGGTCGCGAGCACTTGAAATTCGGCGACTTCACGCCGGAAGAAAGGAAGGCGTTGTTTCACAAGGAATTGCCCTCCCAGCTATCAGCTGGGATTCACGGATCGCGAAGCAGAGCAAAATGCGAACTACGGGGAAACAATAACAAGTAATTCGTAAATGTTAAATTAAGGAAAACACAAAACAAGTACACAGAGTGAGGATTACAAGCACTAAAATTAATACACTTCACATAGTTGTGGACAGACTTTTTAGGCTTCGTCTCAGAACGCCACCAACGTCTTCGCAACACCAGCTTCTCGCGATCGTTCGCGACGCCTTCAGATACCATGCTCGTTGTCATTGGCAGCGCGTTGTCCTCGTCCAGCTTCAGGCAGATACCGGCCAGCAACACCACTGTTGAGCAACTGCAGCAGCAGCATTCGCTTCCCACTCACCAAATGGAGCAGGGCATGGGACACGCGACCATCAGTGTCGGTGCTGCGTAGGGAGCTGCATACTTGCAGGTTGAAATCACCGGTGCCAGGAAAACTAATTGCACTTCGGAAAATCTGTAGGGACGGTTTAACGATACAAAGGGAAAGAGGTTACCTTATGCCAGAGCAGGAAGGTGTCCGGTGCTCCATCAAGCACTCTGGGGCTTCAAGGGGCAGGTTTCGAGAGAAACAAACGACAAAATTCGCGCACAAACGATTTTACAACGATTTGCTCGGATGGCAAAAACATTACAGCGATCAGCTGTTTTTGACAGCCGAAGTTAGCTCTGGTCAAAAGCGAAAATCGTGTAACCCCACCTAAGGATCACTGAGATCAGTGTACAGATCGATAAAAGGTTCGCACACACGGGAATAAAATGAGGGGAGAGATCACGCACACAAGTTAGGGCGATCCTCACCAACATTGTGAAAACAGCCAACAAAGGAGTTCGGCACAGAGATCAAGGACAAGGAAGTGTGAGAAAACCACTAGTCAAGCAGGTCTTGAGGCGTGAAGCGGACTCACGGGGAAAAAAAAAGAAAGAGAAAAAAAAAAGAGAAAGTGCAGAAAGCACACGCAGTTACGCTACTACTACAGACGATCGTTTAGAAACGCCCACACACCGACGCTCAGCGGAGAAATGGAAAGAAAGCAAAAGTGACGTGGTGTGCATGTTACATGCAGATACAACTGAGCGTCAGAGCGGCTATATGCAAATGATTCCAGCGAGGAGAGCAAGCAATCAAAGTGCGCTGAGTATTAATCACCTGTTTTGTGCCGAGAGTGCAGTAAGTACACAGATCGGCTCTCAGCTGATCTAGAGTGAACCACTGTTGCAGTTTATATACCGCAAAAACAATGTATGCAAGAAGACGGCAGTGAAGTTCACTGACCGTAGAACTTCTTAACCTTGGGAAAGCGGCTATTTGGGAAAATACTTTTTTTTGCACGAAACACTGCTTAACGGAGTACGAAATACCGCACTCCGTTAAAATCGAACATTCTGGAAAACGGACGCCAACGAGTATAAAACAGACTGCAAAACAGAACTCGAGGTTGTTCAGTGCAGTCTACCTTTCGGTTCGGTTCTCAGTCTGATTCTCGTTTCATAAGTTCAGCAAGTTCACACGGTGCAATTGCTCAGTCGGTTCAGTGAAAGCAGTGGTTCAGCCAGTTCAGTTGTGCTGTCAGTTTGGCAGTACTCGAGAAAATTAAAGAGTGAAGTAGTGAAAAGTGATCAAGCAGGCAACGCGCAGTACGAATTCACAGTCGTAGTGGCTCAAATGCCCTCCTGTTAGTACCCGTAAAGAGTTGAATTCACAGTCGCAGTGGCTCAAATGCCCTCCTGTTAAATTCGCAGTCGTAGTGGCTCAAATGCCCTCCTGCTAAAACTCACAAAGGGACGAATTCACAGTTGTAGTGGCTAAAATGCCCTCCTGTTAGTACTCGCAAAGAGTTGAATTCACAGTCGCAGTGGCTCAAATGCCCTCCTGTTAAATTCGCAGTCGTAGTGGCTCAAATGCCCTCCTGCTAAAACTCACAAAGGCACGAATTCACAGTCGCAGTGGCTCAAATGCCCTCCTGTTAAATTCGCAGTCGTAGTGGCTCAAATGCCCTCCTGCTAAAACTCACAAAGGGACGAATTCACAGTCGCAGTGGCTCAAATGCCCTCCTGTTAGTGCTCGTAAAGAGTCGAATTCACAGTTGTAGTGGCTCAAATGCCCTCCTGTAATTACCCGTAAAGAGACGCGTAACCACAAGCTATCTCACGAACGTAGTGAGATATCAGCAAGTCAGTAGAACACGTGTGATCTCATAAACGCAGTGAGATATCAGCATGTCAGGAAAACATCAGTGATCTCACAAACGCAGTGAGGTATCAGCAAGTCAGCAGAACATCAGTGATCTCACAAACGCAGTGAGATATCAACAAGTCAGCGGGACACCAGTGACCTCACACACGCAGTGAGATATCAGCAAATCAGCAGAACATCAGTGATCTCACAAACGCAGTGAGATATCAACAAGTCAGCGGGACACCAGTGATCTCACACACGCAGTGAGATATCAGCAAGTCAGTAGAACACGTGTGATCTCATAAACGCAGTGAGATATCAGCATGTCAGGAAAACATCAGTGATCTCACAAACGCAGTGAGGTATCAGCAAGTCAGCAGAACATCAGTGATCTCACACACGCAGTGAGATATCAGCAAGTCAACAGAACAGGTGTGATCTCATAAACGCAGTGAGACATCAGCATGTCAGTAAAACATCAGTGATCTCACAAACGCAGTGAGATATCAGCAAGTCTGCAGAGCACAAGTGATCTCACAAACGCAGTGAGATATCAGCAAGTCAACAGAACACCAGTGATCCCACAGACCCAGTGAGGAATCAGCAACAGCGAGACATCAATAATCCGGCAGAATACCAGTGATCTCACAAACGCGGTGAGATATCAACAACCCAGCAGCATAAAGCGCAAAGCGCGTAGAGGTACCGACGACAGTATATTATTGTATTTCTAGTACGACTACAAACTGTACCAGCAAACCAAACACAAATATTAGAATAAGATATTTCTAAGGTGAATAAAGATATTGAACCTAAATAATATTGTCTTGTAATCGAACCCTGGAGTCCCGGCGAGCTAATCCAAGCCTTAGGAGAAGACAAGAAGGTTCGTTACAACTTAATGCGCTCATTATCATTATGGTGAACGAATACCAAACCTCTTGTGGTCACGCATCCACCGAATGCCCCACTAAGGGTTTTAATTTCGCTAGTGTCCACTTCTAGCGAATGACTTAGCGCATTTTCCTTAACCAGGCTTGTGTCCGCCCCTGAGCCCACCAGTAAAATGAGTTTTCCATTTCTTGCACACGTACACGGTACTTCAATGAACACATCATTTAAGGTGTCTGGGTGACCCTTCTGCCAGTTCAATCCTGAATTTATTTGTCCCCTTCTCTCCGTTGTATTCCGTTTTATATTATTGCTTTTACTTGTACTATTTTCTATCTTTGAGAAAATATTTTCTAACATTTTCGTTGCGTCTTTTTGCAATGAATTCAAGATTGTCTTGTTGTTGTTTAAAAATTGCTCAGTATAATTGAAAATTTTAATCTTATTTTCTTTTACTACATCTTTTATTACACCCAGAGACAATACTACAAAAACGAAAATTTGTGCAATGCTTGCACTTAAGCATGAAGTCAAAACTCCAAACGTATCCACTGACTCAACGGCCGTCGGCTTTACTGTTTGTTTGTTATTAACTGCTTGCTTAACTCCAATTTCGATTACCTCCTCACAACTTTTAACTTCTTCTGGGAATGACTCATTACTTCTAACGCTCCCGCCTGCACTATCGACTCGTCCGTGACCGACTTTCTCGCAACGATCAGAGGAGGACGGTTCAACAATCGTTTTCGATGTATGACTCGTCACTCCCATGATGTATGGCCTCGAGTTACTTTTCTTTTCGGGTTCCCAGCTTAGTGGCCTTGGCTGGGCCCTCGATAGTTTCCCTGCGTTGTTCCCTGATATCTCTTGACGGGGCAGTTTATTGCTATATGTCCTGTTTTTCCACAACGGAAACACTTGATATCATCTCCCCTGCTTCTGCTTTCCTTATTATACGTATTCCATCTACCCTCATTAGCTTGTGGCTGCTGTCTACCGCTACTCATGTGGTCGCTACTATTTCTTCTCTGATAACTTACCTGACGTTCGGCTAAATTTCCTCTCGTCGGCTGCCCCCGTGACTGACATCTCCAACTTAGTTCATGCCCATACATCATGTATTTCTCACAGAATGGACTATTTTTCCTTACGAGACACTCGTCCCTAGTATGGCCTTTCCTTCCGCAGAAACTACATACTATTCGCGCTTTGGCACTGGCTTCCCCACCTTGTGGACGTCCCATCCTTTTTCCGTCCCGCGTGATACTCGGGTTTTGCATGAAGTTCTCGCCATGCTGTGTATTTAGTTTCCCTGGGGCATCCACGGGTGTATGGCTTGCAGTCCTTTGGTTCATTTCTGCAGTCCAGACCGGATTCATGCTCGCCAGAAGGTTTGGTTGGGCTCCGAGAGATCTGCTGATGATCTCGTCTAGCTGTATTGCTTCTGCGATCAGCCTTTCCATTTCGATCAGGTTGGTGCCCAACATCTTCATCCTTTTCGTTGGGTCTCTTAACCCCAACACGAATGTCCTTGCTAATGATTTATTAATCTCAAGTCGCAGTCCATGATCCTGGGTCTCATTATAATGGGATTTCGTAATATCCTCTGCCTGTGTCCTTAGATTTATTAATCTTTCTCCGAACTCCACTATTTCTTCCCCTGGGAGTTGGGACACTGTCTGTATTTCCGATATTATTGTATCTAAAGATCTACACTTCAGATAGGACAGCTTTACGGTACTGTATAGCTCTTCTACGCTTGCTATTTTCTTTCCTTTAATTAACCCGTATGCGTTCCCATGAAATCTTTGTTTTACGCACGCGAAGAAGTCACCTATTTCGGAATCCGATATACTCCTCCTTGCGAGTTCACATCCCTCAATAAATTTATACACTTCATTTCTCAAATCTGGCGAACGGGTAACTGAGAAAAATGGTACTAATCTGTTTACATTTTTTGCAATTGCCTCTATACTCATGTTTAAGCCTGTATTACTCCTGACGATTTTTAAACTTGTTGCAGGTAGTGACGGACGTCCAATCGGATCTTTGTGCGGCAGGGTTTTATCTGCTAGCAATTCTTCCTGTCGCAGGAGTCTATTTTCTTCTTTTAACTCCTCTATTCTCCTATGAGCCTCTTCTAAAGAGTCAAAACTTTCCCTGCTTTTTTGGTTTACCAAAACCGTCGAGAGCAGATTTCCCGAAACTCCCTTTTTATCGATCAACTTTCTTAATCTATTATTTTCTTCTTCCACTTCCTTTACTAAAATCGCCTCTAATTCTCTGTCCGCCAAATAGTTGTCGTATCTGTTTTTTAAGGCGTGAAATTCAGCTTTCTACCTTTCTAATTCCTTTAGCGCACTTTTATTTTTATTTGATACAAAATTGAGTAATTCTTCTAAAATTGCATCCGCCTTTTCTACCTTAGAGAGATTACCTAGATCTTTAATCTTTTCCTTTATTAAAACCAAATTCTCTTTATTGTTAACAGTAGACGAAAGATTAACCCAAATTTTTTCAATGAACCTATCTAACTGCCCATCCAAATCTTTATAATCCCTTCCTAAATCTCTTAATCGTGCCTCCAAATCGAATGAAATATCCATAAAAGAGCAAAAAAAACCACAAAAACAAAAAGACAACGCTTGCAATTTTGCCAACGCTTTGGGTCTGACGAGCAAATGAGCAAAAAAAAAAAACAATCAAAACCTCCGCAATGTTTTGCGCTGAAATTCAACCTCAAGCGTAAGCGCCACCGCCACTCTCGAGTTTCGCGTCACTTTTTAATTACAGCCACATTTCGCGAATTTTCTTTCAAAAAATTTTTGTTTCTTTTTCTTGCAGCATTCGCAAAACTGCTAAATCTACTGTTTACAAATTATCAGAAAATATTCAGTTTTTCATTTGTTTCACTATTTTAAAATTTGCACAACAAATTATTATAATAATCCCCCTATAGCCAGACTGAGCCACAGGATTATGTGTAAGGGAGTCTTGCCCAGGATTATTTATGTGTGTTAGTATTATTATATATTCGCTACAAATTCCTACCTTTAAGATTTTATACAAACTCACCCGCGAACGATTTTCGGTTCGTAAAAACCGGCTGCGCCAAATATGTTGTGGTTCTCCTGGAAAGTCCTCGCTGTGGGCTCCTCCAACGTCCACAGTCCGTCCGAATAAAAACACTATATCTCACTTTGGGCACTTTATTGTCTGGAATACGTTTTCCACGTTCACTACTCACTGAATACTACTGACTGACATACGCAACTCAACTTAACTAACTCATACCAGTCTTATTTATATTTCTGTATGAGGAAGCTTAAATACGGAAACAACAATATGCTAACTGTAGCGGAAAAGACCTGCCTCAACACCTGAGCGCAAGAAAGTGGGTCACTAGTTCCACGGTCAACAAGTGCAATACCGCTTCACCAGCGGCTAGCGCGCGCTCGATGAATTGACCTTGGCAAGTTACAATGCGGAATTAAACCAACAAGGACAACGTGCAAAAAATGCTCAGTGCGATGTCATGGTATCGCCTGAAAGTATGCCTAGCGGAACCAGTGACTCACAACACTGGTAAGAAAAACGTAAACGCAAGGAAAAGAAGCAACGAAGATGCAGGTGGCGCTTCTGAAGAAAAACGATCGTTAAACTAAAACGGACCAGTTCAAAGGGGCGTGAGCTGGTTCCCCACAACTGATTGCCCCACTGTCTCCGTTTCACAAATACAGCGTAAAAACAATAATTTAACCATAAACGGGACTGTAAACGGACGATCGCTGGTCTTAACTCTGGACACGGGCGCAACACATTCCATCATTCCATCATTCCATCAGACCTAGCAGGGGATAACGTTGAGCCGCTGATTGGTTGCAAGCTACGAACAGGGGAGGAAGCTGCGATTTGTGGAAAATTGGTGTGCAAGATTTAGATTGGAACGTTAGAAGTGGTTCACACCTTCTTAGTGGCTGGAATAATGGACGAGGTAATAATCGGCGTGGATTTTATGCTAGTTTGTGGTCTTACTCTGGATCTAAAGAAAAGAATGCTGACGTGCCAGAACATGGAGATACCCCTAAACACTGGTTATGAGCGGCCTCAGATCAGGAATGTAAGTGTAAGTCACCGTGAGCAGATTCCACCAAAGTCCGAAGCAGTACTGTGGGCATGTGTAGAGGGAGACTGTGTTTTGCGTTGACTATCGGAAGCTGAACGATGTCAATAAAAAGGACAGCTACCCACTGCCGCGAATAGACGACACCTTGGACACGTTATCCGGTGCGAAATGGTTTTCAACGCTGGATTTACAAAGTGATTATTGGCAAGTGGAGATCGAGGAATCCGATCGCGAAAAAAATGCTTTTAGCATCGGTGATGGATTGTGGCAATTCTCCGTGATGCCATTTGGATTATGCAACGCTCCGGCAACTTTTGAGCATTTAATGGAACACGTACTAAAAGGGCTTCACTGGAAAACATGTTTGGTGTATCTTGATGACATTATCGTCATGGGCCAGATTTTTGATAACCACATCAAAAATTTAGAAGATGTCTTTCGACGAATTGCTTCTGCTGGATTGCGGTTGAATCCAAAGAAATGCAATCTATATAAAACCGAAGTAACTTATTTGGGCCACAAAATCACCACTAGAGGAATCCATACTGACGAAAACAAAATAAAATCGGTAAGAGATTGGGCTCGACCAACGAATGTTCATGAAGTGCGAAGCTTACTTGGGCTCTGTACATATTACCTACGCTTTGTACCCGGATTTGCCAATGTTGCGAGAAGTTTGCATAATTTGACGAAGAAAAACTGCAAATTTGTGTGGAAAGAGGAGGAAGAGAATGCCTTTCAGCAGTTGAAGGAAATGCTTTGTACAGCTCCAATGTTGGCTTATCCAGTTCCTGGCGGAAAGTTCGTCCTAGATACAGATGCTAGTGCACATGGAGTAGGAGGTGTACTCTCACAGGTTATCGATGGTCAGGAAAAAGTGATTGGGTACTATGGCAGAGTCCTTGGAAAACCGGAAAGGAAGTATTGCGTTACGAGGCGGGAACTCTTGGCAGTGGTCGAATGCGTGAAACATTTTCACAAATACCTGTATGGACAGCATTTCCATCTAAGAACAGATCATGCAGCACTCAGATGGTTACTCCAGTTTAAAAATCCGGAAGGACAGATTGCGCGATGGATAGAAAGGTTGCAGAATTATGACTGTGAAATACAGCATCGGAAAGGTGGGCAACATGGAAACGCCGATGCACTATCTCGACGCCCATGTGCATTGGAGTGTAAGCATTGCTCCAAGGCTGAAAGAAGCGAAGGTATAGTCGACATCCGATTAACAAATCTGCAACATGATGATGAATGGGAATCCAGCGCTGTAAGGAAAAGCCAACTGAAGGATGCGGACTTGGTTAAGGTCATGAAAGCGAAAGAAACGGATAAAAGACCAACCAAGGAAGAAATGACATCAGAAAGTCCGTTGGCCAAGGCGTATTGGGCGCAATGGAATAGCTTGAAGTTGATAAACGGAGTTCTGCATCGTTCATGGGAAAGTGAAGATGGTAAATACCCGGTTGTCCTACCAAAGTCTAGAATAGCAGCTGTATTAGAAGAGTTTCACAATGGACCAAGTGGAGGGCATTTTGGCGTCACGAAAACTCTGGAAAAGAATAAACAACGGTTTTACTGGGTGAATTGTCAAGAATCAGTTGCTGAATGGATTAAAAACTGCGCACAATGCATGGCAGCTAGGGGTCCGAAAGTTAGAAGCAGAGGAAGGTTGCAGCAGTACAATGCGGGAGCGCCATTTGAACGCGTTTCTATGGATGCAGCTGGTCCATTCCCTACTAGCGACTCTGAGAACAAATATGTGTTGGTGATTATGGACTATTTCAGTAAGTGGCCAGAAGTATACGCTATACCAAATCAGGAGGCTAAAACTGTGGCCGAAGCTTTTGTGCAGAATTGGGTCACGCGGTTTGGAATACCAATTGAGTTGCATTCAGATCAAGGGAGGAACTTTGAGTCTGCTGTATTTCAAGAAATGTGCTCATTGTTGGGTATCAAGAAAACTCGAACGACAGCTCTACATCCACAATCGGATGGCATGGTGGAAAGGTTTAACCGTACATTAGAAGAACATTTACGGAAAGTACTTGGCAAATGTCAGCGCAATTAGGACAAGCACTGTTGCCGATATATGGAAACCCTGAAAGCTTGACGTCTATCACTTGACAGGATGTGAAGACATTTGGTGACTTCCGGCCTTTTGTTGACAGATAAGCGGCAGGTGAAGACATTAACGAAACCAATTTGTTTAAAAGCTCTCTTTCTCACCCTATCACTTTGTATTTCATTTGAATTTGGAAAAAATAAAGTAGTCAGAGAACTCGTAAAGTTTGGTTTCTATTAATTTCACAACAAGCACATTCAAATGTTTTTATTGGCTTACCGATCAGCAGTCCATGACACTACCGGACATCCACCCGCGAGGATTATTTTTGGTACAGATTTGAGACTCCCGTCAGATTTGAAATTTGGAAAGAGCAATCAACTTACTGAAACTGGAGGCAGCTATTGGGAATTGCTTCAGTCCGAAATGGATGAAATACATCAACATGTAAGGCAGCGAACACAGCTAATGAGCAATAAAATTAAGGATCGTTACGACCGAGCTATGAATTCAGAAGGATTTCAAGAAGGCGACTTGGTGCTGCTGTACAATCCGCAACGGAAAAAGGGTATGTCTCCAAAGCTGCAAACATCGTGGGAAGGGCCATATAAAGTCATAAAGCGACTGAACGATGTTGTGTATCGCATACAATCCCACACGCAGAGTCGAGGTAAAATTAAAGTCGTTCACTTGGAGAGATTAGCCCCATATGGATCAAGGAATTTGGTGTCTAATCGGGACGATCAGACTTAAGTGGAGGGCAGTGTGACGAATTTACAAGAATTACGAAACTTTCGCGAAAGCACTGGAAATCATTCAAATCGCGCATAGATAGCTAGTTTCACAATCTTTCACAACTTTGTACGGCGACATCTAGCGCGAGATAGGTCGACAATTTGCTAGATAATTCCAGAACCTTCAAGACGACATTTAGCGCAGGATAGACCAAATAGTTAGATTGACAATTTGCTACATAATTCCAGAACCTTCACGATCTTTCACAACGACATCTAGCGCGGGATAGATCAAATAGATAGATCGAGAATTTGCTACATAGTTCCAGAACCTTCCGCAACAGTGTCAACTGCCATATAAATAGACGCAGGGCGTCTCAGTTAGTTAGTTCGAATTTGGTTCTTGAACAGAACACATCGGCCAGAGATAACGAGATGCGAAACTCTGCTTTCACAGCTGATAAAATTCGCACTGACGTCTATTTTTTATACACTGTTGAATTCACGTACACTGTACGTGAAAAATCATGGTGAAAAAGTAAGGGCAAGCTCACATCATGGTCATTTGACCATCAAGAATCAAATTTGTTACTTTGACATGTAAAAAGAAAAATTAAGGATTTGCGAGAGGCAAAATGAACACAATTTATCGCAATTTATTTTCAGTCATTTTTACGATGGGCGAAAAAAAGAGTAAAATTTCTGATTTTCGTTGGTCAATTGACCGTCAGGTGAGCTTGCCCTAAACTTCACTTAATATTTCACCTCAGTATCATGTTCTGAGGTGAAACCACTCCCATAGCAAATGAATACAAATATTAATTAACATATCAGCCGATTTATTTAAAAATTCCAACGCATTTCCTTACATATTTTCTCTTCCTTTTGCTATCTGCAAATATAATTTTATTAATAAATTGTTCAAGAACCAATCTGAGTAACAAAAATCGCGATCACAACATGAATTTTTAAATTTCACCACATGTAAACAAAGGTGGTGAAAACTTCTCTGGTCTAAAACAAGAGGTGCAGAAGAGAATTTATTCCCCCCCCCCCCCCCTGTACATAAACACATTATTTTCAATGATTTTAGAAAAAATTTATAAATCTACCTTCTCATTTCGGCGGTATAAACTTGAACGGCAATTCTCTAAGTAGTTAATTTATTAATTCCTTGTTTTGAAAATTTAATAAATGATTTCTTGTAATTGTTCGTCTACAAATTTGTCCGAAATTGGTTTGTCTTCAAATTTGGTTTGCAGACAATCCAATTACGGCGTTCTGCCATCTTCAGTGTCTGTTTCCGTTCTTAGTTTTTTAGTTTTTTTAATTATCATAGAATAATGTAGGATGTATACGTTTGACATTTAGAATTAAAAACCCTCCTAAATCCGAAATTGACTGCTACCATGCGAAAAAGAAAAGTACAGAATTCCGAGAATCGAGTACAGAATTCCGACTAATTTCACTGAATGCGGAAACTGTGCAACAAATATCTGATTTCCTTCGACGACCTCCAAAAGAGGACCGATACAAGGCTCTGAAGAAAACACTAACAGGCTTATTCTGTAAACTCACATCCTGCGTTCAAATTATCACATGATCACAAACGAGGTATTCTGTAAGCTTACAGAAACATGGGATGGGAACTCGTAAGAATTGACCGGGTTTTGCTTTTATCTGTCATTCTTCATGTGTTTGTATACTATTTCAATCGGCATAGTGTTACCATGTATAATGAATGCTAAGTATGAGAGCAATTGCTTAAATGAGATCTCCAACATTTTTATACATGAAGAATTTATTTATTTGCTAAGTTGTGTCATGATTTTAAATGTTGAACATTTTTAAAATTTTCAACATAATCTCAATTAAAATTAAGTAATTTTGTATGTAAATTTCGCAATTTCTTATGTAAATTTAATGTGGCGTAACCTGGCAACAATGGTTAGCGTCATGGATTATCATCAATTAAGTAGAGAAGGTTCATTGTGTGAAAATATTGAAGTTTTATTGTGAAAATATTGAAGTTTTAACTAGGAAAATAATTATAATAACGCAAATAAATTCAATATTAAATGTTAACGCAAAAAAATTTCACTGACAAAATGACCACAAACACCGAAAGAGTAGAAACGACTGGTTTTCTTTTGCGAGCTATATGACAGATGAACGCATGCAGTCGAATGTTACAAAATTCGTATGTTTTCATCAACAGCTTTGAAAAGCATGTAAAACTACCAACAACATACGTTGTAAAGACATGGGATGTGATGCGTTCAGTTTTGTTTTTTTTTCTGACAAGAGAACATATGTTTTAAGAAAATAACAAAAGAGAACAGAGAATAAAATCGAACTGAACGCAGGATGTGAGTTTACAGAATAAGCCTGTAATACTACGCCTCAGCGACTCCAAAGAGACGCAGATACGAAAATTCTTAAATGAGTTACAATTAGATAACCGCAAACGGTCTCAACTGTTGAGAGAAATGAAGCAATTAGGTGGAGAAAGTATACATGACGTTTTCCTTCGCCCTCCGTTTATGCAATGCATGCCGACAAACGTTCGTGTTGTGTTGATTGGCAGTACGGATCATTCGTTGACAAAATTAGCAGAATTGGCTGACAGAATTCTCGAAGCGTGCGTCAGTACTGGGATAATGGCAACTTCAACAAGACCGTATGACACGTCTCACGAAATGATTTCTATTGCGTCAATGGACTCAAGAATTAATCTCATAAAAAAAACATGGTTTCGTTATCCCAGATGATAGAAAAACTGTGTTCCAAGCTGGACACATTTATCAGCCATAAAAATGGTAGAAGCACCCAGCAAAAGGGGAGAAGTCGTTCGATTTCTCGCAACAGATCAGCCACTCCACAGACTAATCAGCCAGGAGTTTGCTATCCTGTGAGATTCGGAAAAGACGCAACTAGATGCACTACTCCTTGCTCTTTTACTATAAAATGCGGAACAAGGAAAACTAGATGCGCTGTTCTTAGACAAATTCTCGAAATGGACAGAAATAGTACCACTGCGGCAAGCAACTACGGATAGTAGAAGAGAGCTTTTCGGGAAAGAATATTGGCGAGATATGGAGCTCCAAAGGTACTCGTCACAGACAACGGTGTGCAGTTCAACAGCCGATACTTCCAACGGTTCCTCCAGGATTTAGGTGTTCGTCAGCAGTTTACCGCCCCATATACCCCCCAAGAAAATCCCGCCGAAAGAGCAAACAGGAACGTAAAGAGGATTGTGGCACAGGTGGTAAAAAACGATCAGACAAGTTGGGACGAATTCATTCCGAAAATCTCCTTGGGCATCAACACGATGACATCAGACACAACTGGATTTAGTCCAGCATTCCTCACACAGGGTCGAGAACCGCGGTTGCCGAAGACACTCTTCGACGAAGTCACTTTAGGAACCGGAACCGCGGCACAAAGTCCAGAACAGAGGGGTAATCGCCTTCGAGAAGTTTTCCAAATCGTGAAGAGAAATCTTGAAAGGGCGGCAAAGGACCAGGCTCGAAACCTGGTAAAAACACACCACCTATCAAACCTTCACCTTTAAGCGAAACCTTTAAGCGAAGTGTAAACCGTCACTACTCCCTCTTTCACCCTTCCCACTAACCTGTCATCCCTTTGAAACCAACAAATGCTATGCATGGATAGGGGGCATCCCCTGAGCTTGGTTTCATCTGTCATAAAAAAAAATAAAAAAAAAGCGGTGGATAAATTCAACGCCAAGCTGGCACCAAAATATGAGGGACCTTACCGAATCGACAGATATACATCACCAGTCATCGTGCAGCTAACCAACATGGAAAATTCAAGTAGTCGCACGGCCCACATCCGAGATTTTAAGGAGTATCATCGTGTTGAAGACAGATCAAATACGACCGTGAGTGACGAACTTACAGAACCTCAGTAGTTAAATTTCATATGTCATGTGGCGTCGTAGGTCGTGTTGTCCGTCAGTGTAGTAGACCAACCCGTTACTTATTTACCCCCTCTTAGAAAACCACCAAAAACCAACAACAAATCGACAACAATGGCAACAACCGCAGAGAAGAAACAATGGTTCCATCGGCTGGACGAACTAATCAGGTAGAGCAAAGTAGCCGGAACGACAACACCCGTCTTTGCTCCTCTCCGTCGTGTGAGCAGTGACAGCGCAAAGCCGGAGAGAAAGCGGAACCACGAGGGTCAGAGGATGAAGTCCTTGACAGAACAAGCGGATGCGGATGGTAACGAGGAGGAACCATTTGTTATTCATCCGCCTGGCCGCGGTGGAATACCGATCTAGGCCGAGGACTATCGCCGTATAGCCAGAGGGCGGTTTCTGAATGACGCTCTGGTAGAGATGTACCTCCAATTCCTCAAAAACACCAGGGTCGCAGAATCAGAGAGGCAGCGAGTGCACATGTTGAGCACCCATTTCTTTGACCGCATCAACCAGGCCGGCACGCCGTGGGAACGGCACGGCAGAGTGAGGCCTGGACAAGGAATGTGGATTTGTTCACGATGAACCACATCCTTGTCCCAGTGAACAGGGACCAACATTGGTTCCTAATGGTCGTGTGCTTCGTGGGTAGCACCAGCGTCAGGATGATGGAGAAGCCGAAGCAGGACGGGACATGGGGTGCACAGCTACCCTGTATCCTCCAATTCGACTCCCTAAGCCCGGGCAACGGACGGAGGTAGCCCAACGGATACGGGAGTATCTCGAGTGCGAATACCACTCACGCAAGCCCGACGGGGTTCCCCGGACATCCAGCGACGTGAACCTACCCCTATTCGAGCCCAGGGTGTTGCAGCAGGACAACGGGACGGATTGCGGCGTATTTCTGCTACAATACGCAGAACAAGTATTCGTCCGGCCACTCGAAGACTACCGCGACGAGTTCTTGAACAAGGAGGAGTGGTTCAGCCGACCTAGGTAAGACACACCGGAAGTTCCCCGCTCTCGACTTCGGGGAACCCACCCCAGAAGCGCCAAAAAGGGCAGGACTAGTAGGAGGGCCGATACCCACAGACACCAAACACCCGAATTCTTCAACCCTCTGAGCGGCACATTCTACGATGACCTATCCTCCGAAGTCGATGGACATTTGGGGCTAGAAGCAGTGACAGAACTACCGTCACCAAAACCGGCCAGCGATCAAGTTTCACCACCAACCGAGTCCAGCGAGGTAGTCGATCGGAACGACATCCCAATGCCGCTACAATTCCGCGACCTGGACGAGCTCGAAGGCCCAGCAGGCACACGCGTTAACCGAGAGGTGGTAGAAGGTATACGCAGGGGATACCCGCGGTTAGCACAACAGCCACGGAAACGCCAGCGCATCCAGTTCCGCTGTGCCGGCCACAGGGTGACCATCACGTCAAGCGCGATCACTATTCTTCCTCCACCGGAAAGAAAGGAGGGAGTGTAAGGAAGCATAATTTCCTTACAAATACGGGTGTAGAACCTGGACCACACTCCACCTGAGCTGATCCCGCAAAAATCGCTTCAAAGGATGCAGTAACCTCGAGTTGTGCGGACCCAACTTGAAGTGGACTTAATTCTATCAATACGGCCAACCAACTTCAACCAAGTTGGGGAAACTTGTTGAAGGAGAACGAATCGAACATCAAACAGAAAGCTCGACTCCGGGGAAGAAAACAAAATTCTCACCGCACTCAACAAAAAGAAATCTGCACGCAATAAGCACAACAACAATAACATGTACAAAACCGGGAATGCAATAAAGAGCAAATAGTAAAACCAAAGTCAGATAGAAATTAGCAACAACAAACACAGGCAAATTACATGCATCAAGCTAACTAGCAAAAACTGGTTTAGAACAACATCAACAACATGCAAAGCCGATACTGAGCAAAAATAATTACAAGAATAACTTCAAAAAGTTATTTTACCTTCCGCTACTGCAACAACAAAAAAAAACAGAAGAACACAAGTAAAAATTAACGTGGGGAAAATATAAGACTACAACAAACGTAGGCATATTATATGAACACAAAAAAAATTTTAAACAAACAACAACCCCAGTCGGAAGCAAAAGAAGCGATTAACAGAAATTTTCGAAGGTCAAACTAAAATAACAAAATGACCAAATGCCGTTAGGTGAGGCATATAAAAGCAGCCTCCGAATTGTAAATCGGCCCTCTTGGAAATCAACCATCTAAGCGGTAAGTCCTCGTCAATTTAATTCCTGTCTGTCTGAATTTGGTGGAGTGCTTCTAGTGGAAGCCAAATTCAGAATCCTGAAATCCTGATTAATTCCTGACTGTCTGAATTTGGTGGAGTGCTTCTAGTGGAAGCCAAATTCAGAATCCTGAAAACTTGATTAATTCCGTCTGTCTGAATTTGGTGGAGTGCTTCTAGTGGAAGCCAAATTCAGAATCTCGAGAGCCTGGCTATCATGCGGGCAGGTCCTGAATCCAAATAAGAGTCCCGTGGTCACCCTCCTCGTAGTAGCTAAAAATATCCACGTGTATATAAGCAAAATTAGCCCTGACTTACTTACGGATGGACTGACATATAGTATACGATTAGCAATAAGATTGAAGAAAGTATAACACAGAAATAAAAAAATAAAAAAATAAAAACTAGAAATAACATTAGACTGTAACTAGTTATAACGAAGGGTTGTACTAATGTATGTGGAGAAAAATAAAGATAAGTATTAGACTAATTAAGAATAAATTGTGGGTTTGTTTCTTTTTTTTTATTAAAACGATCGCTGGACAGCCGTGAGCATATCCTGGCGAGAAGCCATTCGTTACACAGACTAGCAGCCAGGAGTTTGCTATCATGCGAGATTCGGAAAAGACGAAACTAGATGCACTACTCCTTCTTCGTTTAAAATGCGGAACAAGGAAAACTAGATGCGCTGTTCCACGTACAAGCCGTCGTGGACAGCGAAAGTAGTAGCGTGCAAGCTGAAAACCGTTTATTTATGTATGACAAAAATAATAATCTCAATATTCTCATAGACTCGGGCTCTGCAGTGACTGTGATACCTCGAGAGTATATCAAAACCAAGGCAGTAAAGCAGGCGTTAACACTCTACGCAGCGAATGCAACTGAAATTGGAACGTTCGGCGAAAAGGTTTTAACATTAGATTTGGGCTTACGTCGACCGTTCAGATAGCCATTCATCATAGCAGAAGTAAAGTCGCCAATCATTGGAGCGGACTTTATCGTACACCATGGCATCATTATAGACTTAAAACAATGACGCCTGATGGATGCAGTCACCAAGATCTCATCTAAAGGTAGTTTGCGCAAGACATACATACATAGCATATCTACGGTGAGTGATGGTATAGATTATGTTTTTAAATATATTGACGCAAAACTCAATCAGATCTAAAACATACTTCTGTATTTATTTATTTATTTAATCTACCAGGCATAGCCCTCACAGATCATATTAGTTCATACAAAATTTAGATTTATAATAATGCAAATACATTTCTCTTAAATATACTCCTCTCTACATTCATATTCATTTTCCAGGCGTCCTTCCATTCTGGAGATCACTAGAAGACGCAGATTTATGAATGACACACTCCAATCCGACCTCAATAAAATCCAGGAGTGGGGTCGTGCGAATCGGGTCGATTTTAATGCGCGGAAGACCCAATGCTGTTTGTTAACCCACAAGCGTTTGGCGGGTGACAACTTCCCACCACTAAATATGGGTGGTGTGGATATTAATGAGTCGGAGGCTCTTGATGTTCTGGGCATGTCAATCCAATGTGATCTTCGCTGGAACGATCACATCTTTGACGTGTCGAAAGAAGCAGCCAAGTGCTTAGGCTTTCTTAAGCGATGTAAGAAGTACTTCACTCCAACCGATCTTCGTTGTATCTACACCACTTATATCCGTCCGAAAATGGAGTACAATTCGCATATATGGTCGGGAGCTTCGCGGGCATATCTTCAGCTTCTCGACCGTGTCCAATGTCGTGCGTTAAAACTTATAGGGGACAGTAGGGTATCCAGCTCTATTGAAACCTTGGAGCGTCGTCGTGATGTGGGGTGTGTATCACTATTTTACCGCTACTTTCACGGTAAATGTTCTTCTGAAGTAGCCAGCCTGATTCCTCCGATTCAGGTATTTAGCAGAACTACTCGGCTTTCCAGAGCGGTGCACCCCTTTTATGTCGCGATTCCGTTCCAACGAACCACGCATTACCGTGAGAGTTCGTTTTTCGGTCGCGTCGTTAGATTGTGGAATAATCTCCCTGCGAATGGCTTCCCGCCCACTTACAGCGTCGAAACATTCAAGCGAAGTGTAAACCGTCACTACTCCCTCTTTCCCCCTTCCCACTAACCTGTCATCCCTTCGGAACCAACAAATGCTGTGCATGGATAGGGGGCATCCCCTGAGCTTGATTTCATCTGTCATAAAAAAAAAAAAAGTTAATATTTCTAGAGATACGATTACACAAAGAAGAAAATTTGTAAATCGGTTCATTACAACCATAAGCGTAATGTGCTCTATTATAAAATAAAGTAAATTCTCTTAAAGGTTTCTCTGGCGCATGAAAATTCAGAAGCAGTAGAAGATCTGCAGAGTCAATTTTACTGTCGTAGATATCTTTTATGAATAAAATGCCTTGAGCCTTTCTTCTGGTAGCCAACTTTTGCAGATACAGGAACTCACATCTCGATTCATAAGGCGGCATCGAATCAAGGGCATACAATCTACGTATGGCGAAACTTTGTAACGAAGTTTCTTGCCGGGGTATTCTCAGTCTCGCCAGAGTCCCGTACCGAACACTTAAATAAAAGGCTTTCGGTTTTCTTTTGACAGTTTTCGACTATTTATTCAGGACGAGGTACTAAAATTTACTTGGAATCGGGATTGGCGTCCGCTTAAGAGCACTCAGCCAGGACGAGGTAATAAAATTTACTTGAAATTGGGATTGGCATCCGCTTAAGAGCACTCAGACAGGACGAGGTACTAAAATTTACTTGGAATTCGGATTGGCGTCCGCTTAAGAGCACTCAGCTAGGACGAGGTACTAAAATTTACTTGGCATTGGGATTGGCGTCCGCTTAAGAGCACTCAGCCAGGACGAGGTACTAAAATTTCTTGGAATCGGGATTGGTGTCCGTTTAAAAGCACTCAGCCAGGGCGAGGTACTATAATTTATTTGAAATTGAAATTGGGATTGGCGTCCGCTTAAGAGTACTCAGCCACTACGAGGTACTAGAGGTTCAAGGTTTGACGACTTACCACTTGGAGCACGAGATTCCAAAAGAGATCGAATTCAGCGCGGTGGGCCCTTTTATACACCGATCAAAACAACTCCGCTGCAGTCGTTGTTCTTATGCACATAACGGAATTTTCTAATGTGCATAGCGGCACACAACGTACTTGTTGTTGTTGTGCTTATTTCTAGAAATATTTCTTGTGGGTTTGTTGGTAGCTTCCCACGCTCTAATTTAATTTTTAGTTGCTGGTTTCGCGTCTCAGTCTTTGTTGTAGTTGTTCTAAACAGTGTTGTGTTTCTCCTGGAAGTCCTCGCTGTGGGCTCCCCCAAAGTCCACAGTCCGTCCGTATAAAAACACTTTAATTCCGTTTTAGACACTTTATTGTATACGCTGGAGCTGCACACGTTTTGCAAGCCCTGCTTCACTAATCACTACTCACTGATTGACTTACGCAACTCAACTCTATTACTAACTCTCCATACCAGTCTTATTTATATTCATGCATGCGGAAACTTAAACACGGAAATAACAATAATACGCTGACTGTAGCGGAGAAACGCCGCTTCAACACCTGAGCGCGAGAAAGTGGGTCACTAATTCCATGGCCAACAATATTTAACGAAAACGAAACCGCGGCCTCAGCGACCTGCGATCATTCGACGAATTGCTCTAGAAACGGCAATGCGGAATTAAACCAACAAGCACAACGTGCAAAAAATGTTCAGTGCGAAGTCATAATTTTAAGTATCGCCCGAAAGTATGCCTAGCGGAACCAGTGACTCACAACATCCCTCCAACCCTAGGGAAAGGAAAAATTAATATCGTGAAGCGATGTTAATTTTTCCTTCTATTACAATGTTTCTACTGGGTGGTCAATTGTTTGCTGTTAGCCTTAATGCTATTACAAATTTCTTAAGTAAATACGATAATCGGTTCTTGTCTGGCCTCCCTCGGACCTGCTGATTGGAGAAGAAGATGATGATGGTTCTGCCGAATTATGCTTTTGCTGCTACGAACTGCCATCTCGTCTTTGGGTGATGTTTTCTTGTATGACGCGTTGCAGGGCACCCACATTTGAAAAAACGGTGTGTAACTATGTGACTGCACCGAATGGACATGCTCTTCGTAGTACTGATCTACCTTGAACGGAGTGATGTGGCCTTCGCTGTTTCTTTCTCGTTTTCTTGGACTGCTGGAGTTGTGCGCTACGTTGTTGACTGTCTGGTGGACCTCCCACCTTACTTGACGCTAATTGATCGAAGAAGCTCTGACTGTGGCTTCACGATTTCCTTGTCTCAATTCGGGACGTTAGCTCTAATTTGCGACTATAGTAAGATGTTAATTTGCGGGGAGTACCCAAAAGAAAAATGTTTTAGCACGTCCACCTGTTGACTAGTGTAAGCGAGAAAACATCGCCATGGCCGTCTTTGTCGAACAATGCTGTCTCTCACTTCTGTGATGGTGCCGTACAACGTGATGATTCGGAGAAGCAACTCGGATGTACCGCTCGTATCTTGGTGATGGTTCGGAGAAACAACTTCGATGTACCGTTCGTATCTTGAAATCCACGATCAAACTGAAGCTTCCATAGGTGCTGGCTTATCCCACTTATTCTCTAATACTTATACTATAACTTATAATATTTTGACTACCCTAGGTTTGCTCCTTAATATTTACGCTCCATAAATGCAAGTATAGAGATACTTATGAATAAAATCAATGTGAATCATTGTTATGACTAAAATCAATCAATACATTTATCCAGTGAAACCATCAAATTTTAGGTGAAATTTCTGACACTTCTCGTATTGCAGAGTATCATAATTATGTCCTTACACCTTTCTATCTGTGTTCTACTTTCATTTAGTCAAATCTTATATTCTATTTCGTTTGATTGTATTTAATATATTAAGTCTTAAAGTCCGTAAAGCATTTTATTCCTCACTGTTTGTGTTGCAGTAAGTGTGAACATACTTATTTACATGTATACCTAAGATGTGTGCTTATTTGCCTATTAACATCTTTTTATGAACTTTAATATTTATTAACCCATTCAGGGTATTACTTTTATTCCTTATGTAAAAATTATTTCCCCTTTTTTTTCAATATTTTTTTTTCAATATTTTTATTCTTATAATTCACCGAGTATTTTTCAATCTTTCGTATTTACAGTTTTCTATTTCAACCAATATTTATTGCTCTTATTCATTCGGACTTCTTTGTAATTACTTAATTATTATAATTTAGTTTAATTTTAATTTAATACTTGGTCAAGTTGAAGCAAATTTTAAATACTCTTCTAGTTGCTTCCTCCTTACTAGACGCTTCCGTGCGCATACAACATATCTATATACAAGTAACGGTAAACCAATTCACGACGCCACATAATGTCATGGCGCCCTGACACCATGTGACAAAATCGTCTACGAATTATCTACCCCAAAATTATTTCAACTTGGACTTCTGATAAATAGAATTAGGTCCAAGCAAGAATTGAATTAAAACTAAGTTTATATTGTTTCAACCATATACATGCACCTGGAAACAATGTAAACAACATAATAAAGCAATAAAACAACATAAAAAGCAAAATAAACAACATAAATAATATATTGCTTTAACCAAACCTAGATACATTTTGTTAGTAAGCAAAATTAGTAAGTGTCCGGTTAGCTATAGAAAATTCCCCTTAAAAATATACTAGCCAAAACGGTTTTATATGGATGAGCAACTTCGGGCGTACTTACTTATCAATTTGCGGCGTCTCAGTTAATGGGATCCAGGCTCTCTTTTCCGTCGTCCTGGTAAACATGGAATTTCCCCTTGCACCGCCTACGACTGCCTTGAAATATACAAATATATATATATTATTTACGTTCGTTATTTTTCCCTATTCACTAAATTTTTTGTTGAATCGTATGTGTTGAGCGTGGTTTTCCAGTTCCGATTTACTGCATCCGTAGCTGTTCCTATTTTTATTGAATTGTTGTAATGTTTAATCAAATTGTTATGGAATGGCCTATCCCTGTTCTTAATTTTTATTACCGTCGTGACTGGGCTTCTATTGCCTATCACCTCATATGGGCCTAACCATATTGGTGAAAATTTATTTTTCCTTGTTTGATTTTTTAGCATTACCATATCTCCAGTTTTAAAAACTACTGGGTTCAGCCTGTCATCATACTGCCTTTTGGCCGCTTCTTTTGCACGTTCCTGATTTTGCCTAACCATCTCATGGGCCCTTTGTATTTGGAATTTCTGGACCTTGATGGGATCATTGGCGTTATAGAGTGGGCCACATTTTTTCTTCAAATTTGTTGGCATCTGCGCGTCGAATCCATAGAGTGTGCGAAAAGGGGTTTGTTTGGTGGTTGTATGCGGAGTGTGATTATGCACGTGCATTGCCGCTGATAACCACTGGTCCCAATTGGATCCGTCCTCTTTCGCAAAACTACGCAAATATTCTGCCAACGGTCTATGGCTTCGTTCTAAGGAACCATTGGCCTGTGGGTGGTACGGTGTTGTGGGTAATTTTTTAATTCCTAACAACTTACATGTGTCACTGAATAATTTTGAAGTGAAGTTGGTACCGTTATCTGTTACTAAAATTCGTGGAATTCCGTATCGCGTTACCACTTCGTCGTAGAAGGCTCTGGCTACGGTACTCGCCTCTGCGTCGGGAATAGCTGTGCAAGCCATAAATTTTGAAAAATCGTCTTGGAATGTGAGGATGTATTTATTACCAGATACAGTCTCCGGTAAAATACCTACAATGTCCATATAAACCTTATCGAAGGGCTGCACTGGCGTGTCTGTTAATACTAGGGGCATTTTCGTTAATTTTGAACTTTTGTTCACTTGACATTTGGAACATGCTCTAACGTATTCTTTTATCTGCTTTTGCATGCCTGGCCACCTGTATTCTTGCCTAATGCGTAAATAGGTTTTTACCGCCCCTTGATGACCTCCTAATGGTTTATCATGGAAATCCTTTATTATTGTCTTAATTTCCTTTGGGTCTTCCAGAAGAATTGTGCTATCACGCTGTTCCGCCTTTGGACTATCCGGTTCCACTGATGCGGAGATTTCCTGCGGCTTGTCGTTTTCTTGGTTCTTTTGTTCTTTTGCCTTTGAGCGCGTTTGGACTGCCGCCACCTCGCTGCTATTTTGGGGTATTCTACTCAGAGCGTCCGCATTTAATTTTTTCTTCCCAGGTTTATATATAATTTCGAAATCGTACTCCGATAGTTTATGTCTAAACCTGGCTAGACGAGAGGTCTGATCCCTTAAATTCGCTATACCCTTTAAGGGCTGGTGGTCTGTAAATACTTTGAACGGCCTCCCCAAAAGATATGCTCTAAAATTCTTCGTTGCCCACACTATGGCCAAGAATTCCTTTTCGATTGTGGACTACCGTTTCTCGGCTCCACTCAACGCCCTACTGGCGAAAGCTATTGGCCTGTCCTTGCCTACTTCCCCTTGGGACAATACTGCTCCCAGAGCTTCATTGCTAGCATCGGTGGTCAAGAGAAATTCTCTGCTAAAATCTGGATATGTCAATACCGGTGGTGAAATTATTGCTTGCTTCAACGTCTCGAAAGCCTTTTGGCAATCCTCAGACCATTTAAAAACTACATTCTTCCTCAACAGCTTATTAATAGGTAAAGCTATCTTTGCCATATTGTCTATGAATTTCCTATAATAATTTACTAAACCCAAAAATGCTTGCACCTCCTTCTTATTCCTAGGTGGCAAAATATTCTTGACACATTCTACCTTCTGTGGGTCCGGAAGTGCACCATTTTCCGAGCACTTATGACCTAAATACACGACTTCGCGCCGCAAAAACTGGCATTTCCTAATATTTAACTTAAGATTATTGATTCTTAAGACTTCTAACACTTTCGCTAATCTAACCTCGTGCTGCTTTAAATTACTATCATAAACTACAATATCATCTAAATATACAAAACAATCTATTCCTTGGAGACCTGTGAGGATGTGATTCATGATCCTCTGAAAGGTAGCAGGCGCGCCCGTTAACCCAAACGGCATTCTCTTAAACTCAAAATGTCCCAATCCTGTACTAAACGCAGTTTTTCCTCTATCACTCTTATCTACTAACACCTGATGATACCCACTTGCTAAATCTAAGGTGGTGAAATATCTACTATTACCTAACTGATCTAGAATCTCATCAATTCTAGGAATTGGAAAAACTTGTCTGATTGTGACTTCATTTAGTTTCCTGTAGTCCACTACTAGTCTCCACTTCTTTTCTCCGTCTTCACCAGCTTTCTTGGGAACTATCAACAATGGAGAGTTCCACGGAGAAATACTTGGTCTCACTATTCCGTCATGTAAAAGCTTAGCTACCTGTCTGTTCACTTCCTCCCTATGAGCCTGTGGGAGTCTATACTGCCTCTGATTTATCGGAGCCTGTTCAGCCCCCGTTGGAATTGTATGTTTCAACACCGCTGTGCACGTTAAACTGTCACCTTCTAGCAGAAATACATCATGAAACGTGGAAATTATTCTTTCCATAGATTCCATTTCCTCCGGATTCAGGGTGGGGTCTAGTATTATTTCCTTCCTCAAGGTCTCTAACCTTTCCTCCACATTTATACCTTTCATCTCTCCCACTCTATTTATCATACTAGGACGGGGTGTTTCAATCTCATTGAAATTAGAAAACCCTGGCCTAAAATTACTGTCTATCTCTATATCCTTTTCCGTTGAATTTAGTACCGGAACGTAAATTACGCCCCTCTTTACTTTTGCTAAAGTTTCCCCCATATACACTCTTGGAACAATTTCCTGTTTGTGAACTACTATTTCCGGAATATTGGTTTTAACCCTAACTGGAACTACTCTAATAGTTCTCGCCATTACTCTTGAATCTTCACTATGTAAAACTCGATATATTTCTCCCATTGAACGCATAACCAGCGTCTTAATATGTTTCTTATTCGCATCCATAAACGTTACTCGTTTTTTAATTGAGTTTATAATTGACCGATTCCACAAATTGTCCCTACCAATTATGCCATCTGCTGACACTCCCTGTCCAAGTGGCACCACTTGTAGCTTTAAACAAAGGTGATTCATATCGTTAGGTGTGATCAGTATGGAACCCTTCGTTGTTACACATCCACCAAAAGCTCCATTAAGGGTTCTTACGTCTTTCATATTTACCGGCAATGATCCCCTCAACGCGTTCTCCTTTACCAGGCTCGTGTCTGCTCCAGTATCTACTAATAGGATGAGTTTTCCATTTTTTGCACCTTCATAAGATATTTCAATGAACACGTCATCTATAGTGTCTGGCCGACTCTTCTGCCAGTTTAATCCTGAATTAATTTCCCCCTTCTTTCCGTTGTATTCCGTTTTATACTTATACCATTTTCTACCCTTGAGAAAAAATTTTCTAACATTTTTGTTGCGTTCCATGATTTCATGTTTGCCATGATTTCAAGTTTGTATTCTTGCTATTTAAAAATTGCTCAGCATAATTAACAACTTTAATTTTTGTTTCTTTTACTACTTCTTTTATTATACCCAGAGACAATATAATTAAAACGAAAATTTGTGCAATGCTTGCACTTAAGCATGAAGTCAAAACTCCAAACGTGTCCACTGACTCAACGGCCGTCGGCTTTACTGTTTGTTTGTTATTAACTGCTTGCTTAACTCCAATTTCGCTTACCTCCTCACAACTGTAAACTTCTTCTGGGACTGATTTAACACTTTCAATGCTCCCGTCTGCACTATCGACCCGCCCGTGATCGACTTTCTCGCAACGATCAAAGGAGGACGGTTCAACAATCGTTTTCGATGTATGACTCGTCACTCCCATGATGTGTAGCCTCGAGTTACTTGTCTTTTTGGGTTCCCAGCTTAGTGGCCTTGGCTGGGCCCTCGATAGTTTCCCTGCGCTGTTTCTTGATATCTCTTGGTGGGGCAATTTATTGCTATGTGTCCTGTTTTTTCACAACGGAAACACTTAATATCATCTCCCCTGCTTCTGTTTCCCCTATTACTCGTATTCCATCTACCCTCATTAGATTGTGGCTGATGTCCACCACTACTCCTAGGGTCGTTACTATTTCCTCTCTGATTACCTACCTGACGTTCGGCTAAATTTCCTCTCGTCGGCTGCCCCCGTGACTGACATCTCCAATTTAGTTCATGCCCATACATCATGTATTTCTCACAGAATGGACTATTTTTCCTTACGAGACACTCGTCCCTAGTATGGCCTTTCCTTCCGCAGAAGCTACATACTATTCGTGCTTGGGCACTGGCTTCCCCACCTTGTGGACGTTCCATCCTTTTGCCGTCCCGCGTGATACTCTGGTTTTGCATGAAGTTATCGCCATGCTGTGTATTTAATTTCCCTAGGGCATCCATGGGTGTATGGCTTGCAGTCCTTTCGTTCATTTCTGCCGCCCAGACCGGATTTATGCTTGCTAAAAGGTTTGGTTGGGCTCCGAGAGATCTGCTGATGATCTCGTTTAGCTGTATTGGTTCTTCGATCAGTCTTTCCATGTCGATCACGTTGGTGCCCAACATCTTCATCCTTACTGTTGGGTCTCTTAACCCCAACACGAATGTCCTTGCTAAGGATTTGGTAATTTCAAGTCGCAGACCATGATTCTGGGCCTCACTATATTGTGATGTCGTTATGTCTTCAGCCTGTGTCCTTAGATTTATTAACCTTTCTCCGAACTCCACTATTTCTTCCCCTGGGAGTTGGGACACTGTCTGTATTTCCGATATTATTGTGTCTAAAGATCTACACTTCAGATAGGACAGCTTCAAAGGTACTGTATAGCTCTTCTACGCTCGCTATTTTCTTTCCCCTAATTAACCCGTAAGCGTTCCCATGAAACCTTTGTTTTACGCACGCTATGAAATCACCTATTTCGGCATCCGATATACCCCTTCTCGCAAGTTCACATCCCTCAATAAATTTATACACTTCATTTCTCAAATCTGGTGAACGGGTACCTGAGAAAGGTAACGGGTACCTGAGAAAGGAACGGGTACCTGAAAGGTACTAATCTGTTTACATTCTTTGCAATTGCTTCTATACTCATTTTTAAGCCTGTGTTACTCCTGATGCTTTTTAAACCTGTTGCAGGTAGTGAAGGACGGCCAGTCGGATCTTTGTGTGGCAGGGTCTTATCTGCTAACAATTCTTCCTGTCGCAAGAGTCTATTTTCTTCTTTTAACTCCTCTATTCTCCTATGAGCCTCTTCTAAAGATTCAAAACTTTCCCTGCTTTTTTGGTTTAAATCTGTTGAGAGCAAATTTCCCGAAACTCCTTTTTTCTCAATCAACTTTCTCAATCTGATATTTTCCTCTTCTACTTCCTTTACTAAAATTGCCTCTAATTCTCTGTCCGTCAAGTAGTTGTCGTATCTGTTCTTTAAGGCGTGAAATTCAGCTTTCCACCTTTCTAATTCCTTTAGCGCACTTTTATTTTTATTTGATACAAAATTGAGCAATTCTTCTAAAATTGCATCCGCCTTCTCTACCTTGGAGAGATTACCTAGATCTTTAATTTTTTCCTTTATTAAAACCAAATTCTCCTTATTGTTAACAGTGGACGAAAGATTATCCCAAATTTTTTCAATGAACCTATCTAACTGTCCAACCAAATCTTTATAATCCCTTCCTAAATCTCTTAATCGTGCCTCCAAATCGAATGAAATATCCATAAAAGAGCAAAAAAAAAACCACAAAAACAAAAAGACAACGCTTGCAATTTTGCCGACACTTTGGGTCTGACGAGCAAATGAGCAAAAAAAAAAAACAATCAAAACCTCCGCAATGTTTTGAGCTGAAATTCAACCTCAAGCGTAAGCGCCACCGCCACTCTCGAGTTTCGCGTCACTTTTTAATTACAGCCACATTTCGCGAATTTTCTTTCAAAAAATTTTTGTTTCTTTTTCTTGTAGCATTCGCAAAACTGCTAAATCTACTGTTTACAAATTATCAGAAAATATTCAGTTTTTCATTTGTTTCACTATTTTAAAATTTGCACAACAAATTATTATAATAATCCCCCTATAGCCAGACTGAGCCACAGGATTACGGGTAAGGGAGTCTTGCCCAGGATTATTTATGTGTGTTAGTATTATTATATATTCGCTACAAATTCCTACCTTTAAGATTTTATACAAACTCACCCGCGAACGATTTTCGGTTCGTAAAAACCGGCTGCGCCAAATATGTTGTGGTTCTCCTGGAAAGTCCTCGCTGTGGGCTCCTCCAACGTCCACAGTCCGTCCGAATAAAAACACTATATCTCACTTTGGGCACTTTATTGTCTGGAATACGTTTTCCACGTTCACTACTCACTACTCACTGAATACTACTGACTGACATACGCAACTCAACTTAGCTAACTCATACCAGTCTTATTTATATTTCTGTATGAGGAAGCTTAAATACGGAAACAACAATATGCTAACTGTAGCGGAAAAGACCTGCCTCAACACCTGAGCGCAAGAAAGTGGGTCACTAGTTCCACGGTCAACAAGTGCAATACCGCTTCACCAGCGGCTAGCGCGCGCTCGATGAATTGACCTTGGCAAGTTACAATGCGGAATTAAACCAACAAGCACAACGTGCAAAAAATGCTCAGTGCGATGTCATAATTTAGGTATCGCCTGAAAGTATGCCTAGCGGAACCAGTGACTCACAATACTGGTAAGAAAAACGTAAACGCAAGGAAAAGAAGCAACGAAGATGCAGGTGGCGCTTCTGAAGAGAAACGATCGTTAAACTAAAACGGACCAGTTCAAAGGGGCGTGAGCTGGTTCCCCACAACTGATTGCCCCACTGTCTCCGTTTCACAAATACAGCGTAAAAACAATAATTTAACCATAAACGGGACTGTAAACGGACGATCGCTGGTCTTAACTCTGGACACGGGCGCAACACATTCCATCATTCCATCATTCCATCAGACCTAGCAGGGGATAACGTTGAGCCGCTGATTGGTTGCAAGCTACGAACAGGGGAGGAAGCTGCGATTTGTGGAAAATTGGTGTGCAAGATTTAGATTGGAACGTTAGAAGTGGTTCACACCTTCTTAGTGGCTGGAATAATGGACGAGGTAATAATCGGCGTGGATTTTATGCTAGTTTGTGGTCTTACTCTGGATCTAAAGAAAAGAATGCTGACGTGCCAGAACATGGAGATACCCCTAAACACTGGTTATGAGCGGCCTCAGATCAGGAATGTAAGTGTAAGTCACCGTGAGCAGATTCCACCAAAGTCCGAAGCAGTACTGTGGGCATGTGTAGAGGGAGACTGTGTTTTGCGTTGACTATCGGAAGCTGAACGATGTCAATAAAAAGGACAGCTACCCACTGCCGCGAATAGACGACACCTTGGACACGTTATCCGGTGCGAAATGGTTTTCAACGCTGGATTTACAAAGTGATTATTGGCAAGTGGAGATCGAGGAATCCGATCGCGAAAAAAATGCTTTTAGCATCGGTGATGGATTGTGGCAATTCTCCGTGATGCCATTTGGATTATGCAACGCTCCGGCAACTTTTGAGCATTTAATGGAACACGTACTAAAAGGGCTTCACTGGAAAACATGTTTGGTGTATCTTGATGACATTATCGTCATGGGCCAGATTTTTGATAACCACCTCAAAAATTTAGAAGATGTCTTTCGACGAATTGCTTCTGCTGGATTGCGGTTGAATCCAAAGAAATGCAATCTATTTAAAACTGAAGTAACTTATTTGGGTCACAAAATCACCACTAGAGGAATCCATACTGACGAAAACAAAATAAAATCGGTAAGAGATTGGGCTCGACCAACGAATGTTCATGAAGTGCGAAGCTTACTTGGGCTCTGTACATATTACCTACGCTTTGTACCCGGATTTGCCAATGTTGCGAGAAGTTTGCATAATTTGACGAAGAAAAACTGCAAATTTGTGTGGAAAGAGGAGGAAGAGAATGCCTTTCAGCAGTTGAAGGAAATGCTTTGTACAGCTCCAATGTTGGCTTATCCAGTTCCTGGCGGAAAGTTCGTCCTAGATACAGATGCTAGTGCACATGGAGTAGGAGGTGTACTCTCACAGGTTATCGATGGTCAGGAAAAAGTGATTGGGTACTATGGCAGAGTCCTTGGAAAACCGGAAAGGAAGTATTGCGTTACGAGGCGGGAACTCTTGGCAGTGGTCGAATGCGTGAAACATTTTCACAAATACCTGTATGGACAGCATTTCCATCTAAGAACAGATCATGCAGCACTCAGATGGTTACTCCAGTTTAAAAATCCGGAAGGACAGATTGCGCGATGGATAGAAAGGTTGCAGAATTATGACTGTGAAATACAGCATCGGAAAGGTGGGCAACATGGAAACGCCGATGCACTATCTCGACGCCCATGTGCATTGGAGTGTAAGCATTGCTCCAAGGCTGAAAGAAGCGAAGGTATAGTCGACATCCGATTAACAAATCTGCAACATGATGATGAATGGGAATCCAGCGCTGTAAGGAAAAGCCAACTGAAGGATGCGGACTTGGTTAAGGTCATGAAAGCGAAAGAAACGGATAAAAGACCAACCAAGGAAGAAATGACATCAGAAAGTCCGTTGGCCAAGGCGTATTGGGCGCAATGGAATAGCTTGAAGTTGATAAACGGAGTTCTGCATCGTTCATGGGAAAGTGAAGATGGTAAATACCCTCGCGATTTGGTTGTCCTACCAAAGTCTAGAATAGCAGCTGTATTAGAAGAGTTTCACAATGGACCAAGTGGAGGGCATTTTGGCGTCACGAAAACTCTGGAAAAGAATAAACAACGGTTTTACTGGGTGAATTGTCAAGAATCAGTTGCTGAATGAATTAAAAACTGCGCGCAATGCATGGCAGCTAGGGGTCCGAAAGTTAGAAGCAGAGGAAGGTTGCAGCAGTACAATGCGGGAGCGCCATTTGAACGCGTTTCTATGGATGCAGCTGGTCCATTCCCTACTAGCGACTCTGAGAACAAATATGTGTTGGTGATTATGGACTATTTCAGTAAGTGGCCAGAAGTATACGCTATACCAAATCAGGAGGCTAAAACTGTGGCCGAAGCTTTTGTGCAGAATTGGGTCACGCGGTTTGGAATACCAATTGAGTTGCATTCAGATCAAGGGAGGAACTTTGAGTCTGCTGTATTTCAAGAAATGTGCTCATTGTTGGGTATCAAGAAAACTCGAACGACAGCTCTACATCCACAATCGGATGGCATGGTGGAGAGGTTTAACCGTACATTAGAAGAACATTTACGGAAAGTACTTGGCAAATATCAGCGCAATTAGGACAAGCACTGTTGCCGATATATGGAAACCCTGAAAGCTTGACGTCTATCACTTGACAGGTGTGAAGACATTTGGTGACTTCCGGCCTTTTGTTGACAGATAAGCGGCAGGTGAAGACATTAACGAAACCAATTTGTTTAAAAGCTCTCTTTCTCACCCTATCACTTTGTATTTCATTTGAATTTGGAAAAAATAAAGTAGTCAGAGAACTCGTAAAGTTTGGTTTCTATTAATTTCACAACAAGCACATTCAAATGTTTTTATTGGCTTACCGATCAGCAGTCTATGACACTACCGGCCATCCACCCGCGAGGATTATTTTTGGTACAGATTTGAGACTCCCGTCAGATTTGAAATTTGGAAAGAGCAATCAACTTACTGAAACTGGAGGCAGCTATTGGGAAATGCTTCAGTCCGAAATGGATGAAATACATCAACATGTAAGGCAGCGAACACAGCTAATGAGCAATAAAATTAAGGATCGTTACGACCGAGCTATGAATTCAGAAGGATTTCAAGAAGGCGACTTGGTGCTGCTGTACAATCCGCAACGGAAAAAGGGTATGTCTCCAAAGCTGCAAACATCGTGGGAAGGGCCATATAAAGTCATAAAGCGACTGAACGATGTTGTGTATCGCATACAATCCCACACGCAGAGTCGAGGTAAAATTAAAGTCGTTCACTTGGAGAGACTAGCCCCATATGGATCAAGGAATTTGGTGTCTAATCGGGACGATTCAGACTTGAGTGGAGGGCAGTGTGACGAATTTACAAGAATTACGAAACTTTCGCGAAAGCACTGGAAATCATTCAAATCGCGCATAGATAGCTAGTTTCACAACCTTTCACAACTTTGTACGGCGACATCTAGCGCGAGATAGGTCGACAATTTGCTAGATAATTCCAGAACCTTCAAGACGACATTTAGCGCAGGATAGACCAAATAGTTAGATTGACAATTTGCTACATAATTCCAGAACCTTCACGATCTTTCACAACGACATCTAGCGCGGGATAGATCAAATAGATAGATCGAGAATTTGCTACATAGTTCCAGAACCTTCCGCAGCAGTGTCAACTGCCATATAAATAGACGCAGGGCGTCTCAGTTAGTTAGTTCGAATTTGGTTCTTGAACAGAACACATCGGCCAGAGATAACGAGATGCGAAACTCTGCTTTCACAGCTGATAAAATTCGCACTGACGTCTATTTTTTATACACTGTTGAATTCACGTACACTGTACGTGAAAAATCATGGTGAAAAAGTAAGGGCAAGCTCACATCATGGTCATTTGACCATCAAGAATCAAATTTGTTACTTTGACATGTAAAAAGAAAAATTAAGGATTTGCGAGAGGCAAAATGAACACAATTTATCGCAATTTATTTTCAGTCATTTTTACGATGGGCGAAAAAAAGAGTAAAATTTCTGATTTTCGTTGGTCAATTGACCGTCAGGTGAGCTTGCCCTAAACTTCACTTAATATTTCACCTCAGTATCATGTTCTGAGGTGAAACCACTCCCATAGCAAATGAATACAAATATTAATTAACATATCAGCCGATTTATTTAAAAATTCCAACGCATTTCCTTACATATTTTCTCTTCATTTTGCTATCTGCAAATATAATTTTATTAATAAATTGTTCAAGAACCAATCTGAGTAACAAAAATCGCGATCCGGTAGTGGTGAAAACTTCTCTGGTCTAAAACAAGAGGTGCAGAAGAGAATTTATTCCCCCCCTGTACATAAAAACATTATTTTCAATGATTTTAGAAAAAATTTATAAATCTACCTTCTCATTTCGGCGGTATAAACTTGAACGGCAATTCTCTAAGTAGTTAATTTATTAATCCCTTGTTTTGAAAATTTAATAAATGATTTCTTGTAATTGTTCGTCTACAAATTTGTCCGAAATTGGTTTGTCTTCAAATTTGGTTTGCAGAAAATCCAATTACGGCCTTCTGCCATCTTCAGTGTCTGTTTCCGTTCTTAGTTTTTTAGTTTTTTTAATTATCATAGAATAATGTAGGATGTATACGTTTGACATTTAGAATTAAAAACCCTCCTAAATCCGAAATTGACTGCTACCATGCGAAAAAGAAAAGTACAGAATTCCGAGAATCGAGTACAGAATTCCGACTAATTTCACTGAATGCGGAAACTGTGCAACAAATATCTGATTTCCTTCGACGACCTCCAAAAGAGGACCGATACAAGGCTCTGAAGAAAACACTAACAGGCTTATTCTGTAAACTCACATCCTGCGTTCAAATTATCACATGATCACAAACGAGGTATTCTGTAAGCTTACAGAAACATGGGATGGGAACTCGTAAGAATTGACCGGGTTTTGCTTTTATCTGTCATTCTTCATGTGTTTGTATACTATTTCAATCGGCATAGTGTTACCATGTATAATGAATGCTAAGTATGAGAGCAATTGCTTAAATGAGATCTCCAACATTTTTATACATGAAGAATTTATTTATTTGCTAAGTTGTGTCATGATTTTAAATGTTGAACATTTTTAAAATTTTCAACATAATCTCAATTAAAATTAAGTAATTTTGTATGTAAATTTCGCAATTTCTTATGTAAATTTAATGTGGCGTAACCTGGCAACAATGGTTAGCGTCATGGATTATCATCAATTAAGTAGAGAAGGTTTATTGTGTGAAAATATTGAAGTTTTATTGTGAAAATATTGAAGTTTTAACTAGGAAAATAATTATAATAACGCAAATAAATTCAATATTAAATGTTAACGCAAAAAAATTTCACTGACAAAATGACCACAAACACCGAAAGAGTAGAAACGACTGGTTTTCTTTTGCGAGCTATATGACAGATGAACGCATGCAGTCGAATGTTACAAAATTCGTATGTTTTCATCAACAGCTTTGAAAAGCATGTAAAACTACCAACAACATACGTTGTAAAGACATGGGATGTGATGCGTTCAGTTTTGTTTTTTTTTCTGACAAGAGAACATATGTTTTAAGAAAATAACAAAAGAGAACAGAGAATAAAATCGAACTGAACGCAGGATGTGAGTTTACAGAATAAGCCTGTAATACTACGCCTCAGCAACTCCAAAGAGACGCAGATACGAAATTTCTTAAATGAGTTACAATTAGATAACCGCAAACCGTCTCAACTGTTGAGAGAAATGAAGCAATTAGGTGGAGAAAGTATACATGACGTTTTCCTTCGCCCTCCGTTTATGCAATGCATGCCGACAAACGTTCGTGTTGTGTTGATTGGCAGTACGGATCATTCGTTGACAAAATTAGCAGAATTGGCTGACAGAATTCTCGAAGCGTGCGTCAGTACTGGGATAATGGCAACTTCAACAAGACCGTATGACACGTCTCACGAAATGATTTCTATTGCGTCAATGGACTCAAGAATTAATCTCATAAAAAAAACATGGTTTCGTTATCCCAGATGATAGAAAAACTGTGTTCCAAGCTGGACACATTTATCAGCCATAAAAATGGTAGAAGCACCCAGCAAAAGGGGAGAAGTCGTTCGATTTCTCGCAACAGATCAGCCACTCCACAGACTAATCAGCCAGGAGTTTGCTATCCTGCGAGATTCGGAAAAGACGCAACTAGATGCACTACTCCTTGCTCTTTTACTATAAAATGCGGAACAAGGAAAACTAGATGCGCTGTTCTTAGACAAATTCTCGAAATGGACAGAAATAGTACCACTGCGGCAAGCAACTACGGATAGTAGAAGAGAGCTTTTCGGGAAAGAATATTGGCGAGATATGGAGCTCCAAAGGTACTCGTCACAGACAACGGTGTGCAGTTCAACAGCCGATACTTCCAACGGTTCCTCCAGGATTTAGGTGTTCGTCAGCAGTTTACCGCCCCATATACCCCCCAAGAAAATCCCGCCGAAAGAGCAAACAGGAACGTAAAGAGGATTGTGGCACAGGTAGTAAAAAACGATCAGACAAGTTGGGACGAATTCATTCCGAAAATCTCCTTGGGCATCAACACGATGACATCAGACACAACTGGATTTAGTCCAGCATTCCTCACACAGGGTCGAGAACCGCGGTTGCCGAAGACACTCTTCGACGAAGTCACTTTAGGAACCGGAACCGCGGCACAAAGTCCAGAACAGAGGGGTAATCGCCTTCGAGAAGTTTTCCAAATCGTGAAGAGAAATCTTGAAAGGGCGGCAAAGGACCAGGCTCGAAACCTGGTAAAAACACACCACCTATCAAACCTTCACCTTTAAGCGAAACCTTTAAGCGAAGTGTAAACCGTCACTACTCCCTCTTTCACCCTTCCCACTAACCTGTCATCCCTTCGGAACCAACAAATGCTATGCATGGATAGGGGGCATCCCCTGAGCTTGGTTTCATCTGTCATAAAAAAAAAATAAAAAAAAAGCGGTGGATAAATTCAACGCCAAGCTGGCACCAAAATACGAGGGACCTTACCGAATCGACAGATATACATCACCAGTCATCGTGCAGCTAACCAACATGGAAAATTCAAATAGTCGCACGGCCCACATCCGAGATCTTAAGGAGTATCATCGTGTTGAAGACAGATCAAATACGACCGTGAGTGACGAACTTACAGAACCTCAGTAGTTAAATTTCATATGTCATGTGGCGTCGTAGGTCGTGTTGTCCGTCAGTGTAGTAGACCAACCCGTTACTTATTTACCCCCTCTTAGAAAACCACCAAAAACCAACAACAAATCGACAACAATGGCAACAACCGCAGAGAAGAAACAATGGTTCCATCGGCTGGACGAACTAATCAGGTAGAGCAAAGTAGCCGGAACGACAACACCCGTCTTTGCTCCTCTCCGTCGTGTGAGCAGTGACAGCGCAAAGCCGGAGAGAAAGCGGAACCACGAGGGTCAGAGGATGAAGTCCTTGACAGAACAAGCGGATGCGGATGGTAACGAGGAGGAACCATTTGTTATTCATCCGCCTGGCCGCGGTGGAATACCGATCTGGGCCGAGGACTATCGCCGTATAGCCAGAGGGCGGTTTCTGAATGACGCTCTGGTAGAGATGTACCTCCAATTCCTCAAAAACACCAGGGTCGCAGAATCAGAGAGGCAGCGAGTGCACATGTTGAGCACCCATTTCTTTGACCGCATCAACCAGGCCGGCACGCCGTGGGAACGGCACGGCAGAGTGAGGCCTGGACAAGGAATGTGGATTTGTTCACGATGAACCACATCCTTGTCCCAGTGAACAGGGACCAACATTGGTTCCTAATGGTCGTGTGCTTCGTGGGTAGCACCAGCGTCAGGATGATGGAGAAGCCGAAGCAGGACGGGACATGGGGTGCACAGCTACCCTGTATCCTCCAATTCGACTCCCTAAGCCCGGGCAACGGACGGAGGTAGCCCAACGGATACGGGAGTATCTCGAGTGCGAATACCACTCACGCAAGCCCGACGGGGTTCCCCGGACATCCAGCGACGTGAACCTACCCCTATTCGAGCCCAGGGTGTTGCAGCAGGACAACGGGACGGATTGCGGCGTATTTCTGCTACAATACGCAGAACAAGTATTCGTCCGGCCACTCGAAGACTACCGCGACGAGTTCTTGAACAAGGAGGAGTGGTTCAGCCGACCTAGGTAAGACACACCGGAAGTTCCCCGCTCTCGACTTCGGGGAACCCACCCCAGAAGCGCCAAAAAGGGCAGGACTAGTAGGAGGGCCGATACCCACAGACACCGAACACCCGAACTATTTCAACCCTCTGAGCGGCACATTCTACGATGACCTATCCTCCGAAGTCGATGGACATTTGGGGCTAGAAGCAGTGACAGAACTACCGTCACCAAAACCGGCCAGCGATCAAGTTTCACCACCAACCGAGTCCAGCGAGGTAGTCGATCGGAACGACATCCCAATGCCGCTACAATTCCGCGACCTGGACGAGCTCGAGGGCCCAGCAGGCACACGCGTTAACCGAGAGGTGGTAGAAGGTATACGCAGGGGATACCCGCGGTTAGCACAACAGCCACGGAAACGCCAGCGCATCCAGTTCCGCTGTGCCGGCCACAGGGTGACCATCACGTCAAGCGCGATCACTATTCTTCCTCCACCGGAAAGAAAGGAGGGAGTGTAAGGAAGCATAATTTCCTTACAAATACGGGTGTAGAACCTGGACCACACTCCACCTGAGCTGATCCCGCAAAAATCGCTTCAAAGGATGCAGTAACCTCGAGTTGTGCGGACCCAACTTGAAGTGGACTTAATTCTATCAATACGGCCAACCAACTTCAACCAAGTTGGGGAAACTTGTTGAAGGAGAACGAATCGAACATCAAACAGAAAGCTCGACTCCGGGGAAGAAAACAAAATTCTCACCGCACTCAACAAAAAGAAATCTGCACGCAATAAGCACAACAACAATAACATGTACAAAACCGGGAATGCAATAAAGAGCAAATAGTAAAACCAAAGTCACATAGAAATTAGCAACAACAAACACAGGCAAATTACATGCATCAAGCTAACTAGCAAAAACTGGTTTAGAACAACATCAACAACATGCAAAGCCGATACTGAGCAAAAATAATTACAAGAATAACTTCAAAAAGTTATTTTACCTTCCGCTACTGCAACAACAAAAAAAAACAGAAGAACACAAGTAAAAATTAACGTGGGGAAAATATAAGACAACAACAAACGTAGGCATATTATATGAACACAAAAAAAATTTTAAACAAACAACAACCCCAGTCGGAAGCAAAAGAAGCGATTAACAGAAATTTTCGAAGGTCAAACTAAAATAACAAAATGACCAAATGCCGTTAGGTGAGGCATATAAAAGCAGCCTCCGAATTGTAAATCGGCCCTCTTGGAAATCAACCATCTAAGCGGTAAGTCCTCGTCAATTTAATTCCTGTCTGTCTGAATTTGGTGGAGTGCTTCTAGTGGAAGCCAAATTCAGAATCCTGAAATCCTGATTAATTCCTGACTGTCTGAATTTGGTGGAGTGCTTCTAGTGGGAGCCAAATTCAGAATCCTGAAAACTTGATTAATTCCGTCTGTCTGAATTTGGTGGAGTGCTTCTAGTGGAAGCCAAATTCAGAATCTCGAGAGCCTGGCTATCATGCGAGCAGGTCCTGAATCCAAATAAGAGTCCCGTGGTCACCCTCCTCGTAGTAGCTAAAAATATCCACGTGTATATAAGCAAAATTAGCCCTGACTTACTTACGGATGGACTGACATATAGTATACGATTAGCAATAAGATTGAAGAAAGTATAACACAGAATTAAAAAAATAAAAAAATAAAAACTAGAAATAACATTAGACTGTAACTAGTTATAACGAAAGGTTGTACTAATGTATGTGGAGAAAAATAAAGATAAGTATTAGACTAATTAAGAATAAATTGTGGGTTTGTTTCTTTTTTTTTATTAAAACGATCGCTGGACAGCCGTGAGCATATCCTGGCGAGAAGCCATTCGTTACACAGACTAGCAGCCAGGAGTTTGCTATCATGCGAGATTCGGAAAAGACGAAACTAGATGCACTACTCCTTCCTCGTTTAAAATGCGGAACAAGGAAAACTAGATGCGCTGTTCCACGTACAAGCCGTCGTGGACAGCGAAAGTAGTAGCGTGCAAGCTGAAAACCGTTTATTTATGTATGACAAAAATAATAATCTCAATATTCTCATAGACTCGGGCTCTGCAGTGACTGTGATACCTCGAGAGTATATCAAAACCAAGGCAGTAAAGTAGGCGTTAACACTCTACGCAGCGAATGTAACTGAAATTGGAACGTTCGGCGAAAAGGTTTTAACATTAGATTTGGGCTTACGTCGACCGTTCAGATAGCCATTCCAACCATAAATCTCACATACGCTGTACGTGAGTGCGCGGACGGACATGTTTTTGAGCTCGCTCACGAAATGAGAGGAGTTTCCAGTCTTGTTGTTCCTTGTTGTTCCAGTCTTGTTGTGGAATGACATATGTGACATTGTTATGTTAGAACATATGTGGAAGCACTAAACACTAAATACATTTGTTTTCGGTTATATTTATCTCATTTTCTTACGGACAAAACATTATTATACCCCACGGACAAAACACAAAATCTGTCAATTCCTGTGTTGAAACGTAAGCAAAGGAATAGGAAAAGAAGTAGAAGAGCACTTTGTATGTGTGAAATTAGAAATAGATCTATCCCGTAGACATTTGTCTTTTTATCTATGGAAAAGTGTTCTCAGATAAATAATCTTTTTTCCTCAGATAAATTATTCCCTAAGAACCTGTGTAATTTGAAAAGCTGATTTTGTGTTTGGTGTTTAGTGTTTCCAATTATGTTTTAAGCATTAGGTGCTTGTTCTTTACAGGTTTTTATTTAAATATATTTTTATATATGACATTTAAATTAATTTCATTAGACAAATTCCGCTGCAAAACAATAACGGTGCGATGAGTTCTATCTGTGTGTTTTTAATTCCAATTTCGTCCTGCTTCTTTGACTTACGGTAATCGCACATAGAAGATACTACTTTTTATGACCAATCTACAACAGGCGGGTTTCGATGGAGTGGTCCGCTGAAGAGGAAATTCATTTATTCTTTGCACTGGAAGGTCTCAAACCTGTTGGGATTAATAAATATTTCTATATTATGTACTTGCATTGTATATTACTTGCATTGTAGGCTTTCAAATAGTCTTAATAGAGATATGACTGCAGAGTTAGTATGGAGGCATCTTCGCACCCTTTATAATTTAGATATATTGAACGAAATGGAACCATCCCCCTTTCCAAACGAAACTGATGATTTTAATCTGCCTTACATTGAGTTTAGCTTGTTATCAAGAAAACGTGCGGAAGGCAAGGGAAGGCGTTTAGGTTCAGATTTTTCTAGCACGATTGCTACTCCACAGGTCTCGCCACCATCTATATCATTTGTTACGGACACCACAAAGGGTAACTGATTTAAATAAGATTTATTATCTAAATTTTGGGGGTACCAAATTCAAACAGATAAGATTGTGACTTCTAAGATTTATGTAATACAAATCAAGGAACTCGAAAAGAAGATAACAGGGAAATTCGGCGAAGCACCTAAACGCACAAACGAATACGTGGCTCCATGTCGCTCGAATCGAATAGTCCCTCAACTACACTCCCGCCTATACAAAGTAACAAACGTAGGAGGATATAAAACATTTAAATATGTGTTGAAGTAATCGTGCTGCGCTATAAACCGCTTTGATTTTCTTATCTAATGTATGAATATGTTCTATATAAGAAAATGTTGCTAAAATAATATTTACTATAATATATTTCTGCTGAAAATTAGGTTTGCAACTACTTTGTTGTATTGGAGCAAATTGTTTTATATTGCGATGTGACTTCGGCGAAGTATTAGGAGAAAACCAATGCAATTGTTTTGTAGTTTTTAAACTACCTTGTTTCATCCTAATACGTATGTCACTTTTATATTATTTTTGAATCTTTTTCAAGTTTATCCTCAACCTCAGAAAATTTTGTTTACTTTAAAGTTCTTGGAGGAGCAGTGAGAGGCTAATCCGAAAATCGTTTTCAATGACGAATATACATATATAGTCCTGCGAAAAAGTACTCTAAATAGAGCTACCCTCAGTTACAAAGTGGCCTTTAAATTTATTTCTATTTATGGTTATGGTATTGTTACGTAAATTTAGATTTACGGGTACGACTCTCTCTTAGGTTCGATCTCTGGATTGTGAATAATCTAATAAAACTCAAAAGTTTTGCTGTTCTTAATTTCACAAATTTTATTTTTTTCTTATTGCACTTATTAACACTTATTACTTGACGCTATGCTCACAAGGTGTCGATGTGTTCTGTTCAAGCAAAGACAACAAGACTGGAAACTCCTCTCATTTCGTGAGCAAGCTCAAAAACATGTCCGTCCGCGCACTCACGTAGAGCGTATGTGAGATCTAGGGTGAAATTGTCTCCTTGTTACAAGCTAAAACTGGCTAATGCAAAGGAAGTTAGTTGAAAAAGTAAACCATTCCGGTTTGTTACCACACCGTCACAAGATGATGGGGTGAGTTCATGACAGGGATACCAACGAGGCGCAATTATTAAATATTACTTATATGGATTTTAAGTAAGCTTTAATAGAAAAACTTCATTGCATGTAAGATCCTTCGCGGTTTTGATGATTCCTTAACTGTTTGGAAATATACAACAAACAGTATGTAAACAATAAACAATATGCAAGCAGTAATGTAAACTGACTTTTTTTTGTAATTTGTAAAAGAAAAATCTTTTAAACAATTATAACAATGATTTTTAAGTTACTTTCTAACTATTTTAATAACTTTATAAAAAACTTTTACTACTTTTCCACACCATCTTTGAGGTGGTGTGGAAATTTACACCACAATCTAAAGTAAAATATGTTGGCATCTCTTACAGCTAATAGTACGTGTGGTAGGTAAAAACAGCTGATTATATTTGCGAATCGAGCAAATTTTATGGAGTTTGACTTGGTTTCCTTCGCAAATTATATGATATAATGTAGCAACATGACTTGGAAAAGATTTCTTGCGCATTTCTAAAAGCATAAGTTAGTTTAAAGCCTATCTCCTTGTTTTCTTTACGTATTTTAAAAATTATGTTTCTAGGCTAGTGCGGTGAAGAAGAACAAGAGTTGCAATTCTCTTACAAAAAATGTAAATCCTCTCTCAAAATTTTGTAAACAATTTTGTTCAACTTGTCAAAATTTGCTTCAAGTTGTCAAAATTGCATGCATTTTGTTTGTTTAATTTACACACTTCAGCCTGATTTCACTAACACAGTGAAAGCGAAAAATGAGTTTCCAGCCTTGTTGTCTTTGCTGTTCAAGAACCAAATTCGAACTAACTAACTGAGACGCCCTGCGTCTATTTATATGGCAGTTGACACTGCTGCGGGAGTTTCTGGAACTATGTAGCAAATTCTCGATCTATCTATTTGATCTAACCCGCGCTAGATGTCGTTGTGAAAGATCGTGGAAGGTTCTGGAATTATGTAGCAAATTGTCGATCTAACTATTTGGTCTATCCTGCGCTAGATGTCGTCTTGAAGGTTCTGGAATTATCTAGCAAATTGTCGATCTATCTGGCGCTAGATGTCGCGGTACAAAGTTGTGAAAGGTTGTGAAACTAGCAATCTATGCGCGATTTGAATGGTTTCCAGTGCTTTCGCGAAAGTTTCATTGAAACTTCGTCACAGTATTTTATTTAAAATAAAAGTGTAGTAAAAGTCTGCTCTTTGTAAAGCTGGAAATTTAATAAAAGTTTATGGTGCATCTTGTGCATAAGTCTTGCAGTCAGCTGATAATATTTGTTATATTTGTGTTCTGCTTTTGGGGAGCAAACAGAAGATGATGCAAAAAAGTCACTTAGCAAATTTTAATATAATTTGAAGTAGTTTTAAAGTTAATTTTTACCTACTAAGTAGACTAAAAACAAAAAGTGTAATTTCTTAAAGCATGCTTCAATATCTATTGATGATGGGCTTGCTTTGTTTGTGCCGACTACGAGAAGGAGGCGAAAATTTAGCTTACTCTGGTATAACAGCAGGTTAATAAGTCTAAAAAATATAAGACACAGAGCTCATAAGAAATACAAAATTTCTAAATCACCGGAAGACAAATGCTTCTTTCTCTGCGTAAAAAAGAATTTGAATTTTTATCTAGATTCTTATTCAATAAATACGTAAGATCGATGGAAACACAATTAAGGTTTAATTCTAAGTCCTTTCGGGTGTTTTATAATGCCAAAATGAAAACTGGTAGTTTACCTATGTCCATGTTTTATCAGAGTTCGGTTGCGTCTTGTACTCAAGATGCTTGTGAACTTTTTGTCAGGTATTTTAGCTCAATTTTTGGTAACATTGCTAGTATACCACCCTCCACTAGTATTCCTAATTTACATCAATTTGTAAACATTGGCAGATTTTCTGTTTCTGAAAATGAAGTTCTCGAAGTAATTAATAATCTTGATTTATCAAAAGCAGGCTCTGACTAGTACCACGTTCGTCCCTAAAGAATTGCTACTGATCGTTATATCTGCCGTTATCTATGATTTTTTATAGATCTCTACAAACCGGTGTACATTCCACCGGTCAAACTTGGTGTACATTCCACTGCTCTAAGCTGGATTAAATCTTATCAGTTGAATTAAAGTTATTATCTACTATAAGGAATGCGAAGGATTGTACAGACTTGTAGGGAGACATTTTTTCGTTTATATCTTGGTGCAATGAAAATAGTCTAACGCTGAACTTCATGAAGTGCAGTACATTAACGTTTTCAAAAAAGTATTTTCCAATTATTTTGGCATACAAATTCAGTAATACGGATTTTTTTGAACGAGTAGAGTCTAGAAAGGACTTAGGTGTAATTTTTGACTCGAAGCTAAATTTTAGCGTCCATAGAGATTTTATTTTATCCATTGCTAATTCTAGACTTGGCTTTATTAGGCGTAATTCAAAGGATTTTGTTGATCCTTTCACTTTGAGAGTCCTATTTATAAGTCTAGTGAGATAAACTTTAGAATATGCTTGCATTATCTGAGATCCCGATGCAAACACTCATATGAATCGGTTAGAAAAAATTCAAAGGCGCTTCACAAGTTTCGCCTTACGTAGATTGTATGCCCTTGATTCGATGCCGCCTTATGAATCGAGATGTGAGTTACTGTATCTGCAAAATTTGGCTACCAGAAGAAAGGCTCAAGGCATTTTATTCATAAAATATATCTACGACAATAAAATTGACTCTCCAGATCTTCTACTGTTTCTGAGAGATGCCATGATGTGCGATAAAGTCCGCTCCAATGATTGGCGACTTTACTTCTGCTATGATGAATGGCTATCTGAACGGTCGACGTAAGCCAAATCTAATGGTAAAACCTTTTCGCCGAACGTTCCCATTTCAGTTGTATTCGCTGCGTACAGTGTTAACGCCTGCTTTACTGCCTTGGTTTTGATATACTCTCGAGATATCACAGTCACTGCAGAGCCCTAGTCTATGAGAAAATTGAGATTATTATTTCTGTCATGACATTAATTCTTGAGTCCATTGACGCAATAGAAATCATTTCGTGAGACGTGTCATACGGTCTTGTTGAAGTTGCCATTATCCCAGTACTGACGCACGCTTCGAGAATTCTGTCAGCCAATTCTGCTAATTTTCTCAACGAAAGATCCGTACTGCCAATCAACACAACACGAACGTTTGTCGGCATACATTGCATAAACCGAGTGCGAAGGAAATCGTCATGTATACTTTCTCCACCTAATTGCTTCATTTCTCTCAACAGTTGAGACGGTTTGCGGTTATCTAATTGTAACTAATTTAAGAATTTTCGTATCTGCGTCTCTTTGTCGCTGAGGCGTAGTATTAGTGTTTTCTTCAGAGCCTTGTATCGGTCCTCTTCTGGAGGTCGTCGAAGGAAATCAGATATTTGTTGCACAGTTTCCGCATTCAGTGCCTCTAATACGAAATTGTACCTTCGCAAGTCATTAGTGATTCGGCGATTAGCAAGTGTAGCCTCCATCTTTGTAAACCAGAGTTCTGGAAAATTCGTCCAAAATGGTGGTAATTTTATACACTCCACATTTTGGATGTCTAGATCTAGAATGTCTAGGTCTTCGCAGGAATTTCATTACTTGTAAGTATAATCAGCTTTGCCTTCGTTTTCCGTCACAACTTAAATTTAGATATTTTATGCACTAATCCAAATTCTTCGTCTTTCATACCGGTGTGAACTTAGCATAGATTCTCAGTATACGGCGAATTGGCTTAACACCAATCATTAAACTTTGCCGTGGAAAATATACCGGGCATACTTTTAGGGGCGCATTTGAAGAAAATGATTATTATTACTTAAAAAGGGAAATCGGCTATAACTGTCGTAAACGAAAATTATGCGGGTTCTAGCTATATACGTCTTGTAGCCAGAAGTCTGGAGAAGAAATGTTGTAAATATTATCGCAAGCCTATCGGTGGTTTTTTCACAAAGCCATCATATGCTGAGTTTTTATACAATTTTGGTAAAAATGGGAATTTGGCTATAACTGTCGTAAACGAAAATAATACGGCTTCTAACTATATACACCTTGTAGTCAAAAGTCTGGAGAAGAAATGTTGTAAATATTATAACAATCCTATCGGTGGTTTTTTCACAAAGCCATCATATGATGAGTTTTTATACAATTTTCGTAAAAATGGGAAATCGGCTATAACTGTCGTAAACGAAAATAATACGGGTTCTAATTATATACACCCTGTAGCCAGAAGTCGGGAGAAGAAATGTTGGAAATATTATCGCAATCCTATCGGTGGTTTTTTACAATTATATGCTGAGTTTTTATACAATTGTCGTAAAAATGGTAAATCGGCTATAACTGTCGTAAACGAAAATAATGCGGGTTGTTAACGCCAACTGTCGCTCGCCAGAGGTGGTCAAGAGTGAGCACTCCAGTCTCTCTCCTGTCAGCCTGCCGGTCATGAGATGCGCCTCTCTCGTGAGAGTAAGCCCGGCTGCGGGCTCTTTCCGCGGCAACTGGCGCTGTTTGACCGGCTTCCAGCGATCGTCGCTGGACCCACACCAGGCGCTTGCTTCTTGCCTCTTACTCAATAACCTCTGACGCGTGCAGAGGCAATTACAGCGAACATATTATTAGTGAACTTACTGAGTCATTTTACGTTATTAATTTTTAATTGTGAACTTAATAAATTGTGCTCGGAGACCACCCAACCATTTTAGAACAAACATTTTGGTCCATTGCGAGCCGGATTGCCGCGGCCAGGAAGTTTCACGTATCCATAATACGTGAGTTTCACGTATCCATAATAATTAGCCTAAATATTAGCCCCGAGTCTTCCGGCCATATATATATATATATATATATATATATATATATATATATATATATATATATATATATAAATGTATATGGGCGGAAGCCTCGGGGCATATATATATATATATATATATATATATATATATATATATATATATATATATATATATATATATATATATATATATGTAAATATATAGGAGGAAGGAACTGTCCTCCTTATATATATACCCTTCAGTTGACCGTCAAACCTTCAGGAATCGTCGGTTCGTGGGTAACGGTCCTCAAGAATAACGGCAGCACCAAGGCTTGAGGTTTTTTGTTGCTGACCGTCTTCGCAAGCATTGCTTGCTGCGAAGCCCACATTAAAAATTTACCACTTGCTTTTCTATTAAGCCCCGCGCTCTCACAAAGAAAGTGAAAATATTTCACACTTTCGCTTTCTTGGTTTGCGCTCTCCTTGCTAATAAAAGAGCGAGTTACTTGTGCGCTCAGTGCAAGTTAAAAAACCACCACTTTTTGCCGGTTGGTTTATGCGGGTACATTTCTCTGCTGCTCGCGCTCTGCTGCTTGCACTGCCCATACATATACGCAGGGTGCACACAGAACGGAAAACCAGTTTTTCTGTCTGCACTCTCGCTGGTGATAGCAGCGTGGAATTCGCGATTCAACGGCGACCCAACGGGAATTACAGAAAGCAGAATACCCGGTAGGCAGAAGTGTCTGCAGCAACTAGTATCTTTTTAACTAGTTGCAAGCATTTTAGCGTTCAAGTAGTCAACCGTCTGCAGCAAGCTTTTCGAGCCCCAGCGCCATCGCATAGCGACCCGAAAACATTTTTGCGATTTGTTACAAATAAAATAAAAAGTTTTTTTTGTTTCCGAAATCAGTTTTCGGTGCGTTTTATTTCGTTTTTATTTCGATTTTGCGACCTCCTTCGCCGCCCCTAACCGAAACCCCCACATATAATGGCTGCGCTCGCATCCTTCACTCGCATGCGTTTTATTTCGTTTTTATTTCGATTTTGCGACCTCCTTCGCCGCCCCTAACCGAAACCCCCATATATAATGGCTGCGCTCGCATCCTTCATTCGCATAGCCGATGCGCTGATCGAGTTCGAGGTGGACTTCGACAAGACACCCACCATGGACCACACCGTTTACACTCTTGCAATACAGCGGGAATAGATACGATCGCAGTGGCTGCTGATTAAAAGCGCCTATGAAAGGGTGCTTACGGAGCTCGACTCGACGAAGGATAAAGACCGAGAACTAGAAGGCGTAAAAGAGAAGCGGCGCCAATGCTATGCGGTATATCCGCGCTGCGCGGGAAAAATTGACCAACTGGCCGAAGCCGCCGCGTCCCCTCCAGTTTCCGCGACCCCTTCGCCGATGCCAGCTGAGATGCCCCAGTCTGGCTACAATATCAGCCTGCCCCCATGCGACACCCAAGCCTTCGATGGCGACAACCTTTCGTGGCCCTCTTTCAGGGATATGTTCACCGCCCTGTATATTCAGAATACCCGAATTGCGCCGGTGGAGAAGTTGTTCCACATGGACCAGAAAACCACGGGCGAAGCGAAAGAAATCGTGCAGAAATCCCCTCTCACAAACGAAGGTTTTGTCCAAGCGTGGAACAATTTGTCTAACAGGTACGAGAACAGGCGCGTCCTCACCAACGCCCATTTGAAGAAGCTCTTCGGCCTGTCCCCCATCACGAAGGAAACCGGTGGCGCTATCAAAGATCTGCAGCGCGAAATCAATAGTATTCTCGCCGCGCTATCAAAGATCTGCAGCGCGAAATTAATAATATTCTCGCCGCGCTCGCGCTACAAGGTGTTGATACCTCCCAATGGGACGTGATAATCGTATTTTTCCAGGCTTCCAGCAAGCTCCCAGAAGCAACGCTTTCCCTTTGGGAGCAATCTCTCACTAACAAAACAGAGATCCCAAAATGGACAGATCTGGATGCGTTTCTGACTCATCGCTTCCAGACCCTTGAAACGGTGCAAGATGTTAAGTGCACACCCGCCGCGAAAAAAACACACCCCCCAACACCGACTCACTCAACTCCAGCCTCCAAACGCGTCAACACCTTCCAGTTGAAGGTGTCCCAAGATAGCTGCCCTCTTTGCCAGAAGCAGCACAAGTTGAGGTCCTGTTCTCAGTTTCTCAGCTTGTCCGTTCCACAGCGGCTGAATACCGTTCAGAAAAACCGCTTGTGCTGCAACTGCTTGGCCAGATCTCATTCCGTGAGAAACTGTCCAAGCAGATTCAATTGCGTCAAATGTAATGGCAGGCATCACACCCTCTTGCTTCGTGAGCATGCTCTATCCTCCTCCAATGCTGTATCAGATTCGACCCCACGTGCCTTACATCAAGAGCGGCGGTTTGAAAACGCTCCGCGGGCTCAAGCCCGTGCCTATTCGAACTTTATTCCACGTTCGACTCATCATGCTTTTCAGCAAGAAAGGCCGCATTCTTCGATGCGACCTCCCACGCATATACAGTCCACTCCTCCACCCACACAGCAACGAACTCAAGAGCAACGGTATGATAACGCTCCGCGTACTCAAGCCCTTGCCTATTCGAACTTTATTCCAGGTTCGACTCAACATGCTTCCCAGCAAGAAAGGCGGCATTCTTCGATGCGACCTCCCACGCATATACAGTCCACTTCTCCCCCCGCGCAACAGCGAAATCCACAGGACACGCATCAGGTGTGCTTCGCGAAAGCATTACCAAAACAGGTAATGTTAGGGACTGCCATGGTAACAATACGCCATCACGGTACATGTTACATCGCGCGCGCCTTAATTGATCCTGGGTCCGAAGTGTCGTTCATCCCTGAACGCATACGAAAGCTCTTAAAGCTCCCAACGCGGCCAAATACCGCAGTAGTCTCCGGTCTCAACGAGACCGTGTCAGCAAAAATATCAAGATCGTGCGATTTTCTCATGAATTCGCCACTTGATCCCAAATTTCAAATCAACGTGACGGCGCTCGTGCTTCCAAAAATCACAGGGCGGTTGCCCTACCACTCGTTAGACAGGTCACCTTTCAGTGGCCTCCCTCAAGACATCGAGCTCACAGATGTAGATGAGCAGGTCGACGTCCTCATTGGAGCCGATTTATACCCAGCAATCCTGCTGGACGGCATCCGCCGCCAAGTGCTGGGCTCCCTCATGGGTTAGCAAACCGTGTTCGGTTGGATCCTAACCGGCCCGGTGCCCACCATGCAATCTGCCACTGCACGCATCAAAGCGGCTTACACAACGAAGTCACCTTCGAACAACAGTTCGAACGTTTTTGGGAGGAACGTTTTGGTGGAGGAACTTCCCAAAACTAGATTGCTATCCCACTCCGAAAAGTTTCGCGAAGAAAAATACGCGAAGACGCGATGACGGCCGCTACATCGTGCCATTGCCTTTAAAGTCGGCTTTCCAGACACGCTCCGCTCAGGGGCTTCGAGACATTCAAAATGTATCGCCAAATATTGGTCGACCCAAAGCACACACCATATCAGCGCATTCTCTTCCGAGACTCGTACAAGTCCGAACTTACCGACCTCGAGCTTCAAACGGTAACGTTTGAAGTTAATTGCGCCCCTTTTTCTTGCTATACGCACCCTTCTTCAATTGGCAGACGAGGTGGAGCACCAGTTTCCGCTTGCGTCACACATTCTACAGCATTCCATGTACGTGGATAATGTGTTCGCAGGCACGCATGACCTGGTGACAGCTACGCAGACCCGTGAACAACTCATAGTGGCTCTCGACTCAGCAGGCTTTTTCACTTCGCAAGTGGACTGCCAACCACAAAGTCATTCTGGCAGACTTGCCGGCATCCCATCTGCTCCATACCGATTTCCTGACGCTAGAAGATTCCAGCATCGCTAAAATGCTGGGAATTCGCTGCAACGCGACCCATGATGACTTTTACTTCGAAGCCCAAGCTATCATCAAAGCTGCGTACACAAAACGGGAAATGTTGTCTCTGGTCGCCAAGCTGTTCGATCCAGCCGGTTGGCTGGTTCCGATCATCGTTTCAGCGAAAATTCTGATTCAACAAGTCTGGTTGGACAAAATCTACTGGATGACACTCTGCCTCAGGTAACTCTCGCTAACTGGTTAAGTTTTCTCCAGAATTATCAGCACATCCGCGCCATCCGCATCCCGCGGTGGGTGAGTTACACCCCAGAAAGCGAAGTCGAACTCCATGCCTTTTGCAATGCCTCAGAAAAAGCCTACGCAGGAGTCATCTATGCCCGCATCACGGTCGCTCAGGAAGTCCAAGTTTTCCTTTTGTACTCCCAAACTCGTGTAGCCCCAATTAAAACTTTGTCTCTCCCCAGGTTAGAATTGCGCGGAGCCACTTTAGTAGCTGAGATGATCGACACTCTCGTGCCTACGCTGCAGCTGCCCCATTATACGATCTACGGTTGGAGCGACTCCACCATTGTTTTGGCCTGGCTGAGGAAATCCCCGTGCGTTTGGACGACATTCGTGGCAAACCGAGTTGCCAAAATCATCGAGAAAGTACCACATTCGCAATGGTTCCCTGTGGTTTCCCAGGACAACCCCGCGGATTTAGCCAGTCGCGGTGCCACGCCCCAAGATCTCGCTGAGAGCACCCTCTGGTGGAATGGACCTGCTTGGCTCGCCCACGACAAGAATCGCTGGCCCGAATTCCGCGCCTACGACGAATATGTCACCAAACGAGCAGAAAACTGTCAAAACGCTGCACACCCATTGCGCTACCGATGAGGATCCTCTCGAACGATTTTCGTCGCTGCCACGAGCCCTACGTGTATACTCATACGTATATAGATTTCTCCACAACCCTCATCCAGCTCAGCGTTACCTGCATTCGCACCCCAACATGCACCTCTCACCGGGAGAGATAAAGGAAACTAAACGCTGCCTCGCGATCTCCTGCCAGAAGACTCATGTTACGGACGAGTACGCCGCTCTCGAAAACCACACGATGCTGCGATCTAAAAGCAGTTTACTTTCGTTGAACCCCTTTTCTCCACACGGATAACACGATGCGCGTTGGCGGGCGGTTGTTCTCGTGTCCCAACTTGCCTTTCGATGAACGGCACCCGATTATACTGCCATACGGCTGCCAATTCTCGCGATTGCTCATTCGTTTTATACACGAAATATAGTTCTTCGTCTGGTCCGTACCCAATTCTGGATCCCCAAGGTTACACCCTTATCAAAACGACGACTCATACCTGCAAGCCTTGCATCCTACATCGGAACAAGCAACCAACCCTGTACCTGACAGCCCATTATTAACACATTTTCTCATTACAGAACCCACATGTATTTAATCCGCTGGCAATATGCGCGGACCCGAAGAGGGCGTCTGCTGGCACCACCCGTGGCGGTGCCCATCTGCGCCGCCGCGTCGTCTATTGCTGCCCACCATCCTCGGGAGCTGTCCCCAACGACTGACGCCCTGGTGCTCGACGTCTCGGCGGACGAGGCACAAGCGCTTGCCACGACAAGACGCTCGCCCACACCGCCAACCCGAGCTTTCCGGAGTTCTCTCGTCCGGCCTGAGGAAGCCTCCTCCGGTCCGGCCCCATCACAGATGCCCATCTATCACGAAGACCTCCGAGATCGCGGAAGTCTGCGAGCTCGCACGATGTCGGTGCGGTATCCGCCGCGCCACGCGCCACTACCAGAGCTGGCCACGAGACATGCGCTTACACCACCCACACCGGCCCCGAGACGTCTGTGGCCTGCCCCACCAGAACCGGCGCCGCGACGTGCACCACCAGCACCGCCGGCTCCATCAGCACTATCGGCCCCAAGACACGCGCCTCCAGGTCGTCCGGCCCCACGACGAGCGCCAGTGATGCCGGCCAGGCGGCACGCCTGGTGCCCGCCAGCTCAGCGGCTTCCTACGGAGGGCCACGAGCGCGAGCTGTGCTGTCCAGTGTATGCGGGGCGGCATGTGCTGAGCCGTTGTCGGCTGTTTCTGCAACAGACACCAGCGCAGCGGAACTTGACGGCACACGTGCGGCACATATGCCGCAACTGTTTGGCGCGGTCGCACCGGTTGGCTGAGTGCCGGAGCCCCATGCGCTACCGCAAGTGCGGGGAGGCGCACCACACGCTCCTCCACTAGGCCGGAGACGAGGCACGGCGCCAGTCGTCGGGGTTTGGGGGTTTGCAGTCCTGCAAGGCGGGCGGTATGTTAACGCCAACTGCCGCTCGCCAGAGGTGCTCCCTCATCGATCGGTAGGGTGTCAGGAGTGAGCATTCCAGTCTCTCTCCTGTCAGCCTGCCGGTCATGAGATGCGCCTCTCTCGTGAGAGTAAGCCCGGCTGCGGGCTCTCTCCGCGGCAACTGGCGCTGTGTGACCGGCTTCTAGCGATCGTCGCTGGACCCACACCAGGCACTTGCTTCCGATTCTTCACTCAGCGTTGACGCGTGCTGACAGAGTGCCCGGTGAATAATAGTGCATCAACTAAACTTTGTAAAACCTGAAGTGTAAACTCTACTAAATATAAACTGAATTTGTGAAACGTTTCGAATTAGACATTTTGGTCCTTCGAGCCGGATAGTGCTCGGAGACCAACCCATCTGAGAAGAAATGTTGTAAATATTATCGCAATCCTATCGGTGGTTTTTTCACAAAGCCATCATATGCTGAGTTTTATACAATTTTCGTAAAAATGGGAAATCGGCTATAACTGTCGTAAACGAAAATAATACGGGTTCTAACAATATACATCTTCTAGCCAGAAGTCTGGAGAAGAAATGTTGTAAATATTATCGCAATCCTATCGGTGGTTTTTTCACAAAGCCATCATGTGCTACAGCATATGACTATGGACTTTATCTCTTTGCTGTGCTAATTCGTGGATGAAATTTTGACAGGAAAAAAATTTTGAGTGGTTAGTTTCAAGATTGTCTGCAAAATTAAACAATGAATTATGCATAGAATAATGCTAATATGTGAGAAGGAGACATGTTAGTGCTTCAAGGAAATGCGACAAGGGCTACGATTTTGAATGTTTTTAATTTTTCGTTGCTGTTGGCATTTTTTGAAATGAAGAGTTTGTACAACTCTATTCTTTTTCTTACTAGGGCCATACGGTCGCTGTTGCTCCCTATAAATAATCGAAATAAGAACATTTCGACATTCAATAATTAAACTTCATGGCGTAAAAAGCATATCTTATACTTACATGTAATATAAGTTTTCTTAATTTTGTTCTCCATTTTCCACACTCAACGTAGAAGAGAATAATCCACTGTTGTCAAGAATTTACCTAGCCCTCAGGACTACATAAAATTTTGACGTTTGAATTCACCTTGCTCACGTCAAAATTTCGGTTTCTTATTTAAAAATTTTCTATATCGAGGAAAAAGTAACCAATTGGCACACCCCCTAAGTCAGTGGTTTCCAAACTTTTTGTACCGGCGGCCCCCTTTTAAAAAGAAATTGGTGCGCCCCCTTTAAAAAACAAATTGTTGCGTCCCGTTAATTTATATAAAAATCAAATTTCATAAATACTCAACTGATATTATAATTTATTTAATGGGCTACAAAATAATATAAAATATGTAAAAATATAATATATTTATTATATTGCAAGTCTCGCTCCCCCTGGGGGGCTCGCCCCACAGGTTGGAAACCACTGCCCTAAGTAGTAGTTTTTCTTAGATTTTAACTATTTCAATAATTTAGCACGACTTGGCAAGTTATACGAGCTCCCTAATATTTGAATAAGTTCTAATGCATTTTTTTTAATTATTCATAAATCTAAGTCGTAAGAAATTTAATAAGTAAAAAATCCAAAATTTAATTTAAAAATGTTATATCATGTACGTGCTTGTTAGAAATTACAACAAATAAATACTGCTAACTTTCTGGTCCTGAGGGAAGTACGGTTGGCCCTCTACCCTCTTGCGCCAAGACATACTAATTGTATATTTAAATAACTTATGAAATAGTTGGCTATGTAGTTTTTAAATATATTGGCTCAAAACTCAATCAGATTTAAAGCATACTTCTGTATTTATTTATTTATTTAATCTACCAGGCATAGCCCTCAAAGATCATATTAGTTCATACAAAATTTAGATTTGTAATAATTCAAATACATTTCTCTTAAATATACTCCTCTCTACATCAAAGTTAATATTTCTAGAGATACGATTACACAAGGAAGAAAATTTGTAAATCGGTTCATTACAACCATAAGCGTAATGTGTTCTATTATAAAATAAAGTAAATTCTCTTAAAGGTCTCTCTGGCGCATGAAAATTCAGAAGCAGTAGAAGATCTGGAGAGTCGTAGATATCTTTTATTTTCGTAGATATCTTTTTATTGTCGTAGATATCTTTTATGAATAAAATGCCTTGAGCCTTTCTTCTGGTAGCCAAATTTTGCAGATACAGTAACTCACATCTCGATTCATAAGATGGCATCGAATCAAGGGCATACAATCTACGTAAGGCGAAACTTGTGAAGCGCCTTTGAATTTTTTCTAACCGATTTATATGAGTGTTTGCATCGGGATCCCAGATAATGCAAGCATATTTTAAAGTTGATCTCACTAGACTTATAAATAGGACTCTTAAAGTGAAAGGATCAACAAAATCCTTTGAATTACGCCTAATAAAGCCAAGTCTTTCACTCTTCCTCCTTCTTCCTGGTCCCGTTAGGTGTGCAGGCGGATGTGAGTGCACCGTGGGCTGAAGCGCGGCAAGATAAAGGCATAACACTTGTCTTGTCGCGTTTTGCTTTGCTTGCGTCGTACGCGTGGCTGCTTGTACGGCTGACCTTACACTTCGCTACAGTGGGCGGCGATGACAAAATTCCGCATAGACTCCACTAATGTACGTAGCTTGAGGGCGAATTTCTTCGCTCTATGATGTGAATGTTCTTGCACCTCTTGGTAATTCGGACCACGCTACAATTTCTGCTACCTTCCCATATTCTAGTCTTCAATCCGCTCACCAGTCAGCTCCGAAGCGGAAAGTGTGGCTTTATGAGAAGGCAAATTGGGATGCGCTGAACTGCTTTTTCAGCCGTTTCAATTGGCAATTGTGTTTCAGAGATAGAAACCTAAATGCTGCAGCAAAATTGGTAGAAAACATAATATTATTTGGTATGAGGTCTTTCATACCCAATAAAAGAATTTCCATTAAACCAAAAGACCATTCCTGGTTTAATGCGACTTGCAGACAAGCAGTTAGGTCTAAAGAGGAAGCATTTAGGAATTGGCGTTTAAATAAAACTGCTGATACTAAACTGCTGCGCAATCAGGCCAGAAATAGGTGCAATGCCACTCTGAAGCGCGAAGAAGTTCTCTACGAACAGCGCCTTAGACGTAGAGTTCTTAAATACCATAAGGGTAGCAAGAACTTTTGGTCGTTCGTGGGGAGAGTGAAGAATCAGACGCGATCGTCTACTCCAACTCTCCTCAAGGATGATCAGATCTTCACTCACTCGGTTGATAAGGCAAACTTATTAGCCAAAATGTTTGCTGAAAACTGCTCTCTTCCTGAGAGTACCCAGCCACTGCCCACGGTCGATGATGTCTCATGCTATGCCTCAGATGCATTTTCAAACGCGAGCTGTTAAAAGAGTGCTTGCAGACCTCAATGTCAATAAGTCCTCGGGACCGGATGGCATTTCAGCCCATGTGTTGAGAAAGTGCGCCTCAACACTGGCTCGCCCATTGCGCAATCTCTTCAATTTATCAGGAGTTTTTACTTCAGGAGTTTTTCCCGCTTCCTGGAAGATTGCCAATGTGCAGCCAGTTCCCAAAAAAGGTGAGGATACGAATCCTGCAAATTACCGGCCCATAGCAATCTGCTCAGTGCTTTCTAAAGTTATGGAGAGCATTGTAAATTTTAAATTGATGAGGTATCTAGAGAGCAACGAGTTGATCAGCGATCGCCAGTACGGCTTCCGTGCTCACCGTTCCATCGGCGATCTGATGGCGTTTGAATACAACTGCTCACTGAGCGGCGGAGCAATTGTATTCACCGGTTCGGTGAGAGCAAGGTTGTTGCTCTGGATATCTCCAAGGCATTTGACCGGGTGTGGCATAAAGCACTCGTGTCTAAACTGACTGCTTATGGTGTTGTTAATACTTTCACTCGATGGATATCGAGTTTCCTCAGCGGCCGTTCTATTCGGGTTGTAATAGACGGCTTTGCTTCCGAAGAGCACTCCATTAATGCTGGAGTTCCGCAGGGTTCGGTCCTGTCTCCGACACTTTTTCTTATTTTCATCAATGACCTTCTGTCATTGACATCAAACCCCGTCTACTCGTTTGCTGATGACAGCAGCATTTGTCATTCATATTCATTCTCCAGGCGTCCTTCCATTCTGGAGATCACTAGAAGACGCAGAATTATGAATGACACACTCCAATCCGACCTCAACAAAATGCAAGAGTGGGGTCGTGCGAATCGGGTCGACTTTAATGCGCGGAAGATCCAACGCTGTTTGTTAACCCACAGGCGTTTGGCGGGTGACAACTTCCCACCTCTAAATATGGGTGGTGTGGATATTAATGAGTCGGAAGCTCTTGATGTTCTGGGCATGTCAATCCAATGCGATCTTCGCTGGAACGATCACATCTTTGACGTGTCGAAAGAAGCAGCCAAGTGCTTAGGCTTTCTTAAGCGGTGTAAGAAATACTTCACTCCAACCGATCTTCGCTGTATCTACACCACTTATATCCGTCCGAAAATGGAGTAGAATTCGCATATATGGTCGGGAGCTTCGCGGGCATATCTTCAGCTTCTCGACCGTGTCCAATGTCGTGCGTTAAAACTTATAGGGGACAGTAGGGTATCCAGCTCTATTGAAACCTTGGAGCGTCGTCGTGATGTAGGGTGTGTATCATTATTTTACCGCTACTTTCATGGTAAATGTTCCTCTGAAGTAGCCGTCCTGTGACCCCCGGTTCAGGTATTTAGCAGAACTACTCGGCTTTCCAGAGGGGTGCACCCCTTTTATGTCACGATTCCATTCCAACGAACCACGCATTACCGATAAAATCTCTCTGGAAAACTTGTTTTGAATTTTAACAATCAGTTTTCTCTCAGTTAAATAAGATTTAATCCAGCTTAGAGCAGTAGAATGTACACCAAGTTTGTCCAGTTTAGCAAAGAAATAAATGCAATTTTCCATTCACTCACAACAGCACCGGTTTGTAGAGATCTATTAAAAATCATAGATAACGGCAGATATAACGATCAGTAGCAATTCTTTAAGGACGAACGTGGTACTAGTCAAAGCCTGCTTTTGATAAATGAAGATTATTAATTACTTCGAGAACTTCATTTTCAGAAACAGAAAATATGCCAATGTTTACAAATTGATGTAAATTAGGAAAACTAGTGGAGGGTGGTATACTAGCAATGTTATCAAAAATTGAGCTAAAATACCTGACAAAAAGTTCACAAGCATCTTGAGTACAAGACGCAACCGAACTCTGATAAAACATGGACATAGGTAAACCACCAGTTTTCATTTTGGCATTATAAAACACCCAAAAGGACTTAGAATTAAACATTATTTGTGTTTTAATCGATCTTACGTATTTATTGAATAAGAATCTAGATAAAAATTCAAATTCTTTTCTACGCAGAAGAAAGAATCATTTGTCTTCCGGTGAATTAGAAATTTTGTATTTCTTATGAGCTCTGTGTCTTATATTTTTTAGATTTATTAACCTGCTGTTATACCAGAGTAAGCTAAATTTTTGCCTCCTTCTCGTAGTCGGCACAAACAAAGCAAGCCCATCATCAATAGATATTGAAGCATGCTTTAAGAAATTACACTTTTTGATTTTAGTCTACTTAGTAGGTAAAAGTGCACTTTAACTTTAAAACTACTTCAAATTATATCAAAATTTGCTAAGTGACTTTTTTGCATCATCTGCTGTTTGTTCCCCAAAAGCAGAACACAAATATAACAAATATTATCAGCTGACTGCAAAACTTATGCACAATATGCACCATAAACTTTTATTAAATCTCCAGCTTTACAAAGAGCACACTTTTACTACACTTTTATTTTAAATAAAATATCATAGGCAGAAATAGAAATAAATTTAAAGGGCACTTTGTAACTAAGGGTAGCTTTATTTAGAGTACTTTTTCGCAGGACTATATATGTATATTCGTCATTGAAAACGAATTTTCGGATTTGCCTCTCACTGCTCCTCCCAGAACTTTAAAGTAAACAAAATTTTCTGAGGTTGAGGATAAACGGGAAAAAGATTCAAAAATAATATAAAGGTGACATAAGTACTAGCATGAAACAAGGTAGTTTAAAAACTACAAAACAATTGCATTGGTTTCCTCCTAATACATCGGCGAAGTCACATCGCAATATAAAACAATTTGCTCTAATACAACAAAGTAGTTGCAAACCTTATTTTCAGCAGAAGTATATTATAGTAAATATTGTTTTAGCAACATATTCTTATATAGAACATATTCATACATTATAGATAAGAAAATGAAAGCGGTTTATAGCGCAGCACGATTACTTCAACAAATATTTAAATGTTTTATATCCTCCTACGTTTGTTGCTTTGTATAGGCGGGGGTGTAGTTGAGGGACTATTCGATTCGAGCGACATGGAGCCACGTATTCGTTTGTGAGTGCGTTTAGGTGCTTCGCCGAATTTCCCTGCTATCTTCTTTTCGATTTCCTTGATTTGTAATACAGAAATCTTAGAAGTCACAATCTTATCTGTTTGAATTTGGGGGTACAAAATATAGATAAGAAATCTTATTTAAATCAGTTACCCTTTGTGGTGTCCGTAACAAATGATATAGATGGTGGCGAGACCTGTGGAGTAGCAATCCTGCTAGAAAAATCTGAACCTAAACGCCTTCCCTTGTCTTCCGCACGTTTTCTTGATAACAAGCTAAACTCAATGTCAGGCAGAGTAAAATCATCAGTTTCGTTTGGAAAGGGGTATGGTTCCATTTCGTTCAATATATCTAAATTATAAAGGGTGCGAAGATGCCTCCATACTAACTCTGCAGTCATATCTCTATTAAGACTTGTTGAAAGCCTATCAACAATGCAAGTAATATAGAAATATTTATTAATCCCAACAGGCTTGAGACCTTCCAGTGCAAAGAATAAATTAATTTCCTCTTCAGCGGACCACTCCATCGAAACCCGCCTGTTGTAGATTAGTCATAAAAAGTAGTATCTTCTATGTGTGATTACGGTAAGTCAAAGGAGCAGATTGGAATTAAAAAACCACAGATAGAACTCATCGCACTGTTATTTTTTTTGCAGCGCAATTTGTCTAATGAAATTAATTTAACTGTCATATATAAAAATATATTTAAATAAAAACATGCAAACAAGAACCTAATCCTCCAAACTAGAGATGATCGATATTTTTGGATCGGTTACAATATAACTAGCATCTAAAAAAACCAGACTGGAAACTCATTTTTCACTTTCACTTTTTTAGTGAAATCAGGCTGATGTGTGTAAATTTCACAAACAAAATGCATGCAATTCTGACAACTTGAAGCAAATTTTGACAACTTGGAACAAAATTGTTTAAAAAATTTTGAAAGTCATGAACTCACCCCATCATCTTGTGACGGTGTGGTAACAAACCTGAATGGTTTACTTTTTCAGCTAACTTCCTTTGCATTAGCCAGTTGTAGCTTGTAACAAGGAGACAATTTCACCATAAATCTCATACGCTGTACGTGATTGCGCGGACGGACATGTTTTTCAGCTAGCTCACGAAATAAGAGGAGTTTCCAGTCTTATTGTCTTTGCTAGTATCTTAGTCACTAATCCAGAGATCAGAGATAACGAGATGCGAAACTCTGCTTTCCCAGCTGATAAAAGTCGCTCTGACGTCTATTTTTTTATGCACTGTTGAATTCACGTACACTGTACGTGAAAAAGCATAGTGGAAAAGTAAGGGCAAGCTCACATGACTGTCATTTGACCAACAAGAATCAAGTGTGTTACTTTGACGTGTAAAAAAAATAAACAATTTGCGAGCGGCAAAATGAACACAATTTACCGCAACAATGTTTCAGTCATTTTCACGATGGGTGAAAAACAAAGAAAAAATTTTTGATTTTCGTTGGTGAAATGATCATCCTGTGAACTTGCCCTAAACTTCAGTGAATATTTCACCTCGGTTTCATATCCTAAGGTGAAACCACTCCCAGAGCAAATAAATACAAATATTAATTAACATTTCTGCATATTTATTTAAAAATTCCAACGCATATCCTTACACATTTTCTCCCCATTTTGCTATCTGCAAATATAATTTTATTAATAAACTGTTCAAGTACCAATCTGAATAACAAAAATCCCAATCACATTATGAATTTTTAAATTTCAACGAATGTAAACAAAGGCGGTAAAAACTTTTCTTGTCTAAACTAAGAGGTGTAGAAGAGAATTTATCTACCTAAAAATATTATTTTCAATTGTTTTTAGAAAAAATTTATAAATCTACTTTCGCTTTTCGGCGGTATAAACTTAAACAATTCTTTTAGTAGCTAATTTATAAATTCCTTCTTTCGGAAATTTAATAAATAATTTCTTGTAATTGTATGTCTACAAATTTGTCCGTAATTTGTTTGTCTACAAATTTGGTTTGTAAAGAAACCAATTTTGGCGTTGTGCCATCTTCAGTGTCTATTTCCGTTCTTAGTTTTTTAATTTCCTTTAATTATTATTACAATAATGTAGGATGTATATGTTTGCCGTTTTGAATTAACAACCCTCCTAAATCCGAAATTGACTGCTACCATGCGCAAAAGCAAAGTACAGAATTCCCAGAATTGAGTACAGAATTCCGACTAATTTCAATGAATGCGGAAACTGTGCAACAAATATCTGATGTCCTTTGACGACCTCCAGAAGAGGACCGATACAAGGCTCTGAAGGAAACACTAATGGCCACATTTTCAACCAACGAACGAGGTGATTCTTCGTGATTCTGCTTTCTTATTTTCGCGATATCGTTACTTTGTGATTTTCAAACAACGAGCAGCACGTTCGTTAAAAACACAACACCACTTTCCATACTTGTTACGAGTTCTCGTTCGTTACATGGTATTTTCAATCATTATTTCAACGATGAAGTAGCGATATGAACTGTTAAAAGTAACGACTGCTAAAAGGCTGTCGTTACTCCATTCTTTCAGCTAAACTGACGCAAATTTTTGTGAATTTGAAATATCTGATAGAAAAGTCTGTTATCTGAACGTGTAACAATGAATTCCAACAAAAAGAGGTTATTTTCTATTTAATGGTGAATTTTAAACAGTATGAAAATTATTTTTAACTTTTTCTTAGAATTACGAACAACGTGCAGTTCAACCTGCTGCTGCGGGAAATGACCCATAACCCCGAATACAAATTTTCCGCTTCATAATTCACAATTTTCATCACTTGAAACACAACACATCAAAAGTAACAATATGTTCAAAAACATAGGGGAAACCAGGGTAAAATAATGAGCGAGTAAGAATGATAAGCAAAAATTAGAAAGCATGCGAAGAAAAGAGAAATCCGAGTTTACCCTTAAAAAATTAAACACATTTTTGAAATGCCTAGGAGAAGCGAACTACTCGCTACGTAAGTGTTTAGAAATCGCTTTTTACATTCACGGTGACGAGTAACGATTTCTCGCTTCTTAGTGACAGTGATAATTGAAAATCTGGCCATAATACTACGCCTCAGCGACTCCAAAGAGACGCAGATACGAAAATTCTTAAATAAGTTACAATTAGATACCCACAAACCGTCTAAACTGTTGCGAGAAATGAAGCAATTAGGTGGAGGAAGTATACTGTAACGAAGTTTCTTGCCGGGGTATACTCAGTCTCGCCAGAGTCCCGTACCGAACACTTAAATAAAAAGCTTTCGGTTTTCTTTTCACAGTTATTCGACTATTTATTCACCGTAATTCAAAGTTTTACTTTTCGGTATTTTATTGCTAACAGTATTTCTTAAAACTAGTTCCTTTAGTTCTAACGTCCGCTGAATAGCACTCAGTCCGTAAAAATACAAAATCTATATACACAGAGTTCTAGAATACGAGGGATTTATGATTGTCGGCGTCAGCCACTACGAGATACTAGCATTTACTTTGATTCAGGATTGGCGTTCGCTTAAAAGCACTCACTTTTCACTTAAAAGTACTAAAAATTTACTTGGAATTGGGATTGGCGTCCGCTTAAGAGCACTCAGCCACGACGGGGTACTAATGAAATTTACTTGGAATCGGGATTGGCGTCCGCTTAAAAGCACTCAGCCAGGACGAGGTACTAAGATTTACTTGGAATTGGGATTGGCGTCCGCTTAAGAGCACTCGGCCAGGACGAGGTACTAAAATTTACTTGGAATTGGGATTGGCGTCCGCTTAAGAGCACTCGGCCAGGACGAGGTACTAAAATTTACTTGGAATTGGGATTGGCGTCCGCTTAAGAGCACTCGGCCAGGACGAGGTACTAAAATTTTACTTGGAATTGGGATTGGCGTCCGCTTAATAGCACTCGGCCAGGACGAGGTACTAAAATTTTTCTTGGAATTGGGATTGGCGTCCGCTTAAGAGCACTCAGCCAGGACGAGGTACTAAAATTTACTTGGAATGGGGATTGGCGTCCGCTTAAGAGCACTCAGCCAGTACGAGGTACTAAAATTTACTTGGAATTGGGATTGGCGTCCGCTTAAGAGCACTAGGCCAGGACGAGGTACTAAAATTTACTTGGAATTGGGATTGGCGTCCGCTTAAGAGCACTCGGCCAGGACGAGGTACTAAAATTTACTTTTGGAATTGGGATTGGCGTCCGCTTAAGAGCACTCAGCCACTACGAGGTACTAGAGGTTGAAGGTTTGACGACTTACCACTTGGAGCACGAGGTTCCAAAAGAGATCGAATTCAGCGCGGTGGGCCCTTTTATACACCGATCAAAACAACTCCGCTGTAGTCGTTGTTCTTGTGCACATTCCAGAATTTTCTAATGTGCATAGCGGCACACAACGTACTTGTTGTTGTTGTGTTTATTTCTAGAAATATTTCTTGCGATTTTGTTGGTAGTTCTTGTGCACATTCCAGAATTTTCTAATGTGCATAGCGGCACACAACGTACTTGTTGTTGTTGTGCTTATTTCTAGAAATATTTCTTGTGATTTTGTTGGTAGCTTCCCACGCTCTAATTTAATTTTTGCCTGCTGGTTTCGTGTCTCGGTCTGTGTTGTAATTGTTGTAAAAAGTATGTGGTTCATGTATTCTGTGTGACTGTGGTTTTATCCCTTTGTTAGCAAGCGAGTTAATGTGGTTGTTGTTGTTATTGTTAGCTTTGCATATTTTCGCCTTTGCTACGTTGCCTTTTTTTCTTTTTATTGTTGTTGATAGAATTAATTCCACCTGAAGTTGGGTCCGCACAACCCAGGTACCGCTTTTTCAGTTTACGTTTACTAAAAACGGGCTCGGTTGGGATGCAGGCCAGGTTCTACACCCGGAGTTGTAAGGAAAAATATTTTTTTCTTACACTCCCCCCTTTCTTTCGGATAGCAGTAGAGTGATCCGTTTAGGGGTCAGTGTCACGCGATACTTCGGTTGCATGGTGGTATTCTTTGTGCTCCCCAATGTGAGCCGTGCGAGTTTTCGTATTTCCCTGGGAGTTGAGCTCGACAATAACGGGTGATGTGTATCTCTGGATCTGGTATGGCCCGTCGTATTTTGGAGCCAGCTTGGCGGTAAATTTGTCCACTGCTTTCGATAGGGGATGGCTTCTCAATAATACCCACGTTCCTACTGCCGGGTTCCATTGTCTTCGCCGAAGGTTATAGTGTCGGGCTAGTCCTTGGATGCTCGTTCGATGTTCCTCCTCACGATGTTGAAGATCTCCTGCAGCCGGTTACCCTTGTGTTCGGGACTCTGTGGTGCTGACCCTGTACCTATGGTAACCTCATCGAAAAGCGATCCTGGAAGCCGCAGTTCTCGATCCTGGAAGCCGCAGTTCTCCCTGTGTGAACACAAATATAACAAATATTATCAGCTGACTGCAAAACTTATGCACAATATGCACCATAAACTTTTATTAAATCTCCAGCTTTACAAAGAGCACACTTTTACTACACTTTTATTTGAAATAAAATATCATAGGCAGAAATAGAAATAAATTTAAAGGGCACTTTGTAACTAAGGATAGCTTTATTTAGAGTACTTTTTCGCAGGACTATATATGTATATTCGTCATTGAAAACGAATTTTCGGATTTGCCTCTCACTGCTCCTCCCAGAACTTTAAAGTAAACAAAATTTTCTGAGGTTGAGGATAAACGGGAAAAAGATTCAAAAATAATATAAAGGTGACATAAGTACTAGCATGAAACAAGGTAGTTTAAAAACTACAAAACAATTGCATTGGTTTCCTCCTAATACATCGGCGAAGTCACATCGCAATATAAAACAATTTGCTCTAATACAACAAAGTAGTTGCAAACCTTATTTTCAGCAGAAGTATATTATAGTAAATATTGTTTTAGCAACATATTCTTATATAGAACATATTCATACATTATAGATAAGAAAATGAAAGCGGTTTATAGCGCAGCACGATTACTTCAACAAATATTTAAATGTTTTATATCCTCCTACGTTTGTTGCTTTGTATAGGCGGGGGTGTAGTTGAGGGACTATTCGATTCGAGCGACATGGAGCCACGTATTCGTTTGTGAGTGCGTTTAGGTGCTTCGCCGAATTTCCCTGCTATCTTCTTCTCGATTTCCTTGATTTGTAGTACAGAAATCTTAGAAGTCACAATCTTATCTGTTTGAATTTGGGGGTACAAAATATAGATAAGGAATCTTATTTAAATCAGTTACCCTTTGTGGTGTCCGTAACAAATGATATAGATGGTGGCGAGACCTGTGGAGTAGCAATCCTGCTAGAAAAATCTGAACCTAAACGCCTTCCCTTGTCTTCCGCACGTTTTCTTGATAACAAGCTAAACTCAATGTCAGGCAGAGTAAAATCATCAGTTTCGTTTGGAAAGGGGTATGGTTCCATTTCGTTCAATATATCTAAATTATAAAGGGTGCGAAGATGCCTCCATACTAACTCTGCAGTCATATCTCTATTAAGACTTGTTGAAAGCCTATCAACAATGCAAGTAATATAGAAATATTTATTAATCCCAACAGGCTTGAGACCTTCCAGTGCAAAGAATAAATTAATTTCCTCTTCAGCGGACCACTCCATCGAAACCCGCCTGTTGTAGATTAGTCATAAAAAGTAGTATCTTCTATGTGTGATTACGGTAAGTCAAAGGAGCAGATTGGAATTAAAAAACCACAGATAGAACTCATCGCACTGTTTTTTTGCAGCGCAATTTGTCTAATGAAATTAATTTAACTGTCATATATAAAAATATATTTAAATAAAAACATGCAAACAAGAACCTAATCCTCCAAACTAGAGATGATCGATATTTTTGGATCGGTTACAATATAACTAGCATCTAAAAAAACCAGACTGGAAACTCATTTTTCACTTTCACTTTTTTAGTGAAATCAGGCTGATGTGTGTAAATTTCACAAACAAAATGCATGCAATTCTGACAACTTGAAGCAAATTTTGACAACTTGGAACAAAATTGTTTAAAAAATTTTGAAAGTCATGAACTCACCCCATCATCTTGTGACGGTGTGGTAACAAACCTGAATGGTTTACTTTTTCAGCTAACTTCCTTTGCATTAGCCAGTTGTAGCTTGTAACAAGGAGACAATTTCACCATAAATCTCATACGCTGTACGTGATTGCGCGGACGGACATGTTTTTCAGCTAGCTCACGAAATAAGAGGAGTTTCCAGTCTTATTGTCTTTGCTAGTATCTTAGTCACTAATCCAGAGATCAGAGATAACGAGATGCGAAACTCTGCTTTCCCAGCTGATAAAAATCGCTCTGACGTCTATTTTTTTATGCACTGTTGAATTCACGTACACTGTACGTGAAAAAGCATAGTGGAAAAGTAAGGGCAAGCTCACATGACTGTCATTTTACCAACAAGAATCAAGTGTGTTACTTTGACGTGTAAAAAAATAAACAATTTGCGAGCGGCAAAATGAACACAATTTACCGCAACAATGTTTCAGTCATTTTCACGATGGGTGAAAAACAAAGAAAAAATTTTTGATTTTCGTTGGTGAAATGATCATCCTGTGAACTTGCCCTAAACTTCAGTGAATATTTCACCTCGGTTTCATATCCTAAGGTGAAACCACTCCCAGAGCAAATAAATACAAATATTAATTAACATTTCTGCATATTTATTTAAAAATTCCAACGCATATCCTTACACATTTTCTCCCCATTTTGCTATCTGCAAATATAATTTTATTAATAAACTGTTCAAGTACCAATCTGAATAACAAAAATCCCAATCACATTATGAATTTTTAAATTTCAACGAATGTAAACAAAGGCGGTAAAAACTTTTCTTGTCTAAACTAAGAGGTGTAGAAGAGAATTTATCTACCTAAAAATATTATTTTCAAATGATTTTAGAAAAAATTTATAAATCTACTTTCGCTTTTCGGCGGTATAAACTTAAACGACAATTCTTTTAGTAGCTAATTTATAAATTCCTTCTTTCGGAAATTTAATAAATAATTTCTTGTAATTGTATGTCTACAAATTTGTCCGTAATTTGTTTGTCTACAAATTTGGTTTGTAAAGAAACCAATTTTGGCGTTGTGCCATCTTCAGTGTCTATTTCCGTTCTTAGTTTTTTAATTTCCTTTAATTATTATTACAATAATGTAGGATGTATATGTTTGCCGTTTTGAATTAACAACCCTCCTAAATCCGAAATTGACTGCTACCATGCGCAAAAGCAAAGTACAGAATTCCCAGAATTGAGTACAGAATTCCGACTAATTTCAATGAATGCGGAAACTGTGCAACAAATATCTGATGTCCTTTGACGACCTCCAGAAGAGGACCGATACAAGGCTCTGAAGGAAACACTAATGGCCACATTTTCAACCAACGAACGAGGTGATTCTTCGTGATTCTGCTTTCTTATTTTCGCGATATCGTTACTTTGTGATTTTCAAACAACGAGCAGCACGTTCGTTAAAAACACAACACCACTTTCCATACTTGTTACGAGTTCTCGTTCGTTACATGGTATTTTCAATCATTATTTCAACGATGAAGTAGCGATATGAATTGTTAAAAGTAACGACTGCTAAAAGGCTGTCGTTACTCCATTCTTTCAGCTAAACTGACGCAAATTTTTGTGAATTTGAAATATCTGATAGAAAAGTCTGTTATCTGAACGTGTAACAATGAATTCCAACAAAAAGAGGTTATTTTCTATTTAATGGTGAATTTTAAACAGTATGAAAATTATTTTTAACTTTTTCTTAGAATTACGAACAACGTGCAGTTCAACCTGCTGCTGCGGGAAATGACCCATAACCCCGAATACAAATTTTCCGCTTCATAATTCACAATTTTCATCACTTGAAACACAACACATCAAAAGTAACAATATGTTCAAAAACATAGGGGAAACCAGGGTAAAATAATGAGCGAGTAAGAATGATAAGCAAAAATTAGAAAGCATGCGAAGAAAAGAGAAATCCGAGTTTACCCTTAAAAAATTAAACACATTTTTGAAATGCCTAGGAGAAGCGAACTACTCGCTACGTAAGTGTTTAGAAATCGCTTTTTACATTCACGGTGACGAGTAACGATTTCTCGCTTCTTAGTGACAGTGATAATTGAAAATCTGGCCATAATACTACGCCTCAGCGACTCCAAAGAGACGCAGATACGAAAATTCTTAAATAAGTTACAATTAGATACCCACAAACCGTCTAAACTGTTGCGAGAAATGAAGCAATTAGGTGGAGGAAGTATACTGTAACGAAGTTTCTTGCCGGGGTATACTCAGTCTCGCCAGAGTCCCGTACCGAACACTTAAATAAAGAGCTTTCGGTTTTCTTTTCACAGTTATTCGACTATTTATTCACCGTAATTCAAAGTTTTACTTTTCGGTATTTTATTGCTAACAGTATTTCTTAAAACTAGTTCCTTTAGTTCTAACGTCCGCTGAATAGCACTCAGTCCGTAAAAATACAAAATCTATATACACAGAGTTCTAGAATACGAGGGATTTATGATTGTCGGCGTCAGCCACTACGAGATACTAGCATTTACTTTGATTCAGGATTGGCGTTCGCTTAAAAGCACTCACTTTTCACTTAAAAGTACTAAAAATTTACTTGGAATTGGGATTGGCGTCCGCTTAAGAGCACTCAGCCACGACGGGGTACTAATGAAATTTACTTGGAATCGGGATTGGCGTCCGCTTAAAAGCACTCAGCCAGGACGAGGTACTAAGATTTACTTGGAATTGGGATTGGCGTCCGCTTAAGAGCACTCGGCCAGGACGAGGTACTAAAATTTACTTGGAATTGGGATTGGCGTCCGCTTAAGAGCACTCGGCCAGGACGAGGTACTAAAATTTACTTGGAATTGGGATTGGCGTCCGCTTAAGAGCACTCGGCCAGGACGAGGTACTAAAATTTTACTTGGAATTGGGATTGGCGTCCGCTTAATAGCACTCGGCCAGGACGAGGTACTAAAATTTTTCTTGGAATTGGGATTGGCGTCCGCTTAAGAGCACTCAGCCAGGACGAGGTACTAAAATTTACTTGGAATGGGGATTGGCGTCCGCTTAAGAGCACTCAGCCAGTACGAGGTACTAAAATTTACTTGGAATTGGGATTGGCGTCCGCTTAAGAGCACTAGGCCAGGACGAGGTACTAAAATTTACTTGGAATTGGGATTGGCGTCCGCTTAAGAGCACTCGGCCAGGACGAGGTACTAAAATTTACTTTTGGAATTGGGATTGGCGTCCGCTTAAGAGCACTCAGCCACTACGAGGTACTAGAGGTTCAAGGTTTGCCGACTTACCACTTGGAGCACGAGGTTCCAAAAGAGATCGAATTCAGCGCGGTGGGCCCTTTTATACACCGATCAAAACAACTCCGCTGTAGTCGTTGTTCTTGTGCACATTCCAGAATTTTCTAATGTGCATAGCGGCACACAACGTACTTGTTGTTGTTGTGTTTATTTCTAGAAATATTTCTTGCGATTTTGTTGGTAGTTCTTGTGCACATTCCAGAATTTTCTAATGTGCATAGCGGCACACAACGTACTTGTTGTTGTTGTGCTTATTTCTAGAAATATTTCTTGTGATTTTGTTGGTAGCTTCCCACGCTCTAATTTAATTTTTGCCTGCTGGTTTCGTGTCTCGGTCTGTGTTGTAATTGTTGTAAAAAGTATGTGGTTCATGTATTCTGTGTGACTGTGGTTTTATCCCTTTGTTAGCAAGCGAGTTAATGTGGTTGTTGTTGTTATTGTTAGCTTTGCATATTTTCGCCTTTGCTACGTTGCCTTTTTTTCTTTTTATTGTTGTTGATAGAATTAATTCCACCTGAAGTTGGGTCCGCACAACCCAGGTACCGCTTTTTCAGTTTACGTTTACTAAAAACGGGCTCGGTTGGGATGCAGGCCAGGTTCTACACCCGGAGTTGTAAGGAAAAATATTTTTTTCTTACACTCCCCCCTTTCTTTCGGATAGCAGTAGAGTGATCCGTTTAGGGGTCAGTGTCACGCGATACTTCGGTTGCATGGTGGTATTCTTTGTGCTCCCCAATGTGAGCCGTGCGAGTTTTCGTATTTCCCTGGGAGTTGAGCTCGACGATAACGGGTGATGTGTATCTCTGGATCTGGTATGGCCCGTCGTATTTTGGAGCCAGCTTGGCGGTAAATTTGTCCACTGCTTTCGATAGGGGATGGCTTCTCAATAATACCCACGTTCCTACTGCCGGGTTCCATTGTCTTCGCCGAAGGTTATAGTGTCGGGCTAGTCCTTGGATGCTCGTTCGATGTTCCTCCTCACGATGTTGAAGATCTCCTGCAGCCGGTTACCCTTGTGTTCGGGACTCTGTGGTGCTGACCCTGTACCTATGGTAACCTCATCGAAAAGCGATCCTGGAAGCCGCAGTTCTCGATCCTGGAAGCCGCAGTTCTCCCTGTGTGAGGAAAGCGGGGCTGAAACCTGTCGTCTCCGATGCCATGCTGTTGATTGCCAAAGAAATTTCTGGGATCAACTCATCCCATTGGGTTTGCCTATTATCGGCCACTTGTGCAAGAATTCTTTTCACGTTTCGGTTGGCTCTTTCTGTTGGGTTCTCCTGGGGGTTATAAGGTGCTGTAAACTGTTGTCGGATTCCTAAATCTTGACGAAATCGCTGCAGTGTCCTATTGTTGAATTGAACAGTGTCCTATTGTTGTCCGTGACGAGTACTTTTGGAACTGCATACGTCGCTAGAATCCTTTCTCGAAACGCCTTCTTCACACTGTCTGCGGTTGCTTGTCTCAGTAGTACGATTTCGGTCCACTTGGAGAATTTGTCAAAGAAAACTAGAATCATCGTGTTGCCGTGTGTAATGGTCCAATGAAGTCGGCACAGACGACTGACCAAGGCTCCTTTGGTAACTGTGTCAGCATTTTCCCGGCGGCTTTGCTCTGCAATGGTTTATATCGGGGTCATCGTGGTTTTCCTTAAGAACTCGGGCACGAAGATACCTCGGAACACAGAGCTTCCATGCGGCACAATCCTCGTCGTTTACCTGCATTGGGATATGTCGATACAGTTGACCGTTTTCCATAGTAAAATCGTTAAACTTCTCTGGATTCCTCTTAATTTCTGCCATCTTGGTTTCTATCCAGTTGCACTTTTCTCCGTTAGTCGTAACCGTGCTCAGTTTTTCTACTGGCTGCCTGGAAAGTGCGTCTGCGACCACGTTCCAATTGCCCTTGCGGTATTTCACGTCGAACATGTACTGTTGTAACTCGATTGCCCATCTTGCTATACGCCCTGAAGGATTCTCCAACGAGTTCAACCACTTCAGTGAGAGGTGGTCTGTGACGACGCAGAACTTGTAGCCTTCGTACGGTCGCATTTTTCTGATTCCCCAAACGATCGCGAGGCACTCCTTCTCTGTCGCTAAGTAGTTAATTTCGGCCTTGTCGGCTTGCGTAGGCGATGACCTTCGGCCTTGCCGGCTTGCGTAGGCGATGACCTTCTCTCCCTCATTGGTTTCTTGCGTGAGAACAGCTCCTAACCCGTGGTTGCTCGCGTCAGTCTGCAGCGTAAACGGTTTGGAAAAATCTGGGCACGCCAGTACTGGTGCCTTCGTGAGCTTTTCCTTGAGGTTCTCAAACACCTGCTGTTGCTCGTCGGTCCATTGCCAGCGTTTGCCTTTCTTAAGAAGGCTGTTGAGTGGGACTACCAATTTGGCGAAGTCCGGTACGAAATGCCGGTACCAGGATGCTATCCCGAGGAATCGCCTAACGCCTCTGACATTTGTTGGGGCCGCTAGTTCCTGAATAGCCGCTACCTTGTCTGGATCTGTGTGAATTCCTCTGCGGCTCATGACGTGACCTAAATATTTCAAATCTTGCTGGAAAAACTCGCACTTCTCCTTGTTAATTTTCAAATTAGCCGCCCTTAAACGTCCAAATACCTCCTGTAAATTGTTCATGTGTTGTTCCAGCGTCTTTCCTATTACGATGATGTCGTCCAGGTAAGCAAACGCGTGTGGTTACAGCTCCGGTCCAATGACTTGTCCCAATGCCCTTTGGAACGTCGCGGGTGCCGAATGTAGGCAGAACGGCATAACTTTCCATTGAAGAAGTCCCCTTCCTGGTACTGTGAACGCAGTGTATTGCTTGCTTTCTGGACTCATGGGTATTTGCCAGTAACCGTTCTTGAGATCAAGTGTACTAATGTATTGCGCGTCGCGGAGTCGATCTAGAATATGTTGTATCCTCGGAAGTGGGTATGCGTCAGGCAGTGATCTTGCATTTAGCTGACGATAATCCGCGCAAAGTCGCCATCGCCCATTCTTTTTTTTAACAAGAACAATTGGTTCACTGTAAGGGCTATGTGAGGGCTCGATGCAGCCTTTTTCCAGCAGCTCGTCTATCTCCTTGTTAATTATCGCTTGCATTGCAGGGTTCTTGGGGTAATACCAATGCTTTATTGGCCTATCATCTCTCATGACGATTCTATGGGTCATTATGTTGGAAGGTCCTTCCAGCATCTCGAATTTCTCATTCTCTGTTTTTAGGAATTCGTTGATGATGTGGTCTTCTTTTTGCGAGTTTTTGGTTTCTACGCCTGGTTCAGAGTGTTGTTCGTCCTCCACGTCAGTCTTTTCCAACGGTTTTGCCTCAGGAACTTGGGCGCAATCGGTGTAAACTGCCGAGCAAGTCGCTCGTTCGGCTTTCGAGTCTCCAAGCGTAATCGTCTCACCACCACAGCTAATAGAAGCTCCTATGCTTGTCAGGAAGTCCAAACCCAGGATCACATGGTCTGTCACATCCTGTAGAATTAGAAGTGGTAGCTTACACTCTGCAGTCCCCAAACGCACGCAGACTTCGACGGCTTCCTTCACGGTACGCACGGTGCCGTCGGCCATTTTGACCCGTACGTCCACCTCCATCAGCTTTCCGCCGCGTTACTAATGAAGCTCCGCGAGGCTCCCTCTCGTGGGGTACGAGGAGAGTCTATCTTGTTCGGTTCCAGCAGCCCTCGTCCCTGCTGGACACCCTGCGCGTTTCCCGAAGGTTTCTTGCAGCTTTCAATCGTTCGGACCCCCCCCTTTCCACAAGTCCAACAGAAGAGTTTCTCGTTGAAAATGTCCACTTTCGCCACATCTTCTACAGGCTGTTCGAAGGTCTCGCTGTTTTCCTGTGTTTTCTATGGCCATCATCCTGTGTGTCCCTGGTAATTGTCGGTGCTGAGTATGAATTTCTCATGGAGGTTCGGGTTCCCTTCGTATGCCTTCAAAATCTTCAGCCAATTCAATTAGATCCTCCAACGCAGAGAAATCAGACCTCCTTATGTAAAGAAGATAATCCCTATGGCAAATTTTGTAAATCCTCTGTAGTTTTTGCTCCTCTGTATAGTTCACATGTCGCATTAATGTCTGCATGGCCAGTACATAGTCCTTGAACTTCTCGCGAGGCCCTTGGATCCTTTTCCTAATGTTGTCCTCCAGTTCTTCGAAATATCTCGATGGAAAGAAGAATTTCAGGAAATCGGTCTTAAACAATTCCCATCTTGACCAACTCCTATTGTTATTCCTGTACCAACAAAGAGCTTTGTCCTTCAGCAACTCCGGCATGGTTCGTGGCAGCATATGCTTAGGCAATTCATATGCCTCTGTGAGCTCCTCGACTCTCTCGATGAAGCCTATTGGGTCCCTACCACCGTCGTACCTACAAGACCATTTACGTACCTTGTCAATTACCTCAGAGTAGCACATCCTACTATAGGCCACACCCTCTGGCTCGCAACTCGCTGCTATGCAACCACCTGTTGACATGGAAACTTGATTGCCGGGGTAACGTTAAGCACTTCTGTTGCATTTGCCCTCTGTTCCTTGTGTTTCTGCACCGCACCTTGCAATGATGGCGTCACCGGTCGCGCACTTGGAGAAACACCGCGATTCCACTGCAGTTCTAGTTCGCGTAACCTGTCGATCAACTCGTCGGTCAGATCAGGCGACATCATAAACCCGGAGAGCACTTTACGAAGTTCGTCGACCGTGCCTTTTGATTCCACACCGAATTCACGTAAAATCTCCTGCAGATTTTCTTTCGGAACATTATAAATCCACCGTTTACCCATTTCGATTTTCCGTTTACTTCGCGTAACTGTTTCCGCGTTATTTCTTTGCACGATGGTTTTCTATTTTGTTCCGTTTATTTCGTGTAACTGTTCCTTTGAAATACCGCGTTATTTTTTTTTTGCACAATGTTTTTTTTTTTTATTTGAATTCGCCGTTAGCACAGTTTAGCGTTCAATTATTTGTTCGATTTACCGTTCGCTTCGCGTAACTGTTTATAATACCGATTTTTCTAAAGTACCGTTTTTTTCGCGATTCAGCACTGCACTATAGTTCTTGATTTTTCTCGGAAACTATTGTCCCTGTTCAGGCGCCATTTTGTAACGAAGTTTCTTGCCGGGGTATACTCAGTCTTGCCAGAGTCCCGTACCGAACACTTAAATAAAAAGCTTTCGGTTTTCTTTTGACAGTTTTTCGACTATTTATTCACCGTAATTCAAAGTTTTATTTTTCGGTATTTTATTGCCAACAGTATTTCTTAAAACTAGTTCCTTTAGTTCTAACGTCCGCTGAATAGCACTCAGTCCGTAAAAATACAAAATCTATATACACAGAGTTCTAGAATACGAGGGTTTTATGATTGTCGGAGTCAGCCACTACGAGATACTAGCATTTACTTTGATTCAGGATTGGCGTCCGCTTAAGAGCACTCAGCCAGGACGAGGTACTAAGATTTACTTGGAATTGGGATTGGCGTCCGCTTAAGAGCACTCAGCCAGGACGAGGTACTAAAATTTACTTGGAATTGGGATTGGCGTCCGCTTAAGAGCACTCAGCCAGGACGAGGTACTAAAATTTACTTGGAATTGGGATTGGCGTCCGCTTAAGAGCACTCATCCAGGACTAGGTACTAAAATTTACTTGGAATCGGGATTGGCGTCCGCTTAATAGCACTCAGCCAGGACGAGGTACTAAAATTTACGTGGAATTGGGATTGGCGTCCGCTTAAGAGCACTCAGCCACGACGGGGTACTAATGAAATTTACTTGGAATCGGGATTGGCGTCCGCTTAAAAGCACTCAGCCAGGACGAGGTACTAAAATTTACTTGGAATTGGGATTGGCGTCCGCTTAAGCGCACTCAGCCAGGACAAGGTACTAAAATTTTACTTGGAATCGGGATTGGCGTCCGCTTAAGAGCACTCAGCCAGGACAAGGTACTAAAATTTACTTGGAATCGGGATTGGCGTCCGCTTAAGAGCAGGACAAGGTACTAAAATTTACTTGGAATTGGGATTGGCGTCCGCTTAAGAGCACTCAGCCACTACGAGGTACTAGAGGTTCAAGGTTCGACGACTTACCACTTGGAGCACAAGATTCCAAAGAGATCGAATTCAGCGTGGTGGGCCCTTTTATCAAAACAACTCCGCTGTAGTCGTTGTTCTTGTGCACATTCTGGAATTTTCTAATGTGCATAGCGGCACACAATGTACTTGTTGTTGTTGTGCTTACTTCGAGAAATATTTCTTGTGATTTTGTTGGTAGTTCTTGTTCCCATTCCAGAATTTTCTAATCTGCATAGCGGCACACAACGTACTTGTTGTTGTTGTGCTTATTTCTAGAAATAAATTCTTGTGATTTTGTTGGTAGCTTCCCACGCTCTAATTTATGGCCAGATTTTCAACCAACGAACGAGGTGATTCTTCGTGATTCTGCTTTCTTATTTTCGCGATATCGTTACTTTGTGATTTTCAAACAAAAACACAACAACACTTTCCATACTTGTTACGAGTTCTCGTTCGTTACATGGTATTTTCAATCATTATTTCAACGATGAAGTAGCGATATGAACTGTTAAAAGTAACGACTGCTAAAAGGCTGTCGTTATTCAATTCTTTCAGCTAAACTGGCGCAAATTTGTGAATCTGAAATATCTGATAGAAAAATCTGTAATCTGAACGTGTAACAATGAATTCCAACAAAAAGAGGTTATTTTCTATTTAATGGTGAATTTTAAACAGAATGAAAATTAATTTTAACTTTTTCTTAGAATTACGAACAACGTGCAGTTCAACCTGCTGCTGCGGGAAATGACCAATAACACCGAATACAAATTTTCCGCTTCATAATTCACAATTTTCATCACTTTAAACACAACACATCAAAAGTAACAATATGTTCAAAAACATAGGGGAAACCAGGGTAAAATAATGAGCGAGTAAGAATGATAAGCAAAAATTAGAAAGCATGCGAAGAAAAGAGAAATCCGAGTTTTCCCTTAAAAAATTAAACACATTTTTGAAATGCCTAGGAGAAGCGAACTACTCGCTACGTAAGTGTTTAGAAATCGCTTGTTACATTCACGGTGACGAGTAACGATTTCTCGCTTCTTAGTGACAGTGATAATTGAAAATCTGGCCATTAATTTTTGCTTGCTGGTTTCGTGTCTCAGTCTGTGTTGTAGTTGGTGTAAACAGTATTCCACCTGATTTTATTAGTAATTTCCCAAGGCTCTGCTTTAATTTTTGCTTGCTGGTTTCGCGTCTCGGTCTGTGTTGTAATTGTTGTAAAAAGTATGTGGTTCATGTATTCTGTGTGACTGTGGTTTTTTTTAATCCTTTTGTTAGCAAGCGAGTTAATGTGGTTGTTGTTGTTCTTGTTAGTTTTGCATATTTTCACCTTTCGCTACGTTGCCTTTTTTTTCTTTTTATTGTTGTTGATAGAATTAATTCTACCTGAAGTTGGGTCCGCACAACCCAGGTCACCGCGTTTTCAGTTTACGTTTACTAAAAACGGGCTCGGTTGGGATGCAGGCCAGGTTCTACACACGGAGTTGTAAGGAAAAATATTTTTTTCTTACAACTTGTAAATAGGACTCTCAAAATGAAAGGATCAACAAAATCCTCTGAATTACGCCTAATAAAGCCAAGTCTAGAATTAGCAATGGATAAAATAAAATCTCTATGGAGGCTAAAATTAAGCTTCGAGTCAAAAATTACATCTAAGTCATTTTTAGACTCTACTCGTTCAAAAAAATCCGTATTACTTAATTTGTATGCAAAAATAATTGGAAAATACTTTTTTGAAAACGTTAATGTACTGCACTTCATGAAGTTCAGCGTTAGACTATTTTCATTGCACCAAGATATAAACGAAAAAATGTCTCCCTGCAAGTCTGTACAATCCTTCGCATTCCTTATAGTAGAAAATAACTTTAAATCATCTGCATACAATAGACATTCACAAAATTTTAGCTTTATTAAGAGTAAAGGGCCTAAACGACTACCTTGCGGGATACCAGATGTTACATTGATAACTCTGGAAAACTTGTTTTGAATTTTAACAATCAGTTTTCTCTCAGTTAAATAAGATTTAAACGAACACACGAAACAACGAACACACGAATAACGAAAAAGTTGTGAAAGCGAGAGTGAATTTCTGACTGCAAATACATAAGTCAACCGAGCGACCGAACATCACAGCATCCTCAGTACATGTGCATGTCAATTCTCAAGTGAAGTAATAAGAGTGAGCGAACAGATTCGTACTTCACACAACGCAACAGTGCGGGAGCACTGATCATATAATGAAACAAAGTGAATGTTTAGTTCAAAATCACAAATTTATTTGTTTATTAATTCACAATGTAGAAATGGGTTTCACAATTTATATGTATTTTACTTGCCCAAAAAGTATTTCAACTATTGAAGTATTATAAAGGGGTGCACTCTGCACGCGTCAAAAGATAATCAACAAGTGACTTGTATGGGTCCAGCGACGATCGCTGGAGGCCGGTCAATTTGCGCCAGTTGCCGCGGAGAGAGCCCGCAGTCGAGCTTACTCTCATGAGAGAGAGGCGCATCTCATGACCGGCAGGCTGACAGGAGAGAGACTGGAGTGCTCACTCCTGACACCCTACCGATCGATGAGGGAGCACCTCTGGCGAGCGGCGGTTGGCGTTAACATACCGCCCGCCTTGCAGGACTGCATCCCCCAAACCCCGACAACTGGCGCCGTGCCTCGTCTCCGGTCTAGTGGAGGAGCGTGTGGTGCGCCTCCCCACACTTGCGGCAGCGCATGGGGCTCCGGCACGCAGTCAACTGGTGCGACCACGCCAAACAGTTACGGCACATGTGCCGCGCGTGTGCCGTCAAGTTTCGCTGCGCTTGTGTCTGTTGCAGAAACAGCCAACAACGGCTCAGCACATTCCGCCCCGCACAAAAGGGACAGCACAGCTTGCGCTCGCGGCCCTACGTAGGAACCTGCTGGGCTGGCGGGCACCAGACGTGCCGCCTGGCCGACATCACTAGCGCGCGTCGTGGGGCTGGAGGTGCTGGTGGGGCCGGCGGTGCTGGTGGCACACGTCGCGGCGCCGGTTCTGGTGAGGCGGGCCGCAGACGTCTAGGGGCCCGCTCTGTGGTGAACGCGGCAAGTGGCGCGGCGGATATCGCACCGACATCGCGCGAACCCGCAGACATCCACGGCCTCGGAGCTCTTCATTGTAGATGGGCATCTGTGTTGGGGCCGGACCGGAGGAGGCTTCTTCAGGCCGGACAAAAAAGCTCCGAAAAGCTCGGGTCGGCGGGGTGGGCGAGCGTCGCGCCGTGGCGATCGCTTGTGCCTCCTCGGCCGAGACGTGGAGTACCAGGACGTCAGCTGTTTGGGGACGGCTCCCGGTGGGCAGCAATTGGCGGCGCGGCGGTGGAGGCGGCGCAGATGGGCACAGCCCCGGGTGGTGCCAGCAGACGCCCTCTTCGGGTCCGCGCATATTGCCGGCGGATCAGATACATAGTAAATCTGGAATGAGAAAATGGGTTGATATTAGGCTGGCATGCACAGGGTAAGGGCACCAATTTCGTGATTGGACGAGTGATGTGACCCCTTTCGGTAAAGAGGTCAGTCACGCGTACGCGATTGTCTTGTCCGCCGTAGACAGCTGTTACCCGGCCTAAGCGCCACGCGCTCGACGGCAAGTTGTCGTCGCGAATGACCACGAGATCGTCGAGTTGGAAATCGTGCTGTGGAGTCTTCCACTTTGTACGGCGGGAAAGTTCGCGTAGGTATTCTGTTTTCCATTGAGACAGAGATGCTGAGCGAGAGCTTGCACGCGTCGCCACTGATAGAGAATGGAGAGCGGGTTGTTAGGTTGTTCGAGTTCGGCTGGAGCGAGTATGGGCCCGCCAATTAGAAAATGGCCGAGGGTGATGGCTTCCATCATAGTTGGGTCTTCGGAGGAAGCTGGGAGGGGGCGTGAATTAAGGCACGATTCGATCTTACTCAGAAGAGTGGAAAATTCTTCGAAGGTGAATCTTATGACTGGGGCCACTTTTCGGAGATGGGTTTTGAGGCTTTTGACCCCCGCCTCCCAGAGGCCACCCATGTGCGGGGCTCCTGGCGGCAAAAAATGCCAGGAGACGTGTTGGTGTGAGTACCGGGTTTCTATCAGCTCCTATGTACGAGACATGAAGTCCTGGAAGTCGCGCCGGAGCTCTTTGGAGGCGCCTACAAAATTGGTGCCGTTATCCGAGTATATGTTGGCAGGGCAGCCTCTGCGGGCGGCGAACCGGGAAAAGGCGGCAAGAAAGGTAGCGGCCAAATGAATGGCCTTCGTTGCGAAACAGACAAAGACACAAACATAGCCTTTGGTAATTAAGCACGCGCGTCCCGTGTAATTTTTAGTATCGAACGAGCCGGCGAAATCGACTCCGGTATTGGCAAATGGGTGGGAGAACGTGATGCGTTCTGGTGGTAATGCTGCCATGAGTTGGGTTCGTTGCTTCTTCCGTTGTAGGATGCACGACTTGCAAGTATGGGTCGTCGTTTTGATAAGGTTTTTCACCTTGGGGATCCAGAATTGGGTACGGACCAGACGAAGAACTAATTGGTTGCCCCCGTGTAGAGATATTTTGTGTATAAAACGAATGAGCAATCGCGAGAATTGACAGCCGTATGGCTGTCGATATATTTATGTAGAATAATCGGGTGCCGTTCGTCGAACGGCAAATTGGGACACGAGGACAACCGCCCAAACACGCGCATCGTGTTGTCCGTGTGGAGGAACGGGTTCAACGAGAGTAGGCTGCTTTTAGATCGCAGCATCGTGTGGTTTTCGAGAGCGGCGTACTCGTCCGCGAAGTGAATCTTCTGGCAGGATATCGCGAGGCAGCGTTTCGTTTCCTTTATCTCGCACCGGTGGGAGGTGCAGGTTGGGGTGCGAGTGCCGGTGACGCTTAGCTGGATGAGCGTTGTGAAGAAATCGATATACGTATGAGTATACGCGTAGGGCTCGTGGCAGCGACGAAAATCGTTCGAGAGGATCCTCCTCGGGAGCGCAATGGGTGTGCAGCGTTCTGACAGTCTTCTGCTCCAGTGTGGTGACGTATTCGTCTGAGGCGCGGAATTCGGCCAGCGATCCTTATCGTGGGCGAGCCAAGCATGTCCATTCCACCAGAGGGTGCTCTCAGCGAGATCTTGGGGCGTGGCACCGCGACTGGTTACATCCGCGGGGTTGTCCTGGGATTCCACATGGAACCATTGCGAATGGGGTACTTTCTCGATGATTTTGGCAACTCGGTTTGCCACGAACGTCGCCCAAACGCATGGGGATTTCTTCAGCCAGGCCAAAACAATGGTGGGGTCGCTCCAACAGTAGATCGTATAATGGGGCAGCTGCAGCGCAGGCACGAAAGTGTCGATCATCTCAGCTACTAAATTGGCTCCACACAATTCTAACCTGGGGAGAGACAAAGTTTTAATTGGGGCTACACGAGTTTTGGAGTGCAGAAGGAAAACTTGGACTTCCTGATCGACCTTGATGCGGGCATAGATGACTCCTGCGTAGGCTTTTTGTGAGGCATCGCAAAAGGCATGGAGTTCAACTTCGCTGTAGGGGTGTAACTCACCCATCGCGGGATGCGGATGGAGCGGATGTGCTGGTAATTCTGTAGAAAACTTAACCAGTTTGCGTGAGTTACCTGAGGCAGAGTGGCATCCCAGTCGATTTTGTCCAACCAGACTTGCTGAATCAGAATCTTCGCTGCAACGATGATTGGAGCCAGCCAACCGGCTGGATCGAACAGCTTGGCGACCAGAGACAACACTTTCCGTTTTGTGTGCGCAGCTTTGATGACGATAGCTTGGACATCGAAGTAGAAGTCATCATGGGTCGCATTCCAGCGAATTCCAAGCATTTTGGCAGTGCTGGAATCTTCTAGCGTCAGGAAATCGGAATGGAGTAGATGGGATGCCGGCAAGTCTGCCAGAATGCCTTTATGGTTCGCAGTCCATTTGCGAAGGGAAAAACCTGCTGAGTCGAGAGCCGCTATGAATTGGTCACGGGTCTGGGTAGCTGTCACCAGGTCATGCGTGCCTGCGAACACATCATCCACGTACATGGAATGCAGTAGAATGTGTGACGCAAGCGGAAACTTGTGCTTCACCTCGTCTGCCAATTGAAGAAGGGCACACATTGCCGTTTGAAGTTCGAAGTCGGTAAGTTAGGACTTGTACGGATCTCGGAAGAGAATGCGCTGATATGGTCTGTGCGCTGATATGTCGACCAATATTTGGCGATACATTTTGAATGTCTCGAGGCCCCTGAGCGGAGCGTGTCTGGAGAGCCGACTTTAAGGGCAATGACACGATGTAGCGGCCGTCATCGCGTCTTCGCGTATTTTTCTTCGCGAAACTTTTCGGAATGGGATAGCAATCTAGTTTTTGGAAGTTCCTCCACCTCCCAAGAACGTTCGAACTGTCAGAATCCAACCGAACACGGTTTGCTGTGCCATAAGTGAACCCAGCACTTGTCGACGAATGCCCTCCAGCAGGATTGCTGGGTATAAATCGGCTCCGATGAGGACGTTGACGTTCGAACTGTCAGAATCCAACCGAACACGGTTTGCTGTTCCATAAGTGAACCCAGCACTTGTCGACGAATGCCGTCCAGCAGGATTGCTGGGTATAAATCGGCTCCGATGAGGACGTCGCTTCTGGAGAAGTTGACATCTGCGAGCTCGATGTCTTGAGGGAGGCCACTGAGAAGTGACCTGTCTAATGAGTGGGAGGGCAACCGCCCTGTGATTTGTGAGAGCACAAGCGCCGTCACCTGAATTTGGAATTTGGGATCAAGCGGCGAATTCAGGAGAAAATCGCACGATCTTGATATTCTTGCTGGCACGGTCTCGTTGAGACCGGAAACTACGGCTGCAGTTGGCCGCGCTGGGAGCTTTAAGAGCTTCTGTATGCGTTCAGGGATGAACGACACTTCGGATCCAGGATCAATCAAAGCGCGAGCGATGTAACATGTACCGTGGTGGTGTATTGTTACCATAGCAGATCCTAAAAGAATCTGTTTGGGAGATTTCGCAAAACACACTTGATGAGTGTCCTGTGGATTTCGTTGTTGAGTGGGGGGAGGAATGGACTGTATATGCTTGGGAGGTCGCATCGAAGAATGCGGCCTTTCTTGCTGGAAAGCATGTTTAGTCGAACATGGAATAAAGTTCGAATAGGCAGGGGCTTGAGCACGCGGAGCGTTGTCAAACCGCCGCTCTTGGTGTGAGGGACGTGGGATCGAATCTGATGCAGCATTTGAGGAGGATGGAGCATGCTCACGATGCAAGAGGGTGTGATGCCTGCCATTACATTTGACGCAATTGAATCTGCTTGGACAGTTTCTCACGGAATGAGATCTGGCCAAGCAGTTGCTGCACAAGCGGTTTTTCTGAACGGTATTCAGCCGCTGTGAGACGGCCAAGCTGAGAAACTGAGCACAGGACCTCAACTTGTGCTGCTTCTGGCAAAGAGGGCAGCTATCTTGGGACACCTTCAACTGGAAGGTGTTGACGCGTTTGGAGGCTGGAGTCGAGTGAGTCGGAGATGGGGGCTGTGTTGATTTCGCGGCGTGCACTTAATATCTTGCACCGTTTTAAGGGTCTGGAAGCGATGTGTCAGAAACGCATCCAGATCTGTCCATCTTGGGATCTCCGTTTTATTAGTGAGAGATTGTTCCCAAAGGGAAAGCGTTGCTTCCGGGAGCTTTCTGGAACACAAAAATACTATTATCGCGTCCCAATGGGAGGTATCAACACCTTGTAGCGCGAGTGCGGCGAGAATGTTATTAATTTCGCGCTGCAGGTTTGATAGCGCCACCGGTTTCCTTCGTGATAGGGGACAGGCCGAAGAGCTTCTTTAAATGGGCGTTGGTGAGGACGCGCCTGTTTTCGTATCTGTCGGACAGATTTTTCCACGCTTGGGCAAAGCCTTCGTTCGTGAGAAGGGATTTCTGCACGATTTCTTTCGCTTCGCCCGTGGTTTTCTGGTTCAGGTGGAACAGCTTTTCCACCGGCGCAATTCGGGTATTCTGAATATACAGGGCCGTGAACATATCCCTAAAAGAGGGCCATGAGAGGTAATCGCCATGGAAGGCTTGGGTATCGCAGGGGGACAGGCTGATATTGTAGCCCGACTGTGGCATCTCGGCTGGCATCGGCGAAGGGGTCGCTGTAACTGGAGGTGACGCGGCGGCTTCGGTCAGTTGGTCAATTTTTCCCGCGCAGCGCAGATATACCGCATAGCATTGGCGCCGCTTCTCTTTTACGCCTTCTAGTTCTCGGTCTTTACCCTTCGTCGAGTAGAGCTCCGTAAGCACCCTTTCATAGGCGCTTTTAATCAGCAGCCACTGCGATCGTATTTCTTCCCGCTGAATTGCAAGGGTGTAAACGGTGTGGTCCGTGGTGGGTGTCTTGTCGAAGTCCACCTCGAACTCGATCAGCGCATCGGCTATACGAATAAAGGATGCGAGCGCGGCCATTATATGTCTGGGTTTCTGTTAGGGTCGGCGAAGGAGGTCGCAAAATCGAAATAAAGCACACCGAAAACTTATTTCGGAAGTAACAAAAACTTTTTAATTTATTGACAAAATCGCAAAAACAGGTTTCGGGTCACTATGCGGAGGCGTTGGGGCTCGAAAAGCTTGCTGCAGACGGTTAACCACTTGTTCTCTAAAGTGCTTGTAAATAGTTAAAAAAAAACTAGTTGCTGCGAACACTTCTGCCTACTGGGTATTTCGCTTTTTGTAATTCCCGTTGGGTCGCCGTTGGATCGCGAAATCCACGCTGCTATCATCAGCGCAGACAGAAAAACTGGTTTTCCTTTCTGTGTCAACTCTGCGTGTATGGGCAGCGCACGCAGAAGAGCGCGATCAGCAGAGAAATGTACCCGCAAAAACCAACCAGCAAAAGGTGGTGGTTTTTTTACTTGCACTGAGCGCACAAGTAACTCGCTCTTTTATTTTCAAGGAGAGCGCAAACCAAGAAAGCGAAAGTGTGTGATCTTTTCACTTTCTTTGTGAGAGCGCGGGGCTTAATACAAAATCAAGCCGTGAATTTGGCGCCAAAATTATGTACTTCGCAGCAAGCAATGCTTGCGAAGAAGGTCAGCAACAAAAACTTCAATTCTTGGTGCTGCCGTTACTCTTGGGGACCGTTACCAACGAATCGAGGATTCTCGAAGGTTTGATGGTCACATGAAGGGTATATATATAAGGAGGACACTTCCTTATATATATATATATATATATATATATATATATATATATATATCGAAGGAGGACACTTCCTTATATATATATATATATATATATATATATATATATATATATATATATATATATATATATATATATATATATATATATATATATATATATATATATATATATATATATATATATATATATATATATATATATCGAATCATCGGCGGCGGCAATCCGGCTCGTCTTGGATCAAAATGATTAGTTCAAAATCACAAATTTATTTGTTTATTAATTCACAATGTAGAAATGGGTTTCACAATTTATATGTATTTTACTTGTCCAAAAAGTATTTCAACTATTGAAGTATTATAAAGGGGTGCACTCTGCACGCGTCAAAAGATAATCAACAAGTGACTTGTATGGGTCCAGCGACGATCGCTGGAGGCCGGTCAATTTGCGCCAGTTGCCGCGTAGAGAGCCCGCAGTCGAGCTTACTCTCACGAGAGAGAGGCGCATCTCATGACCGGCAGGCTGACAGGAGAGAGACTGGAGTGCTCACTCCTGACACCCTACCGATCGATGAGGGAGCACCTCTGGCGAGCGGCTGTTGGCGTTAACAGTGAATATTTACAGTGGCGGTGGGAAGGTTGAAGAGTTATAACTGACTCACCAAGCAAATAAGTAAGCCAAAATCAAGAACAAAATTCTTTCAATAATTGCTGAGCGGCTTACATTTTACCGTACGCCGTTATTTTCGAAATTTCTAGAAGAAATTCTACAGCCTATAAAACCGAACGACATCGTCCAAACAAATCATCATCAAAATCTCGTGTCGACGAAGTTCAACACCTTACTACAGTGAATTAATCGCGATCTTGAATCGATCGAAAATACAGTGAGATACCAACGTCTCAGTGAATTAACAACAATCTTGAAAAATCTGCGAAATATCCTCAGTTAAATAAATTATCAGTTATCTCAAAAACGCAGTGAGGTACCAATGACTCAGTAAACCATCCGTGATCTCGACACGTCTGAGATATCAACGTCTCAGTGAATTAACAACGATCTAAAAACTTGAGGGCGTATGGAGCGGACACGGTCGCACAACACGGGATCCCAGTGACCTGCCGAGCTCGGTACTCTTCAACCAGATATTCCTTGATATTCTGGGCGACCGTGGTCCGTGGTCCAGGGCTGCAAGAGTCCAGCTGCAGAATGCACGGGATTTTGGCACCCCAGGTGCCGTCCGCCTTCGGTTCGTCCCTCATTCGGGGCCCGTTTACACCCGCGAAGCAGACCATCATCAGGAACCAGTGTTGGTCCTGATTCACCGGGATCAGGATGTGGTCCTTCATGAACACATCAACGCCTCGAGTCCAGCGTTTGACTGTCGCATGCCGTTCCCTTGGGGTGCCGACTCGGGTGCCGATCTTCCCGTAAAAATGTGTGTTGAAGATATAAACCGTCTGCCTCGAGGTCTCAGCCAGCTTCTCATGTGTAATAAATTGCAGCCAGATCTCCACCAGGGTGTCGTTCAGAAATCTTCCGGGTGCCAGACATCGGAAGTCTTCCGCGTAGACATTTATGCCGCTTCGTCCACGTGGATACTGGACGAGAGGCCCCTCCTCGTCGATGCCACCGGACCCCCTATTGGACGAGGGTAACACCGACTCCTCCTGTTAAGCGTCCATCGAAACTCGACCGAATAGGTCAACACCTGCCCGACTGGACTGGTTGGGTCCATCGGCGGCGAGCTCAGCATCTATCCGGTCAAAATATTTTGTCATCTTGACTGCCATCGTTCACGGTGGGTTTGTTGAATGTGGTTAAATCTGGGGATGGAGGGTAATTGGTGATGTCGACACCATTATATATTGGACAACACGAGCTATGACTGTCACGACACATACTAGCTACTTTATGCGTCCGTCGTGTCTGTCAATTCTGTACTTCGGTCGAATGGTGATATTCTTTGAGCTCCCCAATGTGAGCCGTACGAGTTTTCGCATTTCCCTGGGAGTTGAGCTCGACGATGACTGGTGACGTGTATCCCTGGATCTGGTATGGCCCGTCGTATTTTGGAGCCAGCTTGGCGGTAAACTTGTCCACTGCTTTCGATAGGGGATGGCTTCTCAATAATACCCACTTCCTACTGCCGGGTTCCATTGTCTTCGCCGAAGGTTATAGTGACGGGCTTGGTCCTTGGATGCTCGTTCGATGTTCCTCCTCACGATGTTGAATATCTCCTGCAGCCGGTTACCCTTGTGTTCGGGACTCTGTGGTGCTGACCCTGTACCTATGGTAACCTCATCGAAAAGCGATCCTGGAAGCCGCAGTACTCGATCCTGGAAGCCGCAGTTCTCCCTGTGTGAGGAAAGCGGGGCTGAAACCTGTCGTCTCCGATGCCATGCTGTTGATTGCCAAAGAAATTTTTGGGATCAACTCATCCCATTGGCTTTGCCTATTATCGGCCACTTGTGCAAGAATTCTTTTCACGTTTCGGTTGGCTCTTTCTGTTGGGTTCTCCTGGGGGGTATAAGGTGCTGTAAACTGTTGTCGGATTCCTAAGTCTCGAAGAAATCGCTGCAGTGTCCTACTGTTGAATTGAACGCCGTTGTCCGTGACGAGAACTTTTGGAACTCCATACCTCGCTAGAATCCTTTCTCGAAACGCCTTCTTCTCACTGTCTGCGGTTGCTTGTCTCAGTGGTACGATTTCGGTCCACTTGGAGAATTTGTCAAAGAAAACTAGAATCAGCGTGTTGCCGTGCTTGCTTCGGGGTAATGGTCCAACGAAGTCGGCACAGACGACTGATCAAGGCTCCTCTGGTAACTGTGTCAGTATTTTCCCGGCGGCTTTGCTCTGCAATGGTTTATATCGCTGACACGATTCACAGCAGCGCACCTGTTTTCTTAAGTCCCTGAACATGCCTGGCCAGTAGTATCTGTTGGCTATCCTGGTGACGGTTTTTCTAATGCCTGGATGTCCAGCGCTGGGATCATCGTGGTTTTCCTTAAGAACTAGGGCACGAAGATATCTCGGAACACAGAGCTTCCATGCGGCACAATCCTCGTCGTTTACTTGCCCTGGGATATGTCGATACAGTTGACCGTTTTCCATAATATAATCGGCAAACTTCTCTGGATTCCTCTTAATTTCTGCTATCTTGGTTTCTATCCAGTTGCACTTTTCCCCGTTAGTCGTAACCGGTCTCAGTTTTTCTACTGGCTGTCTGGAAAGTGCGTCTGCGACCACGTTCCAATTGCCCTTGCGGTATTTCAGGTCGAACATGTATTGTTGTAACTCAAGCGGCCATCTTGATATACGCCCTGAAGGATTTTCCAAAGAGTTCAACCACTTCAGTGAGAGGTGGTCTGTGACGACGCAGAACCTGTAGCCTTCTAAATACGGTCGCATTTTCCTGATTCCCCAAACGATCGCAAGGCACTCCTTTTCTGTCGCTGAGTAGTTGATTTCGGCCTTGTTTAAATGCCGGCTTGCGTAGGCGATGACCTTCTCTCCCTCATCGGTTTCTTGCGTGAGAACAGCTCCTAACCCGTGGTTGCTCGCGTCAGTCTGCAGCGTAAATGGTTTGGAAAAATCTGGGCACGCCAGTACTGGTGCCTTCGTGAGTTTTTCTTTGAGGTTCTCGAACGCCTGTTGTTGCTCGTCGGTCCATTGCTAGCGTTTGCCCTTCTTAAGAAGGCTGGTGAGTGGGACTACCAATTTGGCGAAGTCCGGTACGAACCGCCGTTACCAGGATGCTATCCCGAGGAATCGCCTAACGCCTCTGACATTTGTTGGGGCCGCCAGTTCCTGAATAGCCGCTACCTTGTCTGGGTCTGTGTGAATTCCTCTGCGGCTTCCGACGTGACTTAAATATTTCAAATCCGTCTGGAAAAACTCGCACTTCTCCTTGTTGATTTTAAAATTAGCCGCTCTTAAACGTCGAAATACTTCCTGTAAATTGTTCATGTGTTGTTCCAGCGTCTTTCCTATTACAATTATGTCGTCCAGGTAAGCAAACGCGTGTGGTTCCATCTCCGGTCCAATGACTTGGTCCAATGCCCTTTGGAACGTCGCGGGTGCCGAATGTAGGCCGAACGGCATAACTTTCCATTGAAAGAGTCCCCTTCCTGGTACTGTGAACGCGGTGTATTGCTTGCTTTCTGGACTCATGGGTATTTGCCACTAACCGTTCTTGAGATCAAGTGTACTAATGTATTGTGCGTCGCGGAGTCGATCTAGAATATGTTGTATCCTCGGAAGTGGGTATGCGTCAGGCACTGATCTTGCATTTATCTGACGATAATCCACGCAAAGTCGCCATCGCCCATTCTTCTTTTTAACAAGAACAATTGGTGCACTGTAAGGGCTATGTGAGGGCTCGATGCAGCCTTTTTCCAGCAGCTCGTCTATCTCCTTATTAATTATCGCTTGCATTGCAGTGTTCTTGGGGTAATACCAATGCTTTATTCGCCTATCATCTCTCATGACGATTTTATGGGTCGTTATGTTGGAAGGTCCTTCCAGCATCTCGAATTTCTCATGCTCTGTTTTTAGGAATTCGTTGATGATGTGTTGGTCTTCTTTTCGCGAATTTTTGGTTTCTACGCCTGGTTCAGAGTGTTGTTCGTCCTCCACGTCAGTCTTCTCCAACGGGTTTGCCTCAGGAGCTTGGGCGCAATCCGTGTAAACTGTCGAGCAAGTCGCTCGTTCGGCTTTCGAGTCTCCCAGCGTAATCGTCTCACCACCACAGCTAATAGAAGCTCCTATGCTTGTCAGGAAGTCCAAACCCAGGATCACATGGTCTGTCACATCCTGTAGAATCAGAAGTGGGAGCTTACACTCTGCAGTCCCCAAACGCACGCAGACTTCGACGGCTTCCTTCACGGTACGTACGGTGCCGTCGGCCATTTTGACCCGTACGTCCACCTCCATCAGCTTTCTGTCTGTCATCATAGCCGCCGCGTTGCTAATGAAGCTCCGCGAGGCTCCTGTGTCTAGAGTATCTGTGACGAGTTCCCTTCCTAAGGCTACCTTGGCGTAAATCCGGTCTCGATTGTAGTTTAAGCACTTCGTGGGGTACGAGGAGAGTCTATCTTGTTCGGTTCCAGCAGCCCTCGTCCCTGCTGGACACCCTGCGCGTTTCCCGAAGGTTTCTTGCAGCATTCAATCGTCCGGACCCCCTCCTTTCCACAAGTCCAACAGAAAAGTTTCCTTGAGTTTCGGCATTCTCGTTGAAAATGTCCGCTTTCGCCACATCTTCTACAGGCTGTTCGAAAGTCTCGCTGTTTTCCTGTGTTTTCTATGGTCATCATCCTGTGCGTCCCTGGTAATTGTCGGTGCTGAGTATGAATTTCTCGTGGAGGTTCGGGTTCCTTTCGTATGCCTTCAAAATCTTCAGCCAATTCAATGAGATCCTCCAACGCAAAGAAATCAGACCTCCTTATGTAAAGATGATAATCCCTATGGCAATTCTTGTAAATCCTCTGTAGTTTTTGCTCCTCTGTATAGTTCACATGTCGCATTAATGTCTGCATGGCCAGTACATAGTCCTTGAACTTCTCGCGAGGCCCTTGGATCCTTTTCCTAATGTTGTCCTCCAGTTCTTCGAAATATCTCGATGGCAAGAAAAATTTCAGGAAATCGGTTTTAAACAATTCCCATCTTGACCAGCTCCTATTGTTATTCCTGTACCAACAAAGAGCTTTGTCCTTCAGCAACTCCGGCATGGTTCGTGGCAGCATATGCTTAGGCAATTCATATGCCTCTGTGAGCTCCTCGACTCTCTCGATGAAGTCTATTGGGTCCCTACCACTGTCGTACCTACAAGACCATTTACGTACCTTGTCAATTACCTCAGAGTGGCATATCCTACTATGGGCCACACTCTCTGTCTCGCACCTCGCTGCTATGCAACCACCTGCTGACATGGAAACTTGATTGCCGGGGTTCATGTTAAGCACTTCTGTTGGATTTGCCCTCTGTTCGCTGTGTTTCGGAACCGCACCTTGCAATGATGGCGTCGCCCGTCGCGCACTTTGAGAAACACCGCGATTCCACTGCACTTCAAGTTCGCGTAAACTGTCCATCACTCGTCGGTCAGATCAGGCGACACCATAAACCCGGAGAGCACTTTACGAAGTTCGTCGATCGGGCCTTTTGATTCCACACCGAATTCACGTAAAATCTCCTGCAGATTTTCTTTCGGAACGTTATAAATCCACCGTTTACCCGTTTCGATTTTCCGTTTATTTCGCGTAACTGTTTCCGCGTTATTTCTTTGCACGATGTTTTTCTATTTTGTTCCGTTTATTTCGCGTAACTGTTCCTTTGAAATACCGTGTTATTTTTTTTTTATGCACAATGTTTTTTTTTATGCACAATGTTTTTTTTTTTTATTTGAATTCGCCGTTAGCACAGTTTAGCGTTCAATTATTTGTTCGATTTACCGTTCGCTTCGCGTAATGTTTATAATACCGTTTTTTCTAGAGTACCGTTTTTTTTTCGCGATTCAGCACTGCACTATAGTTTTTGATTTCTCTCGGAAACTATTGTCCCTGCTCGGGCGCCATTTTATAACGAAGTTTCTTGCCGGGGTATACTCAGTCTCGCCAGAGTCCCGTACCGAACACTTAAATAAAAAGCTTTCGGTTTTCTTTTGACAGTTTTTCGACTATTTATTCACCGTAATTCAAAGTTTTATTTTTCGGTATTTTATTGCTAACAGTATTTCTTAAAACTAGTTCCTTTAGTTCTAACGTCCGCTGAATAGCACTCAGTCCGTAAAAATACAAAATCTATATACACAGAGTTCTAGAATACGAGGTTTTATGATTGTCGGCGTCAGCCACTACGAGATACTAGCATTTACTTTAATTCAGGATTGGCGTCCGCTTAAAAGCACTCAGCCAGGACGAGGTACTAAAAATTTACTTGGAATTGGGATTGGCGTCCGCTTAAGAGCACTCAGCCAGGACGAGGTACTAAGATTTACTTGGAATTGGGATTGGCGTCCGCTTAAGAGCCCCCAGCCAGGACGAGGTACTAAAATTTACTTGGAATTGGGATTGGCGTCCGCTTAAGAGCACTCAGCCAGGACGAGGTACTAAAATATACTTGGAATTGGGATTGGCGTCCGCTTAAGAGCACTCATACAGAACTAGGTACTAAAATTTACTTGGAATCGGGATTGGCGTCCGCTTAAGAGCACTCAGCAAGGACGAGGTACTAAAATTTACTTGGAATTGCGATTGGCGTCCGCTTAAGAGCACTCAGCCAGGGCGAGGTACTAAAATTTACATGGAATCGGGATTGGCGTCCGCTTAAGAGCACTCAGCCAGGACGAGGTACTAAAATTTACTTGGAATTGGGATTGGCGTCCGCTTTAGAGCACCCAGCCAGGACGAGGTACTAAAATTTACTTGGAATTGGGATTGGCGTCCGCTTAAGAGCACTCAGCCAGGACAAGGTACTAAAATTTACTTGGAATCGGGATTGGCGTCCGCTTAAGAGCACTCAGCCAGGACAAGGTACTAAAATTTACTTGGAATTGGGATTGGCGTCCGCTTAAGAGCACTCAGCCAGGACAAGGTACTAAAATTTACTTGGAATCGGGATTGGCGTCCGCTTAAGAGCACTCAGCCAGGACGAGGTACTAAAATTTACTTGGAATTGGGATTGGCGTCCGCTTTAGAGCACTCAGCCAGGACGAGGTACTAAAATTTACTTGGAATTGGGATTGGCGTCCGCTTAAGAGCACTCAGCCAGGACAAGGTACTAAAATTTACTTTGAATCGGGATTGGCGTCCGCTTAAGAGCACTCAGCCAGGACAAGGTACTAAAATTTACTTGGAATTGGGATTGGCGTCCGCTTAAGAGCACTCAGCCACTACGCGGTACTAGCGGTTCAAGGTTCGACGACTTACCACTTGGAGCACGAGATTCCAAAGAGATCGAATTCAGCGTGGTGGGCCCTTTTATCAAAACAACTCCGCATAGCGGCACACAACGTACTTGTTGTTGTTGTGCTTATTTCTAGAAATAAATTCTTGTGATTTTGTTGGTAGCTTCCCACGCTCTAATTTAATTTTTGTTTGCTGGTTTCGTGTCTCAGTCTGTGTTGTAGTTGTTGTAAACAGTATTCCACCTGATTTTATTAGTAATTTCCCAAGGCTCTGCCTTAATTTTTGCTTGGTGGTTTCGCGTCTCGGTCTGTGTTGTAATTGTTGTAAAAACTTTTAGCAAGCTTTTTAGCAAGCGAGTTAGTGTGGTTGTTGTTGTTATTGTTAGTTTTGCATATTTTCGCCTTTGCTACGTTGCCTTTTTTCTTTTTATTGTTGTTGATAGAATTTATTCCACCTGAAGTTGGGTCCGCCCAACCCAGGTCACCGCGTTTTCAGTTTATGTTTACTAAAAACGGGCTCGTTTGGGATGCAGGCCAGGTTCTACACCCGGAGTTGTAAGGAAAAAAATAATTTTTTCTTACAGACTATTTCCCCATCCCTATGTACTGTTTGCGGTGGCGAATGTAAATAAATTTCAGCATGCACGACATTTTTAGAGTCAAGCGTAGAAGAAGGCTGGAATATTGCATAAAGATAAAAGATATATTTCTTCTGTATGAAGAAAGGACACCAAGTCGCAAAATGCTTTTCCAAGAGAAAATGTGGAGTAGCAAAATGCGAAAAACGACATCATAGTCTTTTGCACAGCAATACACCGATCGCAAATGAATCTTTGTATAAAAATTCATGTCACAACAGTAATCCAAACAAGTATTCCCAGGGTACAGCGGCTCCATCTGGTGAACCCAAATCACTTCAACATTTTAACTGTTACGCCGACAATTATAATCAAACCACATTATTTCAGATCGTACCAGTTAAATTGTACAGCAAAAAAGGGTGCTGCAAGTATATATTTATATGCATTTGTAGACGATGGCGCAAACGATGGCGCCACTTAACAGTTTTGCACATAAATAACTACTTTCGATCTCGAACAAAATTGATTATTAGTATTGCTCATGCGCATTTGACGGTTTCCATTGAGATCCCAAAGATACCAAAATACCAAGGTCCTATTGCCATACAAACAAAAATTGGTTGGATCGTATATGAAGTGACTGACGATTCCAGGAACGTCAATATAAAGCGGGTGCTGCATGTCCAACGAAACTCGAACAGTTTACAAGAAATGCACAAGATAATGGAAGATTATTTTAACGTCGAACCGTTGGGTTAAAACCGAGTACACTCATAGCTGAAGATGAAGAGAGAGCGTTATCTATCCTTAAAACGACCACCAAGAAAATAGGTGAACGTTATGAATCTGGTCTTTTGTTTAAAATGGACTATCCTCCCTTCCCAGATAGTTACGACATGGCGTTGAAACGCTTGAAGATAGTTGAAAAGAAATTGGCTCGTAATACAGAATACGCAAATGAATATATACAAAAGATAAAGGATTACATGGGAAAGGGATACGCAAGAAAATGAGAAGAAAATGAAGTAAAATAATTTCATATAAACGTTTTATCTTCCTCATTTCGGTGTGAGAAGCCAACATAAAAAGGGTATTAGGCTCGTGTTCGACGCTGCCGCAGAAATTGGTAATACCTCATTAAATGATGCATTATTGCCAGGTCCAGATAATCACTCTTTTATTTAAATTTAGAGAGGCTCCTATTGCTATTTGTGGAGACATAAAAGAGATGTTCCACCAAATAGCCACCATCGAAGCAGACAAAATGAGCCGGACGACATCGTCAAAAAAAATCATCATCAAAATCTCGTGTCGACGAAGTTCAACACCTTACTACAGTTAATTAATCGCGATCTTGAATCGATAGAAAATACAGTGAGATACCAACGTCTCAGTGAATTAACAACGATCTTGAAAAATCTGCGAAATATCCTCAGTTCAATAAATTATCAGTGATCTCAAAAACGCAGTGAGGTACCAATGACTCAGTAAACCATCCGTAATCTCGACACGTCTGAGATATCAACGTCTCAGTGAATTAACAACGATCTTAAAACTTGAGGGCGTATGGAGCGGAGACGGTCGCACAACACGGGATCCCAGTGACCTGCCGAAGGCGCTGGCGGTGGATTTTCCAACGAGGGAACGCAGCCTGATTGGCCTAGGGTGCGTAAACACCCCACGCGTGATGGACCACAATCTGCGGGAAATAATTGAGCGACATTCTTACCCTGAAGTTATCAACAAGGGGAGCGACATTCTTATCCTGACGTTATCAACAAGGTGAGAAAATGGTCAGTGAGGTGTAATGGTGGCGACGACACTTTGGCCTTCGTGGAACGGATGTAGGAGCTCGCAGAGACATATATCCTCGACTGCTACCTGTTGCCACGCGCGATGCCAGAGTTCCTGGATGGGAAAGCCTTGCTCTGGTATCGAAATAATAATAGTCATTGGCGGTCCTAGGAAACCTTCAAACGTGACTTTTTGGATTTATTTTCGCTGGGACAATTTTTCGAGAGAATCGACGACGAGATTCGTAGGAGAAGGCAGCGAGAAAACGAAAACTTTAGGGACTACTTTATCGCAACCAAAATCTGATGACACACACGAGATACACGGAGTCAGAAAAGCTGAAACGAATCTACAAAAAGTCGGCGTTTGTCATCGAAATCAAGGAATAGGAGTGTCATCGAAAGCAACGAAGAGAAGTTGTCATCACTATCAACAGGTTATCGAAGTTCTAACATTTGCGGGAGTAACGCAGTGACAGCCGAAAAGGAAGAAAGGTCCAATACAAAGGAATAACCATATATACAAATTAAGAGTCATAGCCATGTGCATACAAGTTTTATAAATTTTATATTGTAAAGAACGTTTAAATAAAGTATATTGAAGTTATTTCCGATTACTTTTCCTCGGTCGCTGAGTCGAATAAATAACAATTTTATTCCTTTTGACAATAGTAAGCGGGAAAAACGCGGTCTCATTCCGTATTGAGAGCAAAAACGTGGGTATTGAGGTTATGTTAAATTTGGTTTTATTGTTACGTTAAAAATTTGGTATAGAGGTTATGTTATGTTTTGATAGACGGACCTTCAGAACGTTATGCGCTTGAGGGATGCATTAAAAGGCCGTGCACGAGTAATGGTCAAAGCACTGCTCTCTAGCTTTGTTAACGTTTCAGCAATTATGGAGACCTTGCGAGAGGCATTTGGTCGACCAGATCAGCTCATAAGAAGCCAAATTTTGAAAGTCCAAACCCTACCACCGGTAGCAGAAGGTAAAATAGACTCAATGATTAATATTGCTAATCATGTGGTGAATATGACCACATTTCTAAAAAGTGTAAATGGAAATAATCACCTTAACAATCCGACATTGCTCAGTGAGCTAGTTGCAAAACTGCTAGCAAGTGTACGAATGCAATGGACCGAAAGAAGTCTGCAAATAGGGTCATCTGTTTCGATAGCTGATTTCAGCACATGGTTGTGTGAGATGCGAAGATTGGCAAATATTGTTACAGACTCACTCCCCTTTGTGTATGTTGCTCAAACAAATAACCGCAGATTAACCAATAACAGTAGCAACTCTGCAGAAAATAGAAAATATGCTTGTATGACTATTTCCCCATCCCTATGTACTGTTTACGGTGGCGAATGTAAATAAATTTCAGCATGCACGACATATTTAGAGTCAAGCGTAGAAGAAGGCTGGAATATTGCATAAAGATAAAAGATATATTTCTTCTGTATGAAGAAAGGACACCAAGTCGCAAAATGCTTCTCCAAGAGAAAACGTGGAGTCGCAAAATGCGAAAAACGACATCATAGTCTTTTGCACAGCAATACACCGATCGCAAATGAATCTTCGTATAAAAATTCAAGTCACAACAGTAATCCAAACAAGTATTCCCAGGGTACAGCGGCTCCATCTGGTGAACCCAAATCACTTCTATATATTTATATGCATTTGTAGACGATGGCGCAAACGTTTCAATAATCGATGAAGATATTGCGAAACATCTGCGGTTAGAAGGACCAGCAGATACCCTGGAACTACAATGGCTCGACAACAAAACAGTCAGACAATTTTCACGTCGTGTATCTATAAAGATTAGCAGAAGATGCAAAAAATGTACGACATGCACAATGTTTACACATCATCAAGTCTCGCTCTGCCGGAGCAAACATTGGACTTAAATCGTATAACAACGAATGAGCGAAATGACCACTTAACAGGTTTGCACATAAATAACTACTTTCGATCTCGAACAAAATTGATTATTAGTATTGCTCATGCGCATTTGACGGTTCCCATTGAGATCCCAAAGATACCAAAATACCAAGGTCCTATTGCCATACAAACAAAAATTGTTTGGATCGTATATGGAGTGACTGACGATTCCAGGAACGTCAATATAAAGCGGGTGCTGCATGTCCACCGAAACTCGAACAGTTTACAAGAAATGCACAAGATAATGGAAGATTATTTTAACGTCGAAACGTTTGGGATAAAACCGAGTACACTCATAGCTGAAGATGAAGAGAGAGCGTTATCTATCCTTAAAACGACCACCAAGAAAATAGGTGAACGTTATGAATCTGGTCTTTTGTGGAAAATGGACTATCCTCCCTTCCCAGATAGTTACGACACGGCGTTGAAACGCTTGAAGATAGTTGAAAAGAAATTGGCTCGTAATACAGAATACGCAAATGAATATATACAAAAGATAAAGGATTACATGGGAAAGGGATACGCAAGAAAATGAGAAGAAAATGAAGTAAAATAATTTCAGATAAATGTTTTATCTTCCTCATTTCGGTATGAGAAGCCAACATAAAAAGGGTATTAGGCTCGTGTTCGACGCTGCCGCAGAATTTGGCAATACCTCATTAAATGATGCATTATTGCCTGGTCCAGATTTGAATAAACCAGTAATCACTCTTTTATTTAAATTTAGAGAGGCTCCTATTGCTATTTGTGGAGACATAAAAGAGATGTTCCACCAAATAGCCACCATCGAAGCAGACATAATGAGCCGGACGACGTCGTCCAAAAAAATCATCATCAAAATCTCGTGTCGACGAAGTTCAACACCTTACTACAGTTAATTAATCGCGATCTTGAATCGATCGAAAATACAGTGAGATACCAACGTCTCAGTGAATTAAGAACGATCTTGAAAAATCTGCGAAATATCCTCAGTTCAATAAATTATCAGTGATCTCAAAAACGTAGTGAGGTACCAATGACTCAGTAAACCATCCGTGATCTCGACACGTCTGAGATATCAACGTCTCAGTGAATTAACAACGATCTTAAAACTTGAGGGCGTATGGAGCGGAGACGGTCGCACAACACGGGATCCCAGTGACCTGCCGAAGGCGCTGGCGGTGGATTTTCCAACGAGGGAACGCAGCCTGATTGGCCTAGGGTGCGTAAACACCCCACGCGTGATGGACCACAATCCGCGGGAAATAATTGAGCGACATTCTTACCCTGAAGTTATCAACAAGGGGAGCGACATTCTTATCCTGACGTTATCAACAAGGTGAGAAAATGGTCAGTGAGGTGTAATGGTGGCGACGACACTTTGGCCTTCGTGGAACGGATGTAGGAGCTCGCAGAGACATATATCCTCGACTGCTACCTGTTGCCACGCGCGATGCCAGAGTTCCTGGATGGGAAAGCCTTGCTCTGGTATCGAAATAATAATAGTCATTGGCGGTCCTAGGAAACCTTCAAACGTGACTTTTTGGATTTATTTTCGCTGGGACAATTTTTCGAGAGAATCGACGACGAGATTCGTAGGAGAAGGCAGCGAGAAAACGAAAACTTTAGGGACTACTTTATCGCAACCAAAATCTGATGACACACACGAGATACACGGAGTCAGAAAAGCTGAAACGAATCTACAAAAAGTCGGCGTTTGTCATCGAAATCAAGGAATAGGAGTGTCATCGAAAGCAACGAAGAGAAGTTGTCATCACTATCAACAGGTTATCGAAGTTCTAACATTTGCGGGAGTAACGCAGTGACAGCCGAAAAGGAAGAAAGGTCCAATACAAAGGAATAACCATATATACAAATTAAGAGTCATAGCCATGTGCATACAAGTTTTATAAATTTTATATTGTAAAGAACGTTTAAATAAAGTATATTGAAGTTATTTCCGATTACTTTTCCTCGGTCGCTGAGTCGAATAAATAACAATTTTATTCCTTTTGACAATAGTAAGCGGGAAAAACGCGGTCTCATTCCGTATTGAGAGCAAAAACGTGGGTATTGAGGTTATGTTAAATTTGGTTTTATTGTTACGTTAAAAATTTGGTATAGAGGTTATGTTATGTTTTGATAGACGGACCTTCAGAACGTTATGCGCTTGAGGGATGCATTAAAAGGCCGTGCACGAGTAATGGTCAAAGCACTGCTCTCTAGCTTTGTTAACGTTTCAGCAATTATGGAGACCTTGCGAGAGGCATTTGGTCGACCAGATCAGCTCATAAGAAGCCAAATTTTGAAAGTCCAAACCCTACCACCGGTAGCAGAAGGTAAAATAGACTCAATGATTAATATTGCTAATCATGTGGTGAATATGACCACATTTCTAAAAAGTGTAAATGGAAATAATCACCTTAACAATCCGACATTGCTCAGTGAGCTAGTTGCAAAACTGCTAGCAAGTGTACGAATGCAATGGACCGAAAGAAGTCTGCAAATAGGGTCATCTGTTTCGATAGCTGATTTCAGCACATGGTTGTGTGAGATGCGAAGATTGGCAAATATTGTTACAGACTCACTCCCCTTTGTGTATGTTGCTCAAACAAATAACCGCAGATTAACCAATAACAGTAGCAACTCTGCAGAAAATAGAAAATATGCTTGTATGACTATTTCCCCATCCCTATGTACTGTTTACGGTGGCGAATGTAAATAAATTTCAGCATGCACGACATATTTAGAGTCAAGCGTAGAAGAAGGCTGGAATATTGCATAAAGATAAAAGATATATTTCTTCTGTATGAAGAAAGGACACCAAGTCGCAAAATGCTTCTCCAAGAGAAAACGTGGAGTCGCAAAATGCGAAAAACGACATCATAGTCTTTTGCACAGCAATACACCGATCGCAAATGAATCTTCGTATAAAAATTCAAGTCACAACAGTAATCCAAACAAGTATTCCCAGGGTACAGCGGCTCCATCTGGTGAACCCAAATCACTTCAACATTTTAACTGTTATGCCGACAATTATAATCAAACCACATTATTTCAGATCGTACCAGTTAAATTGTACAGCAAAAAAGGGTGCTGCAAGTATATATTTATATTCATTTGTAGACGATGGCGCAAACGTTTCAATAATCGATGAAGATATTGCGAAACATCTGCGGTTAGAAGGACCAGCAGATACCCTGGAACTACAATGGCTCGACAACAAAACAGTCAGACAATTTTCACGTCGTGTATCTATAAAGATTAGCAGAAGATGCAAAAAATGTACGACATGCACAATGTTTACACATCATCAAGTCTCGCTCTGCCGGAGCAAACATTGGACATAAATCGTATAACAACGAATGAGCGAAATGACCACTTAACAGGTTTGCACATAAATAACTACTTTCAATCTCGAACAAAGTTGATTATTAGTATTGCTCATGCGCATTTGACGGTTCCCATTGAGATCCCAAAGATACCAAAATACCAAGGTCCTATTGCCATACAAACAAAAATTGGTTGGATCGTATATGGAGTGACTGACGATTCCAGGAACGTCAATATAAAGCGGGTGCTGCATGTCCACCGAAACTCGAACAGTTTACAAGAAATGCACAAGATAATGGAAGATTATTTTAACGTCGAAACGTTTGGGATAAAACCGAGTACACTCATAGCTGAAGATGAAGAGAGAGCGTTATCTATCCTTAAAACGACCACCAAGAAAATAGGTGAACGTTATGAATCTGGTCTTTTGTGGAAAATGGACTATCCTCCCTTCCCAGATAGTTACGACATGGCGTTGAAACGCTTGAAGATAGTTGAAAAGAAATTGGCTCGTAATACAGAATACGCAAATGAATATAAACAAAAGATAAAGGATTACATGGGAAAGGGATACGCAAGAAAATTAAAAGAAAATGAAGTAAAATAATTTCAGATAAACGTTTTATCTTCCTCATTTCGGTGTGAGAAGCCAACATAAAAAGGGTATTAGGCTCGTGTTCGACGCTGCCGCAGAAATTGGTAATACCTCATTAAATGATGCATTATTGCCTGGTCCAGATTTGAATAAACCAGTAATCACTCTTTTATTTAAATTTAGACAGGCTCCTATTGCTATTTGTGGAGACATAAAAGAGATGTTCCACCAAATAGCCACCATCGAAGCAGACAAAATGAGCCGGACGACATCGTCCAAAAAAATCATCATCAAAATCTCGTGTCGACGAAGTTCAACACCTTACTACAGTTAATTAATTGCGATCTTGAATCGATGGAAAATACAGTGAGATACCAACGTCTCAGTGAATTAACAACGATCTTGAAAAATCTGCGAAATATCCTCAGTTCAATAAATTATCAGTGATCTCAAAAACGCAGTGAGGTACCAATGACTCAGTAAACCATCCGTGATCTCGACACGTCTGAGATATCAACGTCTCAGTGAATTAACAACGATCTTAAAACTTGAGGGCGTATGGAGCGGAGACGATCGCACAACACGGGATCCCAGTGACCTGCCGAAAGCGCTGGCGGTGGATTTTCCAACGAGGGAACGCAGCCTGATTGGCCTAGGGTGCGTAAACACCCCACGCGTGATGGACCACAATCTGCGGGAAATAATTGAGCGACATTCTTACCCTGACGTTATCAACAAGGTGAGCGACATTCTTATCCTGACGTTATCAACAAGGCGAGGAAATGGTCAGTGAGGTGTAATGGTGGCGACGACACTTTGGCCTTCGTGGAACGGATGTAGGAGCTCGCAGAGACATATAGCCTCGACTGCTACCTGTTGCCACGCGCGATGCCAGACTTCCTGGATGGGAAAGCCTTGCTCTGGTATCGAAATAATAATAGTCATTGGCGGTCCTAGGAAACCTTCAAACGTGACTTTTTGGATTTATTTTCGCTGGGACAATTTTTCGAGAGAATCGACGACGAGATTCGTAGGAGAAGGCAGCGAGAAAACGGAAACTTTAGGTACTACTTTATCGCAACCAAAATCTGATGACACACACGAGATACACGGAGTCAGAAAAGCTGAAACGAATCTACAAAAACTCGGCGTTTGTCATCGAAATCAACGAATAGGAGTGTCATCGAAAGCAACGAAAAGAAGTTGTCATCACTATCAACAGGTTATCGAAGTTCTAACATTTGCGGGAGTAACGCAGTGACAGCTGAAGAGGAAGTAAGGTCCAATACAAAGGAATAACCATATATACCAATTAAGAGTCATAGCCATGTGCATACAAGTTTTATAAATTTTATATTGTAAAGAACGTTTAAATAAAGTATATTGAAGTTATTTCCGATTACTTTTCCTCGGTCGCTGAGTCGAATAAATAACAATTTTATTCCTTTTGACAATAGTAAGCGGGAAAAACGCACTCTCATTCCGTATTGAGAGCAAAAACGTGGGTATTGAGGTTATGTTAAATTTGGTTTTATTGTTACTTCAAACGTGACTTTTTGGATTTATTTTCGCTGGGACAATTTTTCGAGAGAATCGACGACGAGATTCGTAGGAAAAGGCAGCGAGAAAACGAAAACTTTAGGGACTACTTTATCGCAACCATAATCTGATGAGATACACGGAGTCAGAAAAGCTGAAACGAATCTACAAAAAGTCGGCGTTTGTCATCGAAATCAACGAATAGGAGTGTCATCGAAAGCAACGAGGAGAAGTTGTCATCACTATCAACAGGTTATCGAAGTTCTAACATTTGCGGGAGTAACGCAGTGACAGCCGAAGAGGAAGTAAGGTCCAATACAAAGGAATAACCATATATACCAATTAAGAGTCATAGCCATGTGCATACAAGTTTTATAAATTTTATATTGTAAAGAACGTTTAAATAAAGTATATTGAAGTTATTTCCGATTACTTTTCCTCGGTCGCTGAGTCGAATAAATAACAATTTTATTCCTTTTGACAATAGTAAGCGGGAAAAACGCACTCTCATTTCGTATTGAGAGAAAAAACGTGGGTATTGAGGTTATGTTAAATTTGGTTTTATTGTTACTTCAAACGTGACTTTTTGGATTTATTTTCGCTGGGACAATTTGTCGAGAGAATCGACGACGAGAGATCTCAAAATCTGATGAGATACACGGAGTCAGAAAAGCTGAAACGAATCTACAAAAAGTCGGCGTTTGTCATCGAAATCAACGAATAGGAGTGTCATCGAAAGCAACGAAGAGAAGTTGTCATCACTATCAACAGGTTATCGAAGTTCTAACATTTGCGGGAGTAACGCAGTGACAGCCGAAGAGGAAGTAAGGTCCAATACAAAGGAATAACCATATATACGAATTAAGAGTCATAGCCATGTGCATACAAGTTTTATAAATTATATATTGTAAAGAACGTTTAAATAAAGTATATTGAAGTTATTTCCGATTACTTTTCCTCGGTCGCTGAGTCGAATAAATAACAATTTTATTCCTTTTGACAATAGTAAGCGGGAAAAACGCACTCTCATTCCGTATTGAGAGCAAAAACGTGGGTATTGAGGTTATGTTAAATTTGGTTTTATTGTTACGTTAAAAATTTTACGTTAAAAATTAAAAACCGATCGCAAATGAATCTTCGTATAAAAATTCAAGTCACAACAGTAATCCAAACAAGTATTCCCAGGGTACAGCGGCTCCATCTGGTGAACCCAAATCACTTCAACATTTTAACTGTTACGCCGACAATTATAATCAAACCACATTATTTCAGATCGTACCAGTTAAATTGTACAGCAAAAAAGGGTGCTGCAAGTATATATTTATATGCATTTGTAGACGATGGCGCAAACGTTTCAATAATCGATGAAGATATTGCGAAACATCTGCGGTTAGAAGGACCAGCAGATACCCTGGAACTACAATGGCTCGACAACAAAACAGTCAGACAATTTTCACGTCGTTTATCTATAAAGATTAGCAGAAGATGCAAAAAATGTACGACATGCACAATGTTTACACATCATCAAGTCTCGCTCTGCCGGAGCAAACATTGGACATAAATCGTATAACAACGAATGAGCGAAATGACCACTTAACAGGTTTGCACATAAATAACTACTTTCGATCTCGAACAAAGTTGATTATTAGTATTGCTCATGCGCATTTGACGGTTCCCATTGAGATCCCAAAGATACCAAAATACCAAGGTCCTATTGCCATACAAACAAAAATTGGTTGGATCGTATATGGAGTGACTGACGATTCCAGGAACGTCAATATAAAGCGGGTGCTGCATGTCCACCGAAACTCGAACAGTTTACAAGAAATGCACAAGATAATGGAAGATTATTTTAACGTCGAAACGTTTGGGATAAAACCGAGTACACTCATAGCTGAAGATGAAGAGAGAGCGTTATCTATCCTTAAAACGACCACCAAGAAAATAGGTGAACGTTATGAATTTGGTCTTTTGTGGAAAATGGACTATCCTCCCTTCCCAGATAGTTACGACATGGCGTTGAAACGCTTGAAGATAGTTGAAAAGAAATTGGCTCGTAATACAGAATACGCAAATGAATATATACAAAAGATAAAGGATTACATGGGAAAGGGATACGCAAGAAAATGAGAAGAAAATGAAGTAAAATAATTTCAGATAAACGTTTTATCTTCCTCATTTCGGTGTGAGAAGCCAACATAAAAAGGGTATTAGGCTCGTGTTCGACGCTGCCGCAGAAATTGGTAATACCTCATTAAATGATGCATTATTGCCTGGTCCAGATTTGAATAAACCAGTAATCACTCTTTTATATAAATTTAGAGAGGCTCCTATTGCTATTTGTGGAGACATAAAAGAGATGTTCCGCCAAATAGCCACCATCGAAGCAGGCAAAATGAGCCGGACGACATCGTCCAAAAAAATCATCATCAAAATCTCGTGTCGACGAAGTTCAACACCTTACTACAGTTAATTAATCGCGATCTTGAATCGATCGAAAATACAGTGAGATACCAACGTCTCAGTGAATTAACAACGATCTTGAAAAATCTGCGAAATATCCTCAGTTCAATAAATTATCAGTGATCTCAAAAACGCAGTGAGGTACCAATGACTCAGTAAACCATCCGTGATCTCGACACGTCTGAGATATCAACGTCTCAGTGAATTAACAACGATCTTAAAACTTGAGGGCGTATGGAGCGGAGACGATCGCACAACACGGGATCCCAGTGACCTGCCGAAAGCGCTGGCGGTGGATTTTCCAACGAGGGAACGCAGCCTGATTGGCCTAGGGTGCGTAAACACCCCACGCGTGATGGACCACAATCTGCGGGAAATAATTGAGCGACATTCTTACCCTGACGTTATCAACAAGGTGAGCGACATTCTTATCCTGACGTTATCAACAAGGCGAGGAAATGGTCAGTGAGGTGTAATGGTGGCGACGACACTTTGGCCTTCGTGGAACGGATGTAGGAGCTCGCAGAGACATATAGCCTCGACTGCTACCTGTTGCCACGCGCGATGCCAGACTTCCTGGATGGGAAAGCCTTGCTCTGGTATCGAAATAATAATAGTCATTGGCGGTCCTAGGAAACCTTCAAACGTGACTTTTTGGATTTATTTTCGCTGGGACAATTTTTCGAGAGAATCGTCGATGAGATTCGTAGGAGAAGGCAGCGAGAAAACGAAAACGTTAGGGACTACTTTATCGCAACCAAAATCTGATGACACACACGAGATACACGGAGTCAGAAACGATTCTACAAAAAGTCGGCGTTTGTCATCGAAATCAACGAATAGGAGTGTCATCGAAAGCAACGAAGAGAAGTTGTCATCACTATCAACAATTTATCGAAGTTCTAACATTTGCGGGAGTAACGCAGTGACAGCCGAAGAGGAAGTAAGGTCCAATACAAAGGAATAACCATATATACCAATTAAGAGTCATAGCCATGTGCATACAAGTTTTATAAATTTTATATTGTAAAGAACGTTTAAATAAAGTATATTGAAGTTATTTCCGATTACTTTTCCTCGGTCGCTGAGTCGAATAAATAACAATTTTATTCCTTTTGACAATAGTAAGCGGGAAAAACGCACTCTCATTTTGTATTGAGAGCAAAAACGTGGGTATTGAGGTTATGTTAAATTTGGTTTTATTGTTACTTCAAACGTGACTTTTTGGATTTATTTTCGCTGGGACAATTTGTCGAGAGAATCGACGACGAGAGATCTCAAAATCTGATGAGATACACGGAGTCAGAAAAGCTGAAACGAATCTACAAAAAGTCGGCGTTTGTCATCGAAATCAACGAATAGGAGTGTCATCGAAAGCAACGAAGAGAAGTTGTCATCACTATCAACAGGTTATCGAAGTTCTAACATTTGCGGGAGTAACGCAGTGACAGCCGAAGAGGAAGTAAGGTCCAATACAAAGGAATAACCATATATACCAATTAAGAGTCATAGCCATGTGCATACAAGTTTTATAAATTTTATATTGTAAAGAACGTTTAAATAAAGTATATTGAAGTTATTTCCGATTACTTTTCCTCGGTCGCTGAGTCGAATAAATAACAATTTTATTCCTTTTGACAATAGTAAGCGGGAAAAACGCGCTCTCATTCCGTATTGAGAGCAAAAACGTGGGTATTGAGGTTATGTTAAATTTGGTTTTATTGTTACGTTAAAAATTTTACGTTAAAAATTAAAAACCGATCGCAAATGAATCTTCGTATAAAAATTCAAGTCACAACAGTAATCCAAACAAGTATTCCCAGGGTACAGCGGCTCCATCTGGTGAACCCAAATCACTTCAACATTTTAACTGTTACGCCGACAATTATAATCAAACCACATTATTTCAGATCGTACCAGTTAAATTGTACAGCAAAAAGGGGTGCTGCAAGTATATATTTATATGCATTTGTAGACGATGGCGCAAACGTTTCAATAATCGATGAATATATTGCGAAACATCTGCGGTTAGAAGGACCAGCAGATACCCTGGAACTACAATGGCTCGACAACAAAACAGTCAGACAATTTTCACGTCGTGTATCTATAAAGATTAGCAGAAGATGCAAAAAATGTACGACATGCACAATGTTTACACATCATCAAGTCTCGCTCTGCCGGAGCAAACATTGGACTTAAATCGTATAACAACGAATGAGCGAAATGACCACTTAACAGGTTTGCACATAAATAACTACTTTCGATCTCGAACAAAATTGATTATTAGTATTGCTCATGCGCATTTGACGGTTCCCATTGAGATCCCAAAGATACCAAAATACCAAGGTCCTATTGCCATACAAACAAAAATTGGTTGGATCGTATATGGAGTGACTGACGATTCCAGGAACGTCAATATAAAGCGGGTGCTGCATGTCCACCGAAACTCGAACAGTTTACAAGAAATGCACAAGATAATGGAAGATTATTTTAACGTCGAAACGTTTGGGATAAAACCGAGTACACTCATAGCTGAAGATGAAGAGAGAGCGTTATCTATCCTTAAAACGACCACCAAGAAAATAGGTGAACGTTATGAATCTGGTCTTTTGTGGAAAATGGACTATCCTCCCTTCCCAGATAGTTACGACATGGCGTTGAAACGCTTGAAGATAGTTGAAAAGAAATTGGCTCGTAATACAGAATACGCAAATGAATATATACAAAAGATAAAGGATTACATGGGAAAGGGATACGCAAGAAAATTAGAAGAAAATGAAGTAAAATAATTTCAGATAAACGTTTTATCTTCCTCATTTCGGTGTGAGAAGCCAACATAAAAAGGGTATTAGGCTCGTGTTCGACGCTGCCGCAGAAATTGGTAATACCTCATTAAATGATGCATTATTGCCTGGTCCAGATTTGAATAAACCAGTAATCACTCTTTTATTTAAATTTAGAGAGGCTCCTATTGCTATTTGTGGAGACATAAAAGAGATGTTCCACCAAATAGCCACCATCGAAGCAGACAAAATGAGCCGGACGACATCGTCCAAAAAAATCATCATCAAAATCTCGTGTCGACGAAGTTCAACACCTTACTACAGTTAATTAATTGCGATCTTGAATCGATCGAAAATACAGTGAGATACCAACGTCTCAGTGAATTAACAACGATCTTGAAAAATCTGCGAAATATCCTCAGTTCAATAAATTATCAGTGATCTCAAAAACCCAGTGAGGTACCAATGACTCAGTAAACCATCCGTGATCTCGACACTTCTGAGATATCAACGTCTCAGTGAATTAACAACGATCTTAAAACTTGAGGGCGTATGGAGCGGAGACGGTCGCACAACACGGGATCCCAGTGACCTGCCGAAGGCGCTGGCGGTGGATTTTCCAACGAGGGAACGCAACCTGATTGGCCTAGGGTGCGTAAACACCCCACGCGTGATGGACCACAATCTGCGGGAAATAATTGAGCAACATTCTTACCCTGACGTTATCAACAAGGTGAGCGACATTCCTATCCTGACGTTATCAACAAGGTGAGGAAATGGTCAGTGAGGTGTAATGGTGGCGACGACACTTTGGCCTTCGTGGAACGGATGTAGGAGCTCGCAGAGACATATATCCTCGACTGCTACCTGTTGCCACGCGCGATGCCAGAGTTCCTGGATGGGAAAGCCTTGCTCTGGTATCGAAATAATAATAGTCATTGGCGGTCCTAGGAAACCTTCAAACGTGACTTTTTGGATTTATTTTCGCTGGGACAATTTTTCGAGAGAATCGTCGATGAGATTCGTAGGAGAAGGCAGCGAGAAAACGAAAACGTTAGGGACTACTTTATCGCAACCAAAATCTGATGACACACACGAGATACACAGAGTCAAAAAAGCTGAAACGAATCTACAAAAAGTCGGCGTTTGTCATCGAAATCAACGAATAGGAGTGTCATCGAAAGCAACGAAGAGAAGTTGTCATCACTATCAACAGGTTATCGAAGTTCTAACGTTTGCGGGAGTAACGCAGTGACAGCCGAAGAGGAAGTAAGGTCCAATACAAAGGAATAACCATATATACCAATTAAGAGTCATAGCCATGTGCATACAAGTTTTATAAATTTTATATTGTAAAGAACGTTTAAATAAAGTATATTGAAGTTATTTCTGATTACTTTTCCTCGGTCGCTGAGTCGAATAAATAACAATTTTATTCCTTTTGACAATAGTAAGCGGGAAAAACGCACTCTCATTCCGTATTGAGAGCAAGAACGTGGGTATTGAGGTTATGTTAAATTTGGTTTTATTGTTACTTCAAACGTGACTTTTTGGATTTATTTTCGCTGGGACAATTTTTCGAGAGAATCGACGACGAGATTCATAGGAGAAGGCAGCGAGAAAACGAAAACTTTAGGGACTACTTTATCGCAACCAAAATCTGATGAGATACACGGAGTCAGAAAAGCTGAAACGAATCTACAAAAAGTCGGCGTTTGTCATCGAAATCAACGAATAGGAGTGTCATCGAAAGCAACGAAGAGAAGTTGTCATCACTATCAACAGGTTATCGAAGTTCTAACATTTGCGGGAGTAACGCAGTGACAGCCGAAGAGGAAGTAAGGTCCAATACAAAGGAATAACCATATATACCAATTAAGAGTCATAGCCATGTGCATACAAGTTTTATAAATTTTATATTGTAAAGAACGTTTAAATAAAGTATATTGAAGTTATTTCCGATTACTTTTCCTCGGTCGCTGAGTCGAATAAATAACAATTTTATTCCTTTTGACAATAGTAAGCCGGAAAAACGCACTCTCATTCCGTATTGAGAGCAAAAACGTGGGTATTGAGGTTATGTTAAATTTGGTTTTATTGTTACTTCAAACGTGACTTTTTGGATTTATTTTCGCTGGGACAATTTTTCGAGAGAATCGATGACGAGATTCGTAGGAGAAGGCAGCGAGAAAACGAAAACTTTAGGGACTACTTTATCGCAACCAAAATCTGATGACACACACGAGATACACGGAGTCAGAAAAGCTGAAACGATTCTACAAAAAGTCGGCGTTTGTCATCGAAATCAACGAATAGGAGTGTCATCGAAAGCAACGAAGAGAAGTTGTCATCACTATCAACAGGTTATCGAAGTTCTAACATTTGCGGGAGTAACGCAGTGACAGCCGAAGAGGAAGTAAGGTCCAATACAAAGGAATAACCATATATACCAATTAAGAGTCATAGCCATGTGCATACAAGTTTTATAAATTTTATATTGTAAAGAACGTTTAAATAAAGTATATTGAAGTTATTTCCGATTACTTTTCCTCGGTCGCTGAGTCGAATAAATAACAATTTTATTCCTTTTGACAATAGTAAGCGGGAAAAACGCACTCTCATTCCGTATTGAGAGCAAAAACGTGGGTATTGAGGTTATGTTAAATTTGGTTTTATTGTTACTTCAAACGTGACTTTTTGGATTTATTTTCGCTGGGACAATTTTTCGAGAGAATCGACGACGAGATTCGTAGGAGAAGGCAGCGAGAAAACGACAATTTTAGGGACTACTTTATCGCAACCAAAATCTGATGACACACACGAGATACACGGAGTCAGAAAAGCTGAAACGAATCTACAAAAAGTCGGCGTTTGTCATCGAAATCAACGAATAGGAGTGTCATCGAAAGCAACGAAGAGAAGTTGTCATCACTATCAACAGGTTATCGAAGTTCTAACATTTGCGGGAGTAACGCAGTGACAGCCGAAGAGGAAGTAAGGTCCAATACAAAGGAATAACCATATATACCAATTAAGAGTCATAGCCATGTGCAGACAAGTTTTATAAATTTTATATTGTAAAGAACGTTTAAATAAAGTATATTGAAGTTATTTCCGATTACTTTTCCTCGGTCGCTGAGCCGAATAAATAACAATTTTATTCCTTTTGACAATAGTAAGCGGGAAAAACGCGCTCTCATTCCGTATTGAGAGCAAAAACGTGGGTATTGAGGTTATGTTTGGTTTTATTGTTACGTTAAAAATTTGGTATAGAGGTTATGTTATGTTTTGATAGACGGACCTTCAGAACGTTATGCGCTTGAGGGATGCATTAAAAGGCCGTGCACGAGTAATGGTCAGAGCACTGCTCTCTAGCTCTGTTAACGTTTCAGCAATTATGGATACCTTGCGAGAGGCATTTGGTCGACCAGATCAGCTCATAAGAAGCCAAATTTTGAAAGTCTAAACCCTACCACTGGTAGCAGAAGGTAAAATAGACTCAATGATTAATATTGCTAATCATGTGGTGAATATGACCACATTTCTAAAAAGTGTAAATGTAAATAATCACCTTAACAATCCGACATTGCTCAGTGAGCTAGTTGCAAAACTGCCAGCAAGTGTACGAGTGCAATGGACCGAAAGAAGTCTGCAAATAGGGTCATCTGTTTCGATAGCTGATTTCAGCACATGGTTGTGTGAGATGCGAAGATTGGCAAATATTGTTACAGACACTCCCCTTTGTGTATGTTGCTCAAACAAATAACCGCAGATTAACCAATAACAGTGGCAACTCTGCAGAAAATAGAAAATATGCTTGTATGACTATTTCCCCATCCCTATGTACTGTTTACGGTGGCGAATGTAAATAAATTTCAGCATGCACGACATATTTAGAGTCAAGCGTAGAAGAAGGCTGGAATATTGCATAAAGATAAAAGATATATTTCTTCTGTATGAAGAAAGGACACCAAGTCGCAAAATGCTTCTCCAAGAGAAAATGTGGAGTAGCAAAATGCGAAAAACGACATCATAGTCTTTTGCACAGCAATACACCGATCGCAAATGAATCTTCGTATAAAAATTCAAGTCACAACAGTAATCCAAACAAGTATTCCCAGGGTACAGCAGCTCCATCTGATGAACCCAAATCACTTCAACATTTTAACTGTTATGCCGACAATTATAATCAAACCACATTATTTCAGATCGTACCAGTTAAATTGTACAGCAAAAAGGGGTGCTGCAAGTATATATTTATATGCATTTGTAGACGATGGCGCAAACGTTTCAATAATCGATGAATATATTGCGAAACATCTGCGGTTAGAAGGACCAGCAGATACCCTGGAACTACAATGGCTCGACAACAAAACAGTCAGACAATTTTCACGTCGTGTATCTATAAAGATTAGCAGAAGATGCAAAAAATGTACGACATGCACAATGTTTACACATCATCAAGTCTCGCTCTGCCGGAGCAAACATTGGACTTAAATCGTATAACAACGAATGAGCGAAATGACCACTTAACAGGTTTGCACATAAATAACTACTTTCGATCTCGAACAAAATTGATTATTAGTATTGCTCATGCGCATTTGACGGTTCCCATTGAGATCCCAAAGATACCAAAATACCAAGGTCCTATTGCCATACAAACAAAAATTGGTTGGATCGTATATGGAGTGACTGACGATTCCAGGAACGTCAATATAAAGCGGGTGCTGCATGTCCACTGAAACTCGAACAGTTTACAAGAAATGCACAAGATAATGGAAGATTATTTTAACGTCGAAACGTTTGGGATAAAACCGAGTACACTCATAGCTGAAGATGAAGAGAGAGCGTTATCTATCCTTAAAACGACCACCAAGAAAATAGGTGAACGTTATGAATCTGGTCTTTTGTGGAAAATGGACTATCCTCCCTTCCCAGATAGTTACGACATGGCGTTGAAACGCTTGAAGATAGTTGAAAAGAAATTGGCTCGTAATACAGAATACGCAAATGAATATATACAAAAGATAAAGGATTACATGGGAAAGGGATACGCAAGAAAATTAGAAGAAAATGAAGTAAAATAATTTCAGATAAACGTTTTATCTTCCTCATTTCGGTGTGAGAAGCCAACATAAAAAGGGTATTAGGCTCGTGTTCGACGCTGCCGCAGAAATTGGTAATACCTCATTAAATGATGCATTATTGCCTGGTCCAGATTTGAATAAACCAGTAATCACTCTTTTATTTAAATTTAGAGAGGCTCCTATTGCTATTTGTGGAGACATAAAAGAGATGTTCCACCAAATAGCCACCATCGAAGCAGACAAAATGAGCCGGACGACATCGTCCAAAAAAATCATCATCAAAATCTCGTGTCGACGAAGTTCAACACCTTACTACAGTTAATTAATTGCGATCTTGAATCGATCGAAAATACAGTGAGATACCAACGTCTCAGTGAATTAACAACGATCTTGAAAAATCTGCGAAATATCCTCAGTTCAATAAATTATCAGTGATCTCAAAAACCCAGTGAGGTACCAATGACTCAGTAAACCATCCGTGATCTCGACACGTCTGAGATATCAACGTCTCAGTGAATTAACAACGATCTTAAAACTTGAGGGCGTATGGAGCGGAGACGGTCGCACAACACGGGATCCCAGTGACCTGCCGAAGGCGCTGGCGGTGGATTTTCCAACGAGGGAACGCAACCTGATTGGCCTAGGGTGCGTAAACACCCCACGCGTGATGGACCACAATCTGCGGGAAATAATTGAGCAACATTCTTACCCTGACGTTATCAACAAGGTGAGCGACAATCCTATCCTGACGTTATCAACAAGGTGAGGAAATGGTCAGTGAGGTGTAATGGTGGCGACGACACTTTGGCCTTCGTGGAACGGATGTAGGAGCTCGCAGAGACATATATCCTCGACTGCTACCTGTTGCCACGCGCGATGCCAGAGTTCCTGGATGGGAAAGCCTTGCTCTGGTATCGAAATAATAATAGTCATTGGCGGTCCTAGGAAACCTTCAAACGTGACTTTTTGGATTTATTTTCGCTGGGACAATTTTTCGAGAGAATCGTCGATGAGATTCGTAGGAGAAGGCAGCGAGAAAACGAAAACGTTAGGGACTACTTTATCGCAACCAAAATCTGATGACACACACGAGATACACAGAGTCAAAAAAGCTGAAACGAATCTACAAAAAGTCGGCGTTTGTCATCGAAATCAACGAATAGGAGTGTCATCGAAAGCAACGAAGAGAAGTTGTCATCACTATCAACAGGTTATCGAAGTTCTAACGTTTGCGGGAGTAACGCAGTGACAGCCGAAGAGGAAGTAAGGTCCAATACAAAGGAATAACCATATATACCAATTAAGAGTCATAGCCATGTGCATACAAGTTTTATAAATTTTATATTGTAAAGAACGTTTAAATAAAGTATATTGAAGTTATTTCCGATTACTTTTCCTCGGTCGCTGAGTCGAATAAATAACAATTTTATTCCTTTTGACAATAGTAAGCGGGAAAAACGCACTCTCATTCCGTATTGAGAGCAAGAACGTGGGTATTGAGGTTATGTTAAATTTGGTTTTATTGTTACTTCAAACGTGACTTTTTGGATTTATTTTCGCTGGGACAATTTTTCGAGAGAATCGACGACGAGATTCATAGGAGAAGGCAGCGAGAAAACGAAAACTTTAGGGACTACTTTATCGCAACCAAAATCTGATGACACACACGAGATACACGGAGTCAGAAACGATTCTACAAAAAGTCGGCGTTTGTCATCGAAATCAGCGAATAGGAGTGTCATCGAAAGCAACGAAGAGAAGTTGTCATCACTATCAACAGGTTATCGAAGTTCTAACATTTGCGGGAGTAACGCAGTGACAGCCGAAGAGGAAGTAAGGTCCAATACAAAGGAATAACCATATATACCAATTAAGAGTCATAGCCATGTGCATACAAGTTTTATAAATTTTATATTGTAAAGAACGTTTAAATAAAGTATATTGAAGTTATTTCCGATTACTTTTCCTCGGTCGCTGAGTCGAATAAATAACAATTTTATTCCTTTTGACAATAGTAAGCCGGAAAACCCACTCTCATTCCGTATTGAGAGCAAAAACGTGGGTATTGAGGTTATGTTAAATTTGGTTTTATTGTTACTTCAAACGTGACTTTTTGGATTTATTTTCGCTGGGACAATTTTTCGAGAGAATCGATGACGAGATTCGTAGGAGAAGGCAGCGAGAAAACGAAAACTTTAGGGACTACTTTATCGCAACCAAAATCTGATGACACACACGAGATACACGGAGTCAGAAAAGCTGAAACGATTCTACAAAAAGTCGGCGTTTGTCATCGAAATCAACGAATAGGAGTGTCATCGAAAGCAACGAAGAGAAGTTGTCATCACTATCAACAGGTTATCGAAGTTCTAACATTTGCGGGAGTAACGCAGTGACAGCCGAAGAGGAAGTAAGGTCCAATACAAAGGAATAACCATATATACCAATTAAGAGTCATAGCCATGTGCATACAAGTTTTATAAATTTTATATTGTAAAGAACGTTTAAATAAAGTATATTGAAGTTATTTCCGATTACTTTTCCTCGGTCGCTGAGTCGAATAAATAACAATTTTATTCCTTTTGACAATAGTAAGCGGGAAAAACGCACTCTCATTCCGTATTGAGAGCAAAAACGTGGGTATTGAGGTTATGTTAAATTTGGTTTTATTGTTACTTCAAACGTGACTTTTTGGATTTATTTTCGCTGGGACAATTTTTCGAGAGAATCGACGACGAGATTCGTAGGAGAAGGCAGCGAGAAAACGAAAACTTTAGGGACTACTTTATCGCAACCAAAATCTGATGACACACACGAGATACACGGAGTCAGAAAAGCTGAAACGAATCTACAAAAAGTCGGCGTTTGTCATCGAAATCAACGAATAGGAGTGTCATCGAAAGCAACGAAGAGAAGTTGTCATCACTATCAACAGGTTATCGAAGTTCTAACATTTGCGGGAGTAACGCAGTGACAGCCGAAGAGGAAGTAAGGTCCAATACAAAGGAATAACCATATATACCAATTAAGAGTCATAGCCATGTGCAGACAAGTTTTATAAATTTTATATTGTAAAGAACGTTTAAATAAAGTATATTGAAGTTATTTCCGATTACTTTTCCTCGGTCGCTGAGCCGAATAAATAACAATTTTATTCCTTTTGACAATAGTAAGCGGGAAAAACGCGCTCTCATTCCGTATTGAGAGCAAAAACGTGGGTATTGAGGTTATGTTAAATTTGGTTTTATTGTTACGTTAAAAATTTGGTATAGAGGTTATGTTATGTTTTGATAGACGGACCTTCAGAACGTTATGCGCTTGAGGGATGCATTAAAAGGCCGTGCACGAGTAATGGTCAAAGCACTGCTCTCTAGCTCTGTTAACGTTTCAGCAATTATGGATACCTTGCGAGAGGCATTTGGTCGACCAGATCAGCTCATAAGAAGCCAAATTTTGAAAGTCTAAACCCTACCACTGGTAGCAGAAGGTAAAATAGACTCAATGATTAATATTGCTAATCATGTGGTGAATATGACCACATTTTTAAAAAGTGTAAATGGAAATAATCACCTTAACAATCCGACATTGCTCAGTGAGCTAGTTGCAAAACTGCCAGCAAGTGCACGAGTGCAATGGACCGAAAGAAGTCTGCAAATAGGGTCATCTGTTTCGATAGCTGATTTCAGCACATGGTTGTGTGAGATGCGAAGATTGGCAAATATTGTTACAGACACTCCCCTTTGTGTATGTTGCTCAAACAAATAACCGCAGATTAACCAATAACAGTGGCAACTCTGCAGAAAATAGAAAATATGCTTGTATGACTATTTCCCCATCCCTATGTACTGTTTACGGTGGCGAATGTAAATAAATTTCAGCATGCACGACATATTTAGAGTCAAGCGTAGAAGAAGGCTGGAATATTGCATAAAGATAAAAGATATATTTCTTCTGTATGAAGAAAGGACACCAAGTCGCAAAATGCTTCTCCAAGAGAAAGTGTGGAGTAGCAAAATGCGAAAAACGACATCATAGTCTTTTGCACAGCAATACACCGATCGCAAATGAATCTTCGTATAAAAATTCAAGTCACAACAGTAATCCAAACAAGTATTCCCAGGGTACAGCGGCTCCATCTGGTGAACCCAAATCACTTCAACATTTTAACTGTTATGCCGACAATTATAATCAAACACACATTATTTCAGATCGTACCAGTTAAATTGTACAGCAAAAAGGGGTGCTGCAAGTATATATTTATATGCATTTGTAGACGATGGCGCAAACGTTTCAATAATCGATGAATATATTGCGAAACATCTGCGGTTAGAAGGACCAGCAGATACCCTGGAACTACAATGGCTCGACAACAAAACAGTCAGACAATTTTCACGTCGTGTATCTATAAAGATTAGCAGAAGATGCAAAAAATGTACGACATGCACAATGTTTACACATCATCAAGTCTCGCTCTGCCGGAGCAAACATTGGACTTAAATCGTATAACAACGAATGAGCGAAATGACCACTTAACAGGTTTGCACATAAATAACTACTTTCGATCTCGAACAAAATTGATTATTAGTATTGCTCATGCGCATTTGACGGATCCCATTGAGATCCCAAAGATACCAAAATACCAAGGTCCTATTGCCATACAAACAAAAATTGGTTGGATCGTATATGGAGTGACTGACGATTCCAGGAACGTCAATATAAAGCGGGTGCTGCATGTCCACCGAAACTCGAACAGTTTACAAGAAATGCACAAGATAATGGAAGATTATTTTAACGTCGAAACGTTTGGGATAAAACCGAGTACACTCATAGCTGAAGATGAAGAGAGAGCGTTATCTATCCTTAAAACGACCACCAAGAAAATAGGTGAACGTTATGAATCTGGTCTTTTGTGAAAAATGGACTATCCTCCCTTCCCAGATAGTTACGACATGGCGTTGAAACGCTTGAAGATAGTTGAAAAGAAATTGGCTCGTAATACAGAATACGCAAATGAATATATACAAAAGATAAAGGATTACATGGGAAAGGGATACGCAAGAAAATGAGAAGAAAATGAAGTAAAATAATTTCAGATAAACGTTTTATCTTCCTCATTTCGGTGTGAGAAGCCAACATAAAAAGGGTATTAGGCTCGTGTTCGACGCTGCCGCAGAAATTGGTAATACCTCATTAAATGATGCATTATTGCCTGGTCCAGATTTGAATAAACCAGTAATCACTCTTTTATTTAAATTTAGAGAGGCTCCTATTGCTATTTGTGGAGACATAAAAGAGATGTTCCACCAAATAGCCACCATCGAAGCAGACAAAATGAGCCGGACGACATCGTCCAAAAAAATCATCATCAAAATCTTGTGTCGAAGAAGTTCAACACCTTACTACAGTTAATTAATCGCGATCTTGAATCGATCGAAAATACAGTGAGATACCAACGTCTCAGTGAATTAACAACGATCTTGAAAAATCTGCGAAATATCCTCAGTTCAATAAATTATCAGTGATCTCAAAAACCCAGTGAGGTACCAATGACTCAGTAAACCATCCGTGATCTCGACACGTCTGAGATATCAACGTCTCAGTGAATTAACAACGATCTTAAAACTTGAGGGCGTATGGAGCGGAGACGGTCGCACAACACGGGATCCCAGTGACCTGCCGAAGGCGCTGGCGGTGGATTTTCCAACGAGGGAACGCAGCCTGATTGGCCTAGGGTGCGTAAACACCCCACGCGTGATGGACCACAATCTGCGGGAAATAATTGAGCGACATTCTTACCCTGACGTTATCAACAAGGTGAGCGACATTCTTATCCTGACGTTATCAACAAGGCGAGGAAATGGTCAGTGAGGTGTAATGGTGGCGACGACACTTTGGCCTTCGTGGAACGGATGTAGGAGCTCGCAGAGACATTATCCTCGACTGCTACCTGTTGCCACGCGCGATGCCAGAGTTCCTGGATGGGAAAGCCTTGCTCTGGTATCGAAATAATAATAGTCATTGGCGGTCCTAGGAAACCTTCAAACGTGACTTTTTGGATTTATTTTCGCTGGGACAATTTTTCGAGAGAATCGACGACGAGATTCGTAGGAGAAGGCAGCGAGAAAACGAAAACTTTAGGGACTACTTTATCGCAACCAAAATCTGATGAGATACACGGAGTCAGAAAAGCTGAAACGAATCTACAAAAAGTCGACGTTTGTCATCGAAATCAACGAATAGGAGTGTCATCGAAAGCAACGAAGAGAAGTTGTCATCACTATCAACAGGTTATCGAAATTCTAACATTTGCGGGAGTAACGCAGTGACAGCCGAAAAGGAAGTAAGGTCCAATACAAAGGAATAACTATATATACCAATTAAGAGTCATAGCCATGTGCATACAAGTTTTATAAATTTTATATTGTAAAGAACGTTTAAATAAAGTATATTGAAGTTATTTCCGATTACTTTTCCTCGGTCGCTGAGTCGAATAAATAACAATTTTATTCCTTTTGACAATAGTAAGCGGGAAAAACGCGCTCTCATTCCGTATTGAGAGCAAAAATGTGGGTATTGAGGTTATGTTAAATTTGGTTTTATTGTTACGTTAAAAATTTGGTATAGAGGTTATGTTACGTTTTGATAGACGGGCCTTCAGAACGTTATGCGCTTGAGGGATGCATTAAAAGGCCGTGCACGAGTAATGGTCAAAGCACTGCTCTCTAGCTCTGTTAACGTTTCAGCAATTATGGAGACCTTGCGAGAGGCATTTGGTCGACCAGATCAGCTCATAAGAAGCCAAATTTTGAAAGTCCAAACCCTACCACTGGTAGCAGAAGGTAAAATAGACCCAATGATTAATATTGCTAATCATGTGATGAATATGACCACATTTCTAAAGAGTGTAAATGGAAATAATCATCTTAACAATCCGAGATTGCTCAGTGAGCTAGTTGCAAAACTGTCGGCAAGTGTACGAATGCAATGGACCGAAAGAAGTCTGCAAATACGGTCATCTGTTTCGATAGCTGATTTCAGCACATGGTTGTGTGAGATGCGAAGATTAGCAAATATTGTTACAGACTCACTCCCCTTTGTGTATGTTGCTCAAAAAAATAACCGCAGATTAACCAATAACAGTGGCAACTCTGCAGAAAATAGAAAATTCGCTTGTATGACTTGTAATGAAGTTTCTTGCCGGGGTATACTCAGTCTCGCCAGAGTCCCGTACCGAACACTTAAATAAAAAGCTTTCGGTTTTCTTTTGGCAGTTTTTCGACTATTTATTCACCGTCATTCAAAGTTTTATTTTTCGGCATTTTATTGCTAACAGTATTTCTTAAAACTAGTTCCTTTAGTTCTAACGTTCGCTGAATAGCATTCAGTCCGAAAAAATACAAAATCTATATACACAGAGTTCTAGAATACGAGGTTTTATGATTGTCGGTGTCAGCCACTACGAGATACTAGCATTTACTTTGATTCAGGATTGGCGTCCGCTTAAGAGCACTCAGCCAGGACGAGGTACTAAGATTTACTTGGAATTGGGATTGGCGTCCGCTTAAGAGCACTCAGCCAGGACAAGGTACTAAAATTTACTTGGAATCGGGATTGGCGTCCGCTTAAGAGCACTCAGCCAGGACAAGGTACTAAAATTTACTTGGAATCGGAATTGGCGTCCGCTTAAGAGCACTCAGCCAGGACAAGGTACTAAAATTTACTTCGAATTGGGATTGGCGTCCGCTTAAGAGCACTCAGCCACTACGAGGTACTAGAGGTTCAAGGTTCGACGACTTACCACTTGGAGCACGAGATTCCAAAAGAGATCGACTTCAGCGGGGTGGGCCGTTTTATACACCGATCAAAACAACTCCGCTGCAGTCGTTGTTCTTGTGGACATTCTGGAATTTTCTAATGTGCATAGCGGCACACAATGTACTTGTTGTTGTTGTGCTTAGAAATATTTCTTGTGATTTTGTTGGTAGTTCTTGTTCACATTCCAGAATTTTTTAATCTGTATAGCGGCACACAACGTACTTATTGTTGTTGTGCTTATTTCTAGAAATAAATTCTTGTGATTTTGTTGGTAGCTTCCCACGCTCTAATTTAATTTTTGCTTGCTGGTTTCGTGTCTCAGTCTGTGTTGTAGTTGTTGTAAACAGTATTCCACCTGATTTTATTAGTAATTTCCCAAGGCTCTGCCTTAATTTTTGCTTGCTGGTTTCTCGTCTCGGTCTGTGTTGTAATTGTTGTAAAAAAAAGTATGTGGTTCATGTATTCTGTGTGACTGTGGTTTTTTTATCCCTTTGTTAGCAAGCGAGTTAATGTGGTTGTTGTTGTTATTGTTAGTTTTGCATATTTTCGCCTTTGCTACGTTGCCTTTTTTTCTTTTTATTGTTATTGATAGAATTTATTTCACCTGAAGTTGGGTCCGCAAAACCCAGGTCACCGCGTTTTCAGTTTACATTTACTAAAAACGGGCTCGGTAGGGATGCAGGCCAGGTTCTACACCCGGAGTTGTAAGGAAAAAAATATTTTTTTCTTACACTCCCCCTTTCTTTCGGATAGCTGGACGTGATCCGTTTAGGGGTCAGCGTCACGCGATAATCTCCCGACCAAAACTGAACCCTCTTGTTCTTCCGACCGCGGTCCAATAGGGCTGTATACCGCGTGAGGATGTCCCGTCGGACGTCGCCGTTGAGCCCTGCTGCGGCTGGTCCCTCTATTTCCCTCAGATCCTGGAAGATCCAGGTTTCCTTACCTCCCGGTTTCGCATTGATGGGTACTGCGGCTGTTGTCGTTTCCGGCTTATCTGGAGTCCTTACCTCCGCAACTAGGTCGTCGTAAAAGGTCCGTGTAACGGGGTCGAAATACAAGTTACAAATGATGGTTAGCGCCTCGAGTTCAGGGCTTGAAGACTTGGCGCGTTTTCCGGGTACAACTTCGTCTGCTGCCACGTACGGGATCTGGTTTCTCTTCTTCCCTTGTTCTATCGCCAGCTTCTTCAAAGTCTCGGCGATCTCTACACGTTTTGCAGGCATTTCCTCCAGGGGGAACCATTTGACCAAGTTTAGGTGATCGGGCCGGTAATCCTCAATCGGTTCCAGGAGGATTTTCTCAGCGTAGTGCAGCAGGAACACGCCGCAGTCTGTTTCGTTGGGCTGCTGTGGAATTGCTGGTACCACCAACGGTAGCTCTGATTCATTGTAGCTGCGAGGGACTTCATCTGGCTTGCGAGCTCGGTACTCCTCAACCAAATATTGCCTGATATTCTGGGCGACCGTGGTCCGTGGTCCAGGGCTGCAAGAGTCCTGCTGCAGAATGCACGGGATTTTGGCACCCCAGGTGCCGTCCGCCTTCGGTTTGTCCCTCATTCGGGGCCCGTTTACACCCGCGAAGCAGACCACCATCAGGAACCAGTGTTGGTCCTGATTCACCGGGATCAGGATGTGGTCCTTCATGAACACATCAACGCCTCGAGTCCAGCGTTTGACTGTCGCATGCCGTTCCCTTGGGGTGCCGACTCGGGTGCCGATCTTCCCGTAAAAATGGGTGTTGAAGATATAAACCGTCTGCCTCGGGGTCTCAGCCAGCTTCTCATGTGTAATGAATTGCAGCCAGATCTCCACCAGGGTGTCGTTCAGAAATCTTCCGGGTGCCAGACGTCGGAAGTCTTCCGCGTAGACATTTATGCCGCTTCGTCCACGTGGATACTGGACGAGAGGCCCCTCCTCGTCGATGTCACCGGACCCCCTATTGGACGAGGGTAACACCGACTCCTCCTGTTAAGCGTCCATCGAAACTCGACCGAATAGGTCAACACCTGCCCGACTGGACTGGTTGGGTCCATCGGCGGCGAGCTCAGCATCTATCCGGTCAAAATATTTTGTCATGTTGACTGCCATCGTTTACGGTGGGTTTGTTGAATGTGGTTAAATCTGGGGATGGAGGGTAATTAGTGATGTCGACACCACTATATATTGGACAACACGAGCTATGACTGTCACGACACATACTAGCTACTGTATGCGTCCGTCGTGTCTGTCAATTCTGTACTTCGGTCGAATGGTGATATTCTTTGAGCTCCCCAATGTGAGCCGTACGAGTTTTCGCATTTCCCTGGGAGTTGAGTTCGACGATGACTGGTGACGTGTATTCCTGGATCTGGTATGGCCCGTCGTATTTTGGAGCCAGCTTGGCGGTAAACTTGTCCACTGCTTTCGATAGGGGATGGCTTCTCAATAATACCCACTTCCTACTGCCGGGTTCCATTGTCTTCGCCGAAGGTTATAGTGTCGGGCTTAGTCCTTGGATGCTCGTTCGATGTTCCTCCTCACGATGTTGAATATCTCCTGCAGCCGGTTACCCTTGTGTTCGGGACTCTGTGGTGCTGACCCTGTACCTATGGTAACCTCATCGAAAAGCGATCCTGGAAGCCGCAGTTCTCGATCCTGGAAACCGCAGTTCTCCCTGTGTGAGGAAAGCGGGGCTGAAACCTGTCGTCTCCGATGCCATGCTGTTGATTGCCAAAGAAATTTCTGGGATCAACTTATCTCATTGGGTTTGCCTATTATCGGCCACTTGTGCAAGAATTCTTTTCACGTTTCGGTTGGCTCTTTCTGTTGGGTTCTCCGGGGGGGTATAAGGTGCTGTAAACTGTTGTCGGATTCCTAAGTCTCGAAGAAATCGCTGCAGTGTCCTACTATTGAATTGAACGCCGTTGTCCGTGACGAGAACTTTTGGAACTCCATACTCGCTAGAATCCTTTCTCGAAACGCCTTCTTCTCACTGTCTGCGGTTGCTTGTCTCAGTGGTACGATTTCGGTCCACTTGGAGAGTTTGTCAAAGAAAACTAGAATCATCGTGTTGCCGTGCTTGCTTCGGGGTAATGGTCCAACGAAGTCGGCACAGACGACTGACCAAGGCTCCTCTGGTAACTGTGTCAGCATTTTCCCGGCGGCTTTGCTCTGCAATGGTTTATATCGCTGACACGATTCACAGCAGCGCACCTGTTTTCTTATTGTAGTATCTGTTGGATATCCTGGTGACGGTTTTTCTAATGCCTGGATGTCCAGCGCTGGGATCATCGTGGTTTTCCTTAAGAACTCGGGCACGAAGATACCTCGGAACACAGAGCTTCCATGCGGCACAATCCTCGTCCTTTACTTGCCCTGGGATATGTCGATACAGTTGACCGTTTTCCATAGTATAATCGGCAAACTTCTTTGGATTCCTCTTAATTTCTGCTATCTTGGTTTCTATCCAGTTGCACTTTTCCCCGTTAGTCGTAACCGGTCTCAGTTTTTCTACTGGCTGTCTGGAAAGTGCGTCTGCGACCACGTTCCAATTGCCCTTGCGCTATTTCAGGTCGAACATGTATTGTTGTAACTCAAGCGCCCATCTTGCTATACGCCCTGAAGGATTTTCCAAAGAGTTCAACCACTTCAGTGAGAGGTGGTCTGTGACGACGCAGAACCTGTAGCCTTCTAAATACGGTCGCATTTTCCTGATTCCCCAAACGATCGCGAGGCACTCCTTTTCTGTCGCTGAGTAGTTGATTTCGGCCTTGTTTAAATGCCGGCTTGCGTAGGCGATGACCTTCTCTCCCTCATCGGTTTCTTGCGTGAGAACAGCTCCTAACCCGTGGTTGCTCGCGTCAGTCTGCAGCGTAAATGGTTTGGAAAAATCTGGGCACGCCAGTACTGGTGCCTTCGTGAGCTTTTCCTTGAGGTTCTCGAACGCCTGTTGTTGCTCGTCGGTCCATTGCCAGCGTTTGCCCTTCTTAAGAAGGCTGTTGAGTGGGACTACCAATTTAGCGAAGTCCGGTACGAAATGCCGGTACCAGGATGCTATCCAGAGGAATCGCCTAACGCCTCTGACATTTGTTGGGGCCGCCAGTTTCTGAATAGCCGCTACCTTGTCTGGATCTGTGTGAATTCCTCTGCGGCTCACGACGTGACCTAAATATTTCAAATCCGTCTGGAAAAACTCGCACTTCTCCTTGTTGATTTTAAAATTAGCCGCTCTTAAACGTCGAAATACTTCCTGTAAATTGTTCATGTGTTGTTCCAGCGTCTTTCCTATTACAATGATGTCGTCCAGGTAAGCAAACGCGTGTGGTTCCATCTCCGGTCCAATGACTTGGTCCAACGCCCTTTGGAACGTCGCGGGTGCCGAATGTAGGCCGAACGGCATAACTTTCCATTGAAAGAGTCCCCTTCCTGGTACTGTGAACGCGGTGTATTGCTTGCTTTCTGGACTCATGGGTATTTGCCACTAACCGTTCTTGAGATCAAGTGTACTAATGTATTGCGCGTCGCGGAGTCGATCTAGAATATGTTGTATCCTCGGAAGTGGGTATGCGTCAGGCACTGATTTTGCATTTAGCTGACGATAATCCACGCAAAGTCGCCATTGCCCATTCTTCTTTTTAACAAGAACCATTGGTGCACTGTAAGGGCTATGTGAGGGCTCGATGCAGCCTTTTTCCAGCAGCTCGTCTATCTCCTTGTTAATTATCGCTTGCATTGCAGGGTTCTTGGGGTAATACCAATGCTTTATTGGCCTATCATCTCTCATGACGATTTTATGGGTCGTTATGTTGGAAGGTCCTTCCAGCATCTCCAATTTCTCATGCTCTGTTTTTAGGAATTCGTTGATGATGTGTTGGTCTTCTTTTCGCGAGTTGCTGGTTTCTACGCCTGGTTCAGAGTGTTGTTCGTCCTCCACGGTTTTGCCTCAGGAACTTGGGCGCAATCCGTGTAAACTGTCGAGCAAATCGCTCGTTCCGCTTTCGAGTCTCCCAGCGTAATCGTCTCACCACCACAGCTAATAAAAGCTCCTATGCTTGTCAGGAAGTCCAAACCCAGGATCACATGGTCTGTCACATCCTGTAGAATCAGAAGTGGGAGCTTACACTCTGCAGTCCCCAAACGCACGCAGACTTCGACGGCTTCCTTCACGGTACGCACGGTGCCGTCAGCCATTTTGACCCGTACGTCCACCTCCATCAGCTTTCCGTCTGTCATCACAGCCGCCGCGTTGCTAATGAAGCTCCGCGAGGCTCCTGTGTCTAGAGTAGCTGTGACGAGTTCCCTTCCTAAGGCTACCTTGGCGTAAATCCGGTCTCGATTGTAGTTTAAGCACTTCGTGGGGTACGAGGAGAGTCTATCTTGTTCGGTGCCAGAAGCCCTCGACCCTGCTGGACACCCTTCGCGTTTCCCGAAGGTTTCTTGCAGCATTCAATTGTCCGGACCCCCTCCTTTCCACAAGTCCAACAGAAAAGTTTCCTTGAGTTTCGGCATTCTCTTTGAAAATGTCCGCTTTCGCCACATCTACTACAGACTGTTCGAAAGTCTCGCTGTTTTCCTGTGTTTTCTATGGTCATCATCCTGTGCGTCCCTGGTAATTGTCGGTGCTGAGTATGAATTTCTCGTGGAGGTTCGGGTTCCTTTCGTATGCCTTCAAAATCTTCAGCCAATTCAATGAGATCCTCCAACGCAGAGAAATCAGACCTCCTTATGTAAAGAAGATAATCCCTATGGCAAATTTTGTAAATCCTCTGTAGTTTTTGCTCCTCTGTATAGTTCACATGTCGCATTAATGTCTGCATGGCCAGTACATAGTCCTTGAACTTCTCGCGAGGCCCTTGGATCCTTTTCCTAATGTTGTCCTCCAGTTCTTCGAAATATCTCGATGGCAAGAAAAATTTCAGGAAATCGGTTTTAAACAATTCCCATCTTGACCAACTCCTATTGTTATTCCTGTACCAACAAAGAGCTTTGTCCTTCAGCAACTCCGGCATGGTTCGTGGCAGCATATGCTTAGGCAATTCATATGCCTCTGTGAGCTCCTCGACTCTCTCGATGAAGCCTATTGGGTCCCTACCACCGTCGTACCTACAAGACCATTTACGTACCTTGTCAATTACCTCAGAGTGGCATATCCTACTATGGGCCACACTCTCTGTCTCGCACCTCGCTGCTATGCAACCACCTGTTGACATGGAAACTTGATTGCCGGGGTTCATGTTAAGCATTTCTGTTGGATTTGCCCTCTGTTCGCTGTGTTTCGGAACCGCACCTTGCAATGATGGCGTCGCCGGTCGCGCACTTGGAGAAACACCGCGATTCCACTGCACTTCAAGTTCGCGTAACCTGTCGATCAACTCGTCGGTCAGATCAGGCGACATCATAAACCCGGAGAGCACTTTACGAAGTTCGTCGATCGTGCCTTTTGATTCCACACCGAATTCACGTAAAATCTCCTGCAGATTTTCTTTCGGAACATTATAAATCCACCGTTTACCCATTTCGATTTTCCGTTTATTTCGCGTAACTGTTTCCGCGTTATTTCTTTGCACGATGTTTTTCTATTTTGTTCCGTTTATTTCGCGTAACTGTTCCTTTGAAATACCGTGTTATTTTTTTTTTTTTTTGCAAAATGTTTTTTTTTTTTTTTGAATTCGCCGTTAGCACAGTTTAGCGTTCAATTATTTGTTCGATTTACCGTTCGCTTCGCGTAATGTTTATAATACCGTTTTTTCTAAAGTACCGTTTTTTTCGCGATTCAGCACTGCACTATAGTTTTTGATTTTTCTCGGAAACTATTGTCCCTGCTCGGGCGCCATTTTGTAACGAAGTTTCTTGCCGGGGTATACTCAGTCTCGCCAGAGTCCTGTACCGAACACTTAAATAAAAAGCTTTCGGTTTTCTTTTGACAGTTTTTCGACTATTTATTCACCGTAATTCAAAGCTTTATTTTTCGGTATTTTATTGCTAACAGTATTTCTTAAAACTAGTTCCTTTAGTTCTAACGTCCGCTGAATAGCACTCAGTCCGTAAAAATACAAAATCTATATACACAGAGTTCTAGAATACGAGGTTTTATGATTGTCGGCGTCAGCCACTACGAGATACTAGCATTTACTTTGATTCAGGATTGGCGTCCGCTTAAAAGCACTCAGCCAGGACGAGGAATTAAAAATTTACTTGGAATTGGGATTGGCGTCCGCTTAAGAGCACTCAGCCAAGACGAGGTACTAAGATTTACTTGGAATTGGGATTGGCGTCCGCTTAAGAGCACTCAGCCAGGACGAGGTACTAAAATTTACTTGGAATTGGGATTGACGTCCGCTTAAAAGCACTCAGCAAGGACGAGGTACTAAAATTTACTTGGAATTGGGATTGGCGTCCGCTTAAGAGCACTCATCCAGGACTATGTACTAAAATTTACTTGGAATCGGGATTGGCGTCCGCTTAAGAGCACTCAGCCAGGACGAGGTACTAAAATTTACTTCGAATTGGGATCGGCGTCCGCTTAAGAGCACTCAGCCAGGACGAGGTACTAAAATTTACTTGGAATTGGGATTGGCGTCCGCTTAAGAGCACTCATCCAGGACGAGGTACTAAAATTTACTTGGAATTGGGATTGGCGTCCGCTTAAGAGCACTCAGCCAGGACAAGGTACTAAAATTTACTTGGAATCGGGATTGGCGTCCGCTTAAGAGCACTCAGCCAGGACAAGGTATTAAAATTTACTTGGAATCGGGATTGGCGTCCGTTTAAGAGCACTCAGCCAGGACAAGGTACTAAAATTTACTTGGAATCGGGATTGGCGTCCGCTTAAGAGCACTCAGCCACTACGAGGTACTAGAGGTTCAAGGTTCGATGACTTACCACTTGGAGCACGAGATTCCAAAGAGATCGAATTCAGCGTGGTGGGCCCTTTTATCAACACAACTCCGCTGCAGTCGTTGTTCTTGTGCACATTCTGGAATTTTCTAATGTGCATAGCGGCACACAACGTACTTGTTGTTGTTGTGCTTATTTCTAGAAATAAATTCTTGTGATTTTGTTGGTAGCTTCCCACGCTCTAATTTAATTTTTGCTTGCTGGTTTCGTGTCTCAGTCTGTGTTGTAGTTGTTGTAAACAGCATTCCCCAACTGATTTTATTAGTAATTTCCCAAGGCTCTGCCTTAATTTTTGCTTGCTGGTTTCGTGTCTCGGTCTGTGTTGTAATTGTTGTAAAAAAAAGTATGTGGTTCATGTATTCTGTGTGACTGTGGTTTTTTTTATCCCTTTTTTAGCAAGCGAGTTAATGTGGTTGTTGTTGTTATTGTTAGTTTTGTATATTATCGCCTTTGCTACGTTGCCTTTTTTTCTTTTTATTGTTGTTGATAGAATTTATTCCACCTGAAGTTGGGTCCGCACAACCCAGGTTATCGCATTTTCAGTTTACGTTTGCTAAAAACGGGCTCGTTTGGGATGCAGGCCAGGTTCTACACCCGGAGTTGTAAGGAAAAAAATATTTTTTTCTTACAGACTATTTCCCCATCCCTATGTACTGTTTGCGGTGGCGAATGTAAATAAATTTCAGCATGCACGACATTTTTAGAGTCAAGCGTAGAAGAAGGCTGGAATATTGCATAAAGATAAAAGATATATTTCTTCTGTATGAAGAAAGGACACCAAGTCGCAAAATGCTTTTCTAAGAGAAAATGTGGAGTAGCAAAATGCGAAAAACGACATCATAGTCTTTTGCACAGCAATACACCGATCGCAAATGAATCTTCGTATAAAAATTCAAGTCACAACAGTAATCCAAACAAGTATTCCCAGGGTACAGCGGCTCCATCTGGTGAACCCAAATCACTTCAACATTTTAACTGTTACGCCGACAATTATAATCAAACCACATTATTTCAGATCGTACCAGTTAAATTGTACAGCAAAAAAGGGTGCTGCAAGTATATATTTATATGCATTTGTAGACGATGGCGCAAACGTTTCAATAATCGATGAAGATATTGCGAAACATCTGCGGTTAAAGGACCAGCAGATACCCTGGAACTACAATGGCTCGACAACAAAACAGTCAGACAATTTTCACGTCGTGTATCTATAAAGATTAGCAGAAGATGCAAAAAATGTACGACATGCACAATGTTTACACATCATCAAGTCTCGCTCTGCCGGAGCAAACATTGGACTTAAATCGTATAACAACGAATGAGCGAAATGACCACTTAACAGGTTTGCACATAAATAACTACTTTCGATCTCGAACAAAATTGATTATTAGTATTGCTCATGCGCATTTGACGGATCCCATTGAGATCCCAAAGATACCAAAATACCAAGGTCCTATTGCCATACAAACAAAAATTGGTTGGATCGTATATGGAGTGACTGACGATTCCAGGAACGTCAATATAAAGCGGGTGCTGCATGTCCACCGAAACTCGAACAGTTTACAAGAAATGCACAAGATAATGGAAGATTATTTTAACGTCGAAACGTTTGGGATAAAACCGAGTACACTCATAGCTGAAGATGAAGAGAGAGCGTTATCTATCCTTAAAACGACCACCAAGAAAATAGGTGAACGTTATGAATCTGGTCTTTTGTGGAAAATGGACTATCCTCCCTTCCCAGATAGTTACGACATGGCGTTGAAACGCTTGAAGATAGTTGAAAAGAAATTGAAATGAAATGAGAAGAAAATGAAGTAAAATAATTTCAGATAAACGTTTTATCTTCCTCATTTCGGTGTGAGAAGCCAACATAAAAAGGGTATTACCTCGTGTTCGACGCTGCCGCAGAAATTGGTAATACCTCATTAAATGATGCATTATTGCCTGGTCCAGATTTGAACAAACCAGTAATCACTCTTTTATTTAAATTTAGAGAGGCTCCTATTGCTATTTGTGGAGACATAAAGGAGATGTTCCACCAAATAGCCACCATCGAAGCAGACAAAATGAGCCGGACGACATCGTCCAAAAAAATCATCATCAAAATCTCGTGTCGACGAAGTTCAACACCTTACTACAGTTAATTAATCGCGATCTTGAATCGATCGAAAATATAGTGAGATACCAACGTCTCAGTGAATTAACAACGATCTTGAAAAATCTGCGAAATATCCTCAGTTCAATAAATTATCAGTGATCTCAAAAACGCAGTGAGGTACCAATGACTCAGTAAACCATCCGTGATCTCGACACGTCTGATATATCAACGTCTCAGTGAATTAACAACGATCTTAAAACTTGAGGGCGTATGGAGCGGAGACGGTCGCACAACACGGGATCCCAGTGACCTGCCGAAGGTGCTGGCGGTGGATTTTCCAACGAGGGAACGCAGCCTGATTGGCCTAGGGTGCGTAAACACCCCACGCGTGATGGACCACAATCTGCGGGAAATAATTGAGCGACATTCTTACCCTGACGTTATCAACAAGGTGAGCGACATTCTTATCCTGACGTTATCAGCAAGGTGAGGAAATGGTCAGTGAGGTGTAATGGTGGCGACGACACTTTGGCCTTCGTGGAACGGATGTAGGAGCTCGCAGAGACATATATCCTCGACTGCTACCTGTTGCCACGCGCGATGCCATGTATCGAAATAATAATAGTCATTGGCGGTCCTAGGAAACCTTCAAACGTGACTTTTTGGATTTATTTTCGCTGGGACAATTTTTCGAGAGAATCGACGACGAGATTCGTAGGAGAAGGCAGCGAGAAAACGAAAACTTTAGGGACTACTTTATCGCAACCAAAATCTGATGACACACACGAGATACACGGAGTCAGAAAAGCTGAAACGAATCTACAAAAAGTCGGCGTTTGTCATCGAAATCAACGAATAGGAGTGTCATCGAAAGCAACGAAGAGAAGTTGTCATCACTATCAACAGGTTATCGAAGTTCTAACATTTGCGAGAGTAACGCAGTGACAGCCGAAGAGGAAGTAAGGTCCAATACAAAGGAATAACCATATATACCAATTAAGAGTCATAGCCATGTGCATACAAGTTTTATAAATTTTATATTGTAAAGAACGTTTAAATAAAGTATATTGAAGTTATTTCCGATTACTTTTCCTCGGTCGCTGAGTCGAATAAATAACAATTTTATTCCTTTTGACAATAGTAAGCGGGAAAAACGCGCTCTCATTCCGTATTGAGAGCAAAAACGTGGGTATTGAGGTTATGTTAAATTTGGTTTTATTGTTACGTTAAAAATTTGGTATAGAGGTTATGTTACGTTTTAATAGACGGACCTTCAGAACGTTATGCGCTTGAGGGATGCATTAAAAGGCCGTGCACGAGTAATGGTCAAAGCACTGCTCTCTAGCTCTGTTAACGTTTCAGCAATTATGGAGACCTTGCGAGAGGCATTTGGTCGACCAGATCAGCTCATAAGAAGCCAAATTTTGAAAGTCCAAACCCTACCACCGGTAGCAGAAGGTAAAATAGACCCAATGATTAATATTGCTAGTCATGTGATGAATATGACCACATTTCTAAAGAGTGTAAATGGAAATAATCATCTTAACAATCCGAGATTGCTCAGTGAGCTAGTTGCAAAACTGTCAGCAAGTGTACGAATGCAATGGACCGAAAGAAGTCTGCAAATACGGTCATCTGTTTCGATAGCTGATTTCAGCACATGGTTGTGTGAGATGCGAAGATTGGCAAATATTGTTACAGACTCACTCCTCTTTGTGTATGTTGCTCAAAAAAATAACCGCAAATTAACCAACAACAGTGGCAACTGTGCAGAAAATAGAAAATATGCTTGTATGACTTGTAACGAAGTTTCTTGCCGGGGTATACTCAGTCTCGCCAGAGTCCCGTACCGAACACTTAAATAAAAAGCTTACGGTTTTCTTTTGACAGTTTTTCGACTATTTATTCACCGTCATTCAAAGTTTTATTTTTCGGCATTTTATTGCTAACAGTATTTCTTAAAACTAGTTCCTTTAGTTCTAACGTCCGCTGAATAGCATTCAGTCCGAAAAAACACAAAATCTATATACACAGAGTTCTAGAATACGAGGTTTTATGATTGTCGGTGTCAGCCACTACGAGATACTAGCATTTACTTTGATTCAGGATTGGCGTCCGCTTAAGAGCACTCAGCCAGGACGAGGTACTAAAATTTACTTGGAATTGGGATTGGCGTCCGCTTAAGAGCACTCAGCCAGGACAAGGTACTAAAATTTACTTGGAATCGGGATTGGCGTCCGTTTAAGAGCACTCAGCCAGGACAAGGTACTAAAATTTGCTTCGAATTGGGATTGGCGTCCGCTTAAGAGCACTCAGCCACTACGAGGTACTAGAGGTTTAAGGTTCGACGACTTACCACTTGGAGCACGAGATTCCAAAAGAGATCGAATTCAGTTGGGTGGGCCCTTTTATACACCGATCAAAACAACTCCGCTGCAGTCGTTGTTCTTGTGGACATTCTGGAATTTTCTAATGTGCATAGCGGCACACAATGTACTTGTTGTTGTTGTGCTTAGAAATATTTCTTGAGATTTTGTTGGTAGTTCTTGTTCACATTCCAGAATTTTTTAATCTGCATAGCGGCACACAACGTACTTATTGTTGTTGTGCTTATTTCTAGAAATAAATTCTTGTGATTTTGTTGGTAGCTTCCCACGCTCTAATTTAATTTTTGTTTGCGGGTTTCGTGTCTCAGTCTGTGTTGTAGTTGTTGTAAACAGTATTCCACCTGATTTTATTAGTAATTTCCCAAGGCTCTGCCTTAATTTTTGCTTGCTGGTTTCGCGTCTCGGTCTGTGTTGTAATTGTTGTAAAAAAAAGTATGTGGTTCACGTATTCTGTGTGACTGTGGTTTTTTTTATCCCTTTGCTAGCAAGCGAGTTAATGTGGTTGTTGTTGTTATTGTTAGTTTTGCATATTTTCGACTTTGCTACGTTGCCTTTTTTTCTTTTTATTGTTATTGATAGAATTTATTTCACCTGAAGTTGGGTCCGCAAAACCCAGGTCACCGCGTTTTCAGTTTACGTTTACTAAAAACGGGCTCGGTAGGGATGCAGGCCAGGTTCTACACCCGGAGTTGTAAGGAAAAAAATATTTTGTTCTTACACTCCCCCTTTCTTTCGGATAGCTGGACGTGATCCGTTTAGGGGTCAGCGTCACGCGATAATCTCCCGACCAAAACTGAACCCTCTTGTTCTTCCGACCGCGGTCCAATAGGGCTGTATACCGCGTGAGGATGTCCCGTCGGAGGTCGCCGTTGAGCCCTGCTGCGGCTGGTCCCTCTATTTCCCTCAGATCCTGGTAGATCCAGGTTTCCTTACCTCCCGGTTTCGCATTGATGGGTACTGCGGCTGTTGTCGTTTCCGGCTTATCTGGAGTCCTTACCTCCGCAACTAGGTCGTCGTAAAAGGTCCGTGTAACGGGGTCGAAATACACGTTACAAATTATTGTTAGCGCCTCGGGTTCAGGGCTTGAAGACTTGGCGCGTTTTCCGGGTACAACTTCGTCTGCTGCCACGTACGGGATCTGGTTTCTCTTCTTCCCTTGTTCTATCGCCAGCTTCTTCAAAGTCTCGGCGATCTCTACACGTTTTGCTGGTATTTCCTCCAGGGGGAACCATTTGACCAAGTTTAGGTGGTCGGGCCGGTAATCCTCAATCGGTTCCAGGAGGATTTTCTCAGCGTAGTGCAGCAGGAACACGCCGCAGTCTGTTCCGTTGGGCTGCTGCGGAATTGCTGGTACCACCAACGGTAGCTCTGATTCATTGTAGCTGCGAGGGACTTCATCTGGCTTGCGAGCTCGGTACTCCTCAACCAGATATTGCCTGATATTCTGGGCGACCGTGGTCCGTGGTCCAGGGCTGCAAGAGCCCTGCTGCAGAATTCACGGGATTTTGGCACCCCAGGTGCCGTCCGCCTTCGGTTCGTCCCTCATTCGGGGCCCGTTTACACCCGCGAAGCAGACCACCATCAGGAACCAGTGTTGGTCCTGATTCACCGGGATCAGGATGTGGTCCTTCATGAACACATCAACGCCTCGAGTCCAGCGTTTGACTGTCGCATGCCGTTCCCTTGGGGTGCCGACTCGGGTGCCGATCTTCCCGTAAAAATGGGTGTTGAAGATATAAACCGTCTGCCTCGGGGTCTCAGTCAGCTTCTCATGTGTAATGAATTGCAGCCAGATCTCCACCAGGGTGTCGTTCAGAAATCTTCCGGGTGCCAGACGTCGGAAGTCTTCCGCGTAGACATTTATGCCGCTTCGTCCACGTGGATACTGGACGAGAGGCCCCTCCTCGTCGATGCCACCGGACCCCCTATTGGACGAGGGTAACACCGACTCCTCCTTCCGGGTGCCAGACGTCGGAAGTCTTCCGCGTAGACATTTATGCGGCTTCGTCCACGTGGATACTGGACGAGAGGCCCCTCCTCGTCGATGCCACCGGACCCCCTATTGGACGAGGGTAACACCGACTCCTCCTGTTAAGCGTCCATCGAAACTCGACCGAATAGGTCAACACCTGCCCGACTGGACTGGTTGGGTCCATCGGCGGCGAGCTCAGCATCTATCCGGTCAAAATATTTTGTCATGTTGACTGCCATCGTTCACGGTGGGTTTGTTGAATGTGGTTAAATCTGGGGATGGAGCGTAATTAGTGACGTCGACACCATTATATATTGGACAACACGAGCTATGACTGTCACGACACATACTAGCTACTTTATGCGTCCGTCGTGTCTGTCAATTCTGTACTTCGGTCGAATGGTGATATTCTTTGAGCTCCCCAATGTGAGCCGTACGAGTTTTCGCATTTCCCTGGGAGTTGAGCTCGACGATGACTGGTGACGTGTATCCCTGGATCTGGTATGGCCCGTCGTATTTTGGAGCCAGCTTGGCGGTAAACTTGTCCACTGCTTTCGATAGCGGATGGCTTCTCAATAATACCCACTTCCTACTGCCCGGTTCCATTGTCTTCGCCGAAGGTTATAGTGTCGGGCTTAGTCCTTGGATGCTCGTTCGATGTTCCTCCTCACGATGTTGAATATCTCCTGCAGCCGGTTACCCTTGTGTTCGGGACTCTGTGGTGCTGACCCTGTACCTATGGTAACCTCATCGAAAAGCGATCCTGGAAGCCGCAGTTCTCGATCCTGGAAGCCGCAGTTCTCCCTGTGTGAGGAAAGCGGGGCTGAAACCTGTCGTCTCCGATGCCATGCTGTTGATTGCCAAAGAAATTTCTGGGATCAACTCATCTCATTGGGTTTGCCTATTATCGGCCACTTGTGCAAGAATTCTTTTCACGTTTCGGTTGGCTCTTTCCGTTGGGTTCTCCTGGGGGGTATAAGGTGCTGTAAACTGTTGTCGGATTCCTAAGTCTCGAAGAAATCGCTGCAGTGTCCTACTGTTGAATTGAACGCCGTTGTCCGTGACGAGAACTTTTGGAACTCCATACCTCGCTAGAATCCTTTCTCGAAACGCCTTCTTCTCACTGTCTGCGGTTGCTTGTCTCAGTGGTACGATTTCGGTCCACTTGGAGAATTTGTCAAAGAAAACTAGAATCATCGTGTTGCCGTGCTTGCTTCGGGGTAATGGTCCAACGAAGTCGGCACAGACGACTGACCAAGGCTCCTCTGGTAACTGTGTCAGCATTTTCCCGGCGGCTTTGCTCTGCAATGGTTTATATCGCTGACACGATTCACAGCAGCGCACCTGTTTTCTTATTGTAGTATCTGTTGGCTATCCTGCTGACGGTTTTTCTAATGCCTGGATGTCCAGCGCTGGGATCATCGTAGTTTTTCTTAAGAAATCGGGCACGAAGATACCTCGGAACACAGAGCTTCCATGCGGCACAATCCTCGTCGTTTACTTGCCCTGGGATATGTCGATACAGTTGACCGCTTTCCATAGTATAATCGGCAAACTTCTCTAGATTCCTCTTAATTTCTGCTATCTTGGTTTCTATCCAGTTGCACTTTTCCCCGTTAGTCGTAACCGGTCTCAGTTTTTCTATTGGCTGTCTGGAAAGTGCGTCTGCGACCACGTTCCAATTGCCCTTGCGGTATTTCAGGTCGAACATGTATTGTTGTAACTCAAGCGCCCATCTTGCTATACGCCCTGAAGGATTTTCCAAAGAGTTCAACCACTTCAGTGAGAGGTGGTCTGTGACGACGCAGAACCTGTAGCCTTCTAAATACGGTCGCATTTTCCTGATTCCCCAAACGATCGCGAGGCACTCCTTTTCTGTCGCTGAGTAGTTGATTTCGGCCTTGTTTAAATGCCGGCTTGCGTAGGCGATGACCTTCTCTCCCTCATCGGTTTCTTGCGTGAGAACAGCTCCTAACCCGTGGTTGCTCGCGTCAGTCTGCAGCGTAAATGGTTTGGAAAAATCTGGGCACGCCAGTACTGGTGCCTTCGTGAGCTTTTCCTTGAGGTTCTCGAACGCCTGTTATTGTTCGTCGGTCCATTGCCAGCGTTTGCCCTTCTTAAGAAGGCTGGTGAGTGGAACTACCAATTTGGCGAAGTCCGGTACGAACTGCCGTTACCAGGATGCTATCCAGAGGAATCGCCTAACGCCTCTGACATTTGTTGGGGCCGCCAGTTCCTGAATAACCGCTACCTTGTCTGGGTCTGTGTGAATTCCTCTGCGGCTCACGACGTGACCTAAATATTTCAAATCCGTCTGGAAAAACTCGCACTTCTTGTTGATTTTAAAATTAGCCGCTCTTAAACATCGAATACTTCCTGTAAATTGTTCATGTGTTGTTCCAGCGTCTTTCCTATTACAATGATGTCGTCCAGGTAAGCAAACGCGTGTGGTTCCATCTCCGGTCCAATGACTTGGTCCAATGCCCTTTGGAACGTCGCGGGTGCCGAATGTAGGCCGAACGGCATAACTTTCCATTGAAAGAGTCCCCTTCCTGGTACTGTGAACGCGGGGTATTGCTTGCTTTCTGGACTCATGGGTATTTGCCACTTTGAGATCAAGTGTACTAATGTATTGCGCGTCGCGGAGTCGATCTAGAATATGTTGTATCCTCGGAAGTGCGTATGCGTCAGGCACTGATCTTGCATTTAGCTGACGATAATCCACGCAAAGTCGCCATTGCCCATTCTTCTTTTTAACAAGAACCATTGGTGCACTGTAAGGGCTATGTGAGGGCTCGATGCAGCCTTTTTCCAGCAGCTCGTCTATCTCCTTGTTAATTATCGCTTGCATTGCAGGGTTCTTGGGGTAATACCAATGCTTTATTGGCCTATCATCTCTCATGACGATTTTATGGGTCGTTATGTTGGAAGGTCCTTCCAGCATCTCCAATTTCTCATGCTCTGTTTTTAGGAATTCGTTGATGATGTGTTGGTCTTCTTTTCGCGAGTTGTTGGTTTCTACGCCTGGTTCAGAGTGTTGTTCGTCCTCCACGTCAGTCTTCTCCAACGGTTTTGCCTCAGGAACTTGGGCGCAATCCGTGTAAACTATCGAGCAAATCGCTCGTTCGGCTTTCGAGTCTCCCAACGAAATCGTCTCACCACCACAGCTAATAAAAGCTCCTATGCTTGTCAGGAAGTCCAAACCCAGGATCACATGGTCTGTCACATCCTGTAGAATCAGAAGTGGGAGCTTACACTCTGCAGTCCCCAAACGCACGCAGACTTCGACGGCTTCCTTCACGGTACGCACGGTGCCGTCGGCCATTTTGACCCGTACGTCCACCTCCATCAGCTTTCCGTCTGTCATCACAGCCGCCGCGTTGCTAATGAAGCTCCGCGAGGCTCCTGTGTCTAGAGTAGCTGTGACGAGTTCCCTTCCTAAGGCTACCTTGGCGTAAATCCGGTCTCGATTGTAGTTTAAGCACTTCGTGGGGTACGAGGAGAGTCTATCTTGTTCGGTTCCAGAAGCCCTCGTCCCTGCTGGACACCCTTCGCGTTTCCCGAAGGTTTCTTGCAGCATTCAATTGTCCGGACCCCCTCCTTTCCACAAGTCCAACAGAAAAGTTTCCTTGAGTTTCGGCATTCTCTTTGAAAATGTCCGCTTTCGCCACATCTACTACAGACTGTTCGAAAGTCTCGCTGTTTTCCTGTGTTTTCTATGGTCATCATCCTGTGCGTCCCTGGTAATTGTCGGTGCTGAGTATGAATTTCTCGTGGAGGTTCGGGTTCCTTTCGTATGCCTTCAAAATCTTCAGCCAATTCAATGAGATCCTCCAACGCAGAGAAATCAGACCTCCTTATGTAAAGATGATAATCCCTATGGCAATTCTTGTAAATCCTCTGTAGTTTTTGCTCCTCTGTATAGTTCACATGTCGCATTAATGTCTGCATGGCCAGAACATAGTCCTTGAACTTCTCGCGAGGCCTTTGGATCCTTTTCCTAATGTTGTCCTCCAGTTCTTCGAAATATCTCAATGGCAAGAAGAATTTCAGGAAATCGGTTTTAAACAATTCCCATCTTGACCAGCTCCTATTGTTATTCCTGTACCAACAAAGAGCTTTGTCCTTCAGCAACTCCGGCATGGTTCGTGGCAGCATATGCTTGGGCAATTCATATGCCTCTGTGAGCTCCACGACTCTCTCGATGAAGCCTATTGGGTCCCTACCACCGTCGTACATACAAGACCATTTACGTACCTTGTCAATTACCTCAGAGTGGCATATCCTACTATGGGCCACAGTCTTTGTCTCGCACCTCGCTGCTATGCAACCACCTGCTGACATGGAAACTTGATTGCCGGGGTTGATGTTAAACACTTCTGTTGGATTTGCCCTCTGTTCGCTGTGTTTCGGAACCGCACCTTGCAATGATGGCGTCGCCGGTCGCGCACTTGGAGAAACACCGCGATTCCACTGCACTTCAAGTTCGCGTAACCTGTCGATCAACTCGTCGGTCAGATCAGGCGACATCATAAACCCGGAGAGCACTTTACGAAGTTCGTCGATCGTGCCTTTTGATTCCACACCGAATTCACGTAAAATCTCCTGCAGATTTTCTTTCGGAACATTATAAATCCACCGTTTACCCATTTCGATTTTCCGTTTATTTCGCGTAACTGTTTCCGCGTTATTTCTTTGCACGATGTTTTTCTATTTTGTTCCGTTTATTTCGCGTAACTGTTCCTTTGAAATACCGTGTTATTTTTTTTTTTTGCACAATGTTTTTTTTTTTAATTTGAATTCGCCGTTAGCACAGTTTAGCGTTCAATTATTTGTTCGATTTACCGTTCGCTTCGCGTAATGTTTATAATACCGTTTTTTCTAAAGTACCGTTTTTTTCGCGATTCAGCACTGCACTATAGTTTTTGATTTTTCTCGGAAACTATTGTCCCTGCTCGGGCGCCATTTTGTAACGAAGTTTCTTGCCGGGGTATACTCAGTCTCGCCAGAGTCCTGTACCGAACACTTAAATAAAAAGCTTTCGGTTTTCTTTTGACAGTTTTTCGACTATTTATTCACCGTAATTCAAAGCTTTATTTTTCGGTTTTTTATTGCTAACAGTATTTCTTAAAACTAGTTCCTTTAGTTCTAACGTCCGCTGAATAGCACTCAGTCCGTAAAAACACAAAATCTATATACACAGAGTTCTAGAATACGAGGTTTTATGATTGTCGGCGTCAGCCACTACGAGATACTAGCATTTACTTTGATTCAGGATTGGCGTCCGCTTAAAAGCACTCAGCCAGGACGAGGAATTAAAAATTTACTTGGAATTGGGATTGGCGTCCGCTTAAGAGCACTCAGCCAAGACGAGGTACTAAGATTTACTTGGAATTGGGATTGGCGTCCGCTTAAGAGCACTCAGCCAGGACGAGGTACTAAAATTTACTTGGAATTGGGATTGGCGTCCGCTTAAAAGCACTCAGCCAGGACGAGGTACTAAAATTTACTTGGAATTGGGATTGGCGTCCGCTTAAGAGCACTCATCCAGGACTATGTACTAAAATTTACTTGGAATCGGGATTGGCGTCCGCTTAAGAGCACTCAGCCAGGACGAGGTACTAAAATTTACTTCGAATTGGGATCGGCGTCCGCTTAAGAGCACTCAGCCAGGACGAGGTACTAAAATTTACTTGGAATTGGGATTGGCGTCCGCTTAAGAGCACTCAGCCAGGACGAGGTACTAAAATTTACTTGGAATTGGGAATTTCGTCCGCTTAAGAGCACTCAGCCAGGACAAGGTACTAAAATTTACTTGGAATCGGGATTGGCGTCCGCTTAAGAGCACTCAGCCAGGACAAGGTACTAAAATTTACTTGGAATCGGGATTGGCGTCCGTTTAAGAGCACTCAGCCAGGACAAGGTACTAAAATTTACTTGGAATCGGGATTGGCGTCCGCTTAAGAGCACTCAGCCACTACGAGGTACTAGAGGTTCAAGGTTCGATGACTTACCACTTGGAGCACGAGATTCCAAAGAGATCGAATTCAGCGTGGTGGGCCCTTTTATCAACACAACTCCGCTGCAGTCGTTGTTCTTGTGCACATTCTGGAATTTTCTAATGTGCATAGCGGCACACAATGTACTTGTTGTTGTTGTGCTTATTTCGAGAAATATTTCTTGTGATTTTGTTGGTAGTTCTTGTTCACATTCCAGAATTTTCTTATCTGCATAGCGGCACACAACGTACTTGTTGTTGTTGTGCTTATTTCTAGAAATAAATTCTTGTGATTTTGTTGGTAGCTTCCCACGCTCTAATTTAATTTTTGCTTGCTGGTTTCGTGTCTCAGTCTGTGTTGTAGTTGTTGTAAACAGCATTCCCCAACTGATTTTATTAGTAATTTCCCAAGGCTCTGCCTTAATTTTTGCTTGCTGGTTTCGCGTCTCGGTCTGTGTTGTAATTGTTGTAAAAAAAAGTATGTGGTTCATGTATTCTGTGTGACTGTGGTTTTTTTTATCCCTTTTTTAGCAAGCGAGTTAATGTGGTTGTTGTTGTTATTGTTAGTTTTGTATATTATCGCCTTTGCTACGTTGCCTTTTTTCTTTTTATTGTTGTTGATAGAATTTATTCCACCTGAAGTTGGGTCCGCACAACCCAGGTTACCGCATTTTCAGTTTACGTTTACTAAAAACGGGCTCGTTTGGGATGCAGGCCAGGTTCTACACCCGGAGTTGTAAGGAAAAAAATATTTTTTTCTTACAGACTATTTCCCCATCCCTATGTACTGTTTGCGGTGGCGAATGTAAATAAATTTCAGCATGCACGACACTTTTAGAGTCAAGCGTAGAAGAAGGCTGGAATATTGCATAAAGATAAAAGATATATTTCTTCTGTATGAAGAAAGGACAAAATGCGAAAAACGACATCATAGTCTTTTGCACAGCAATACACCGATCGCAAATGAATCTTCGTATAAAAATTCAAGTCACAACAGTAATCCAAACAAGTATTCCCAGGGTACAGCGGCTCCATCTGGTGAACCCAAATCACTTCAACATTTTAACTGTTACGCCGACAATTATAATCAAACCACATTATTTCAGATCGTACCAGTTAAATTGTACAGCAAAAAAGGGTGCTGCAAGTATATATTTATATGCATTTGTAGACGATGGCGCAAACGTTTCAATAATCGATGAAGATATTGCGAAACATCTGCGGTTAGAAGGACCAGCAGATACCCTGGAACTACAATGGCTCGACAACAAAACAGTCAGACAATTTTCACGTCGTGTATCTATAAAGATTAGCAGAAGATGCAAAAAATGTACGACATGCACAATGTTTACACATCATCAAGTCTCGCTCTGCCGGAGCAAACATTGGACTTAAATCGTATAACAACGAATGAGCGAAATGACCACTTAACAGGTTTGCACATAAATAACTACTTTCGATCTCGAACAAAATTGATTGCTCGAACAAATGTATTGCTCATGCGCATTTGACGGATCCCATTGAGATCCCAAAGATACCAAAATACCAAGGTCCTATTGCCATACAAACAAAAATTGGTTGGATCGTATATGGAGTGACTGACGATTCCAGGAACGTCAATATAAAGCGGGTGCTGCATGTCCACCGAAACTCGAACAGTTTACAAGAAATGCACAAGATAATGGAAGATTATTTTAACGTCGAAACGTTTGGGATAAAACCGAGTACACTCATAGCTGAAGATGAAGAGAGAGCGTTATCTATCCTTAAAACGACCACCAAGAAAATAGGTGAACGTTATGAATCTGGTCTTTTGTGGAAAAAGGACTATCCTCCCTTCCCAGATAGTTACGACATGGCGTTGAAACGCTTGAAGATAGTTGAAAAGAAATTGGCTCGTAATACAGAATACGCAAATGAATATATACAAAAGATAAAGGATTACATGGGAAAGGGATACGCAAGAAAATTAGAAGAAAATGAAGTAAAATAATTTCAGATAAACGTTTTATCTTCCTCATTTCGGTGTGAGAAGCCAACATAAAAAGGGTATTAGGCTCGTGTTCGACGCTGCCGCAGAAATTGGTAATACCTCATTAAATGATGCATTATTGCCTGGTCCAGATTTGAATAACCCAGTAATCACTCTTTTATTTGAATTTAGAGAGGCTCCTATTGCTATTTGTGGAGACATAAAAGAGATATTCCACCAAATAGCCACCATCGAAGCAGACAAAATGAGCCGGACGACATCGTCCAAAAAAATCATCATCAAAATCTCGTGTCGACGAAGTTCAACACCATACTACAGTTAATTAATCGCGATCTTGAATCTATCGAAAATACAGTGAGATACCAACGTCTCAGTTATTAACAACGATCTTGAAAAATCTGCGAAATATCCTCAGTTCAATAAATTATCAGTGATCTCAAAAACGCAGTGAGGTACCAATGACTCGGTAAACCATCCGTGATCTCGACACGTCTGATATATCAACGTCTCAGTGAATTAACAACGATCTTAAAACTTGAGGGCGTATGGAGCGGAGACGGTCGCACAACACGGGATCCCAGTGACCTGCCGAAGGCGCTGGCGGTGGATTTTCCAACAAGGGAACGCAGCCTGATTGGCCTAGGGTGCGTAAACACCCCACGCGTGATGGACCACAATCTGCGGGAAATAATTGAGCGACATTCTTACCCTGACGTTATCAACAAGGTGAGCGACATTCTTATCCTGACGTTATCAGCAAGGTGAGGAAATGGCCAGTGAGGTGTAATGGTGGCGACGACACTTTGGCCTTCGTGGAACGGATGTAGGAGCTCGCAGAGACATATATCCTCGACTGCTACCTGTTGCCACGCGCGATGCCAGAGTTCCTGGATGGGAAAGCCTTGCTCTGGTATCGAAATAATAATAGTCATTGGCGGTCCTAGGAAACCCTCAAACGTGACTTTTTGGATTTATTTTCGCTGGGACTTTTTTTCGAGAGAACTGACGACGAGATTCGTAGGAGAAGGCAGCGAGAAAACGAAAACTTTAGGGACTACTTTATCGCAACCAAAATCTGATGACACACACGAGATACACGGAGTCAGAAAAGCTGAAACGAATCTACAAAAAGTCGGCGTTTGTCATCGAAATCAACGAATAGGAGTGTCATCGAAAGCAACGAAGAGAAGTTGTCATCACTATCAACAGGTTATCGAAGTTCTAACATTTGCGGGAGTAACGCAGTGACAGCCGAAGAGGAAGTAAGGTCCAATACAAAGGAATAACCATATATACCAATTAAAAGTCATAGCCATGTGCATACAAGTTTTATAAATTTTATATTGTAAAGAACGTTATATTGAAGTTATTTCCGATTACTTTTCCTCGGTCGCTGAGTCGAATAAATAACAATTTTATTCCTTTTGACAATAGTAAGCGGGAAAAACGCGCTCTCATTCCGTATTGAGAGCAAAAACGTGGGTATTGAGGTTATGTTAAATTTGGTTTTATTGTTACTTCAAACGTGACTTTTTGGATTTATTTTCGCTGGGACAATTCTTCGAGAGAATCGACGACGAGATTCGTAGGAGAAGGCAGCGAGAAAACGAAAACTTTAGGGACTACTTTATCGCAACCAAAATCTGATGAGATACACGGAGTCAGAAAAGCTGAAACGAATCTACAAAAAGTCGGCGTTTGTCATCGAAATCAACGAATAGGAGTGTCATCGAAAGCAACGAAGAGAAGTTGTCATCACTATCAACAGGTTATCGAAGTTCTAACATTTGCGGGAGTAACGCAGTGACAGCCGAAGAGGAAGTAAGGTCCAATACAAAGGAATAACCATATATACCAATTAAGAGTCATAGCCATGTGCATACAAGTTTTATAAATTTTATATTGTAAAGAACGTTTAAATAAAGTATATTGAAGTTATTTCCGATTACTTTTCCTCGGTCGCTGAGTCGAATAAATAACAATTTTATTCCTTTTGACAATAGTAAGCGGGAAAAACGCACTCTCATTCCGTATTGAGAGCAAAAACGTGGGTATTGAGGTTATGTTAAATTTGGTTTTATTGTTACTTCAAACGTGACTTTTTGGATTTATTTTCGCTGGGACAATATTTCGAGAGAATCGACGACGAGATTCGTAGGAGAAGGCAGCGAGAAAACGAAAACTTTAGGGACTACTTTATCGCAACCAAAATCTGATGAGATACACGGAGTCAGAAAAGCTGAAACGAATCTACAAAAAGTCGGCGTTTGTCATCGAAATCAACGAATAGGAGTGTCATCGAAAGCAACGAAGAGAAGTTGTCATCACTATCAACAGGTTATCGAAGTTCTAACATTTGCGGGAGTAACGCAGTGACAGCCGAAGAGGAAGTAAGGTCCAATACAAAGGAATAACCATATATACCAATTAAGAGTCATAGCCATGTGCATACAAGTTTTATAAATTTTATATTGTAAAGAACGTTTAAATAAAGTATATTGAAGTTATTTCCGATTACTTTTCCTCGGTCGCTGAGTCGAATAAATAACAATTTTATTCCTTTTGACAATAGTAAGCGGGAAAAACGCGCTCTCATTCCGTATTGAGAGCAAAAACGTGGGTATTGAGGTTATGTTAAATTTGGTTTTATTGTTACGTTAAAAATTTGGTATAGAGGTTATGTTACGTTTTAATAGACGGACCTTCAGAACGTTATGCGCTTGAGGGATGCATTAAAAGGCCGTGCACGAGTAATGGTCAAAGCACTGCTCTCTAGCTCTGTTAACGTTTCAGCAATTATGGAGACCTTGCGAGAGGCATTTGGTCGACCAGATCAGCTCATAAGAAGCCAAATTTTGAAAGTCCAAACCCTACCACCGGTAGCAGAAGGTAAAATAGACCCAATGATTAATATTGCTAGTCATGTGATGAATATGACCACATTTCTAAAGAGTGTAAATGGAAATAATCATCTTAACAATCCGAGATTGCTCAGTGAGCTAGTTGCAAAACTGTCAGCAAGTGTACGAATGCAATGGACCGAAAGAAGTCTGCAAATACGGTCATCTGTTTCGATAGCTGATTTCAGCACATGGTTGTGTGAGATGCGAAGATTGGCAAATATTGTTACAGACTCACTCCTCTTTGTGTATGTTGCTCAAAAAAATAAACGCAAATTAACCAACAACAGTGGCAACTCTGCAGAAAATAGAAAATATGCTTGTATGACTTGTAACGAAGTTTCTTGCCGGGGTATACTCAGTCTCGCCAGAGTCCCGTACCGAACACTTAAATAAAAAGCTTACGGTTTTCTTTTGACAGTTTTTCGACTATTTATTCACCGTCATTCAAAGTTTTATTTTTCGGCATTTTATTGCTAACAGTATTTCTTAAAACTAGTTCCTTTAGTTCTAACGTCCGCTGAATAGCATTCAGTCCGAAAAAACACAAAATCTATATACACAGAGTTCTAGAATACGAGGTTTTATGATTGTCGGTGTCAGCCACTACGAGATACTAGCATTTACTTTGATTCAGGATTGGCGTCCGCTTAAGAGCACTCAGCCAGGACGAGGTACTAAAATTTACTTGGAATTGGGATTGGCGTCCGCTTAAGAGCACTCAGCCAGGACAAGGTACTAAAATTTACTTGGAATCGGGATTGGCGTCCGTTTAAGAGCACTCAGCCAGGACAAGGTACTAAAATTTGCTTCGAATTGGGATTGGCGTCCGCTTAAGAGCACTCAGCCACTACGAGGTACTAGAGGTTTAAGGTTCGACGACTTACCACTTGGAGCACGAGATTCCAAAAGAGATCGAATTCAGTTGGGTGGGCCCTTTTATACACCGATCAAAACAACTCCGCTGCAGTCGTTGTTCTTGTGGACATTCTGGAATTTTCTAATGTGCATAGCGGCACACAATGTACTTGTTGTTGTTGTGCTTAGAAATATTTCTTGTGATTTTGTTGGTAGTTCTTGTTCACATTCCAGAATTTTTTAATCTGCATAGCGGCACACAACGTACTTATTGTTGTTGTGCTTATTTCTAGAAATAAATTCTTGTGATTTTGTTGGTAGCTTCCCACGCTCTAATTTAATTTTTGCTTGCTGGTTTCGTGTCTCAGTCTGTGTTGTAGTTGTTGTAAACAGTATTCCACCTGATTTTATTAGTAATTTCCCAAGGCTCTGCCTTAATTTTTGCTTGCTGGTTTCGCGTCTCGGTCTGTGTTGTAATTGTTGTAAAAAAAAGTATGTGGTTCACGTATTCTGTGTGACTGTGGTTTTTTTTATCCCTTTGCTAGCAAGCGAGTTAATGTGGTTGTTGTTGTTATTGTTAGTTTTGCATATTTTCGCCTTTGCTACGTTGCCTTTTTTTCTTTTTATTGTTATTGATAGAATTTATTTCACCTGAAGTTGGGTCCGCAAAACCCAGGTCACCGCGTTTTCAGTTTACGTTTACTAAAAACGGGCTCGGTAGGGATGCAGGCCAGGTTCTACACCCGGAGTTGTAAGAAAAAAAAATATTTTTTCTTACACTCCCCCTTTCTTTCGGATAGCTGGACGTGATCCGTTTAGGGGTCAGCGTCACGCGATAATCTCCCGACCAAAACTGAACCCTCTTGTTCTTCCGACCGCGGTCCAATAGGGCTGTATACCGCGTGAGGATGTCCCGTCGGACGTCGCCGTTGAACCCTGCTGCGGCTGGTCCCTCTATTTCCCTCAGATCCTGGTAGATCCAGGTTTCCTTACCTCCCGGTTTCGCATTGATGGGTACTGCGGCTGTTGTCGTTTCCGGCTTATCTGGAGTCCTTACCTCCGCAACTAGGTCGTCGTAAAAGGTCCGTGTAACGGGGTCGAAATACAGGTTACAAATTATTGTTAGCGCCTCGGGTTCAGGGCTTGAAGACTTGGCGCGTTTTCCGGGTACAACTTCGTCTGCTGCCACGTACGGGATCTGGTTTCTCTTCTTCCCTTGTTCTATCGCCAGCTTCTTCAAAGTCTCGGCGATCTCTACACGTTTTGCTGGTATTTCCTCCAGGGGGAACCATTTGACCAAGTTTAGGTGGTCGGGCCGGTAATCCTCAATCGGTTCCAGGAGGATTTTCTCAGCGTAGTGCAGCAGGAACACGCCGCAGTCTGTTCCGTTGGGCTGCTGCGGAATTGCTGGTACCACCAACGGTAGCTCTGATTCATTGTAGCTGCGAGGGACTTCATCTGGCTTGCGAGCTCGGTACTCCTCAACCGGATATTGCCTGATATTCTGGGCGACCGTGGTCCGTGGTCCAGGGCTGCAAGAGCCCTGCTGCAGAATTCACGGGATTTTGGCACCCCAGGTGCCGTCCGCCTTCGGTTCGTCCCTCATTCGGGGCCCGTTTACACCCGCGAAGCAGACCACCATCAGGAACCAGTGTTGGTCCTGATTCACCGGGATCAGGATGTGGTCCTTCATGAACACATCAACGCCTCGAGTCCAGCGTTTGACTGTCGCATGCCGTTCCCTTGGGGTGCCGACTCGGGTGCCGATCTTCCCGTAAAAATGGGTGTTGAAGATATAAACCGTCTGCCTCGGGGTCTCAGTCAGCTTCTCATGTGTAATGAATTGCAGCCAGATCTCCACCAGGGTGTCGTTCAGAAATCTTCCGGGTGCCAGACGTCGGAAGTCTTCCGCGTAGACATTTATGCCGCTTCGTCCACGTGGATACTGGACGAGAGGCCCCTCCTCGTCGATGCCACCGGACCCCCTATTGGACGAGGGTAACACCGACTCCTCCTTCCGGGTGCCAGACGTCGGAAGTCTTCCGCGTAGACATTTATGCGGCTTCGTCCACGTGGATACTGGACGAGAGGCCCCTCCTCGTCGATGCCACCGGACCCCCTATTGGACGAGGGTAACACCGACTCCTCCTGTTAAGCGTCCATCGAAACTCGACCGAATAGGTCAACACCTGCCCGACTGGACTGGTTGGGTCCATCGGCGGCGAGCTCAGCATCTATCCGGTCAAAATATTTTGTCATGTTGACTGCCATCGTTCACGGTGGGTTTGTTGAATGTGGTTAAATCTGGGGATGGAGCGTAATTAGAGACGTCGACACCATTATATATTGGACAACACGAGCTATGACTGTCACGACACATACTAGCTACTTTATGCGTCCGTCGTGTCTGTCAATTCTGTACTTCGGTCGAATGGTGATATTCTTTGAGCTCCCCAATGTGAGCCGTACGAGTTTTCGCATTTCCCTGGGAGTTGAGCTCGACGATGACTGGTGACGTGTATCCCTGGATCTGGTATGGCCCGTCGTATTTTGGAGCCAGCTTGGCGGTAAACTTGTCCACTGCTTTCGATAGCGGATGGCTTCTCAATAATACCCACTTCCTACTGCCCGGTTCCATTGTCTTCGCCGAAGGTTATAGTGTCGGGCTTAGTCCTTGGATGCTCGTTCGATGTTCCTCCTCACGATGTTGAATATCTCCTGCAGCCGGTTACCCTTGTGTTCGGGACTCTGTGGTGCTGACCCTGTACCTATGGTAACCTCATCGAAAAGCGATCCTGGAAGCCGCAGTTCTCGATCCTGGAAGCCGCAGTTCTCCCTGTGTGAGGAAAGCGGGGCTGAAACCTGTCGTCTCCGATGCCATGCTGTTGATTGCCAAAGAAATTTCTGGGATCAACTCATCTCATTGGGTTTGCCTATTATCGGCCACTTGTGCAAGAATTCTTTTCACGTTTCGGTTGGCTCTTTCCGTTGGGTTCTCCTGGGGGGTATAAGGTGCTGTAAACTGTTGTCGGATTCCTAAGTCTCGAAGAAATCGCTGCAGTGTCCTACTGTTGAATTGAACGCCGTTGTCCGTGACGAGAACTTTTGGAACTCCATACCTCGCTAGAATCCTTTCTCGAAACGCCTTCTTCTCACTGTCTGCGGTTGCTTGTCTCAGTGGTACGATTTCGGTCCACTTGGAGAATTTGTCAAAGAAAACTAGAATCATCGTGTTGCCGTGCTTGCTTCGGGGTAATGGTCCAACGAAGTCGGCACAGACGACTGACCAAGGCTCCTCTGGTAACTGTGTCAGCATTTTCCCGGCGGCTTTGCTCTGCAATGGTTTATATCGCTGACACGATTCACAGCAGCGCACCTGTTTTCTTATTGTAGTATCTGTTGGCTATCCTGGTGACGGTTTTTCTAATGCCTGGATGTCCAGCGCTGGGATCATCGTAGTTTTTCTTAAGAACTCGGGCACGAAGATACCTCGGAACACAGAGCTTCCATGCGGCACAATCCTCGTCGTTTACTTGCCCTGGGATATGTCGATACAGTTGACCGCTTTCCATAGTCTAATCGGCAAACTTCTCTAGATTCCTCTTAATTTATGCTATCTTGGTTTCTATCCAGTTGCACTTTTCCCCGTTAGTCGTAACCGGTCTCAGTTTTTCTATTGGCTGTCTGGAAAGTGCGTCTGCGACCACGTTCCAATTGCCCTTGCGGTATTTCAGGTCGAACATGTATTGTTGTAACTCAAGCGCCCATCTTGCTATACGCCCTGAAGGATTTTCCAAAGAGTTCAACCACTTCAGTGAGAGGTGGTCTGTGACGACGCAGAACCTGTAGCCTTCTAAATACGGTCGCATTTTCCTGATTCCCCAAACGATCGCGAGGCACTCCTTTTCTGTCGCTGAGTAGTTGATTTCGGCCTTGTTTAAATGCCGGCTTGCGTAGGCGATGACCTTCTCTCCCTCATCGGTTTCTTGCGTGAGAACAGCTCCTAACCCGTGGTTGCTCGCGTCAGTCTGCAGCGTAAATGGTTTGGAAAAATCTGGGCACGCCAGTACTGGTGCCTTCGTGAGCTTTTCCTTGAGGTTCTCGAACGCCTGTTATTGTTCGTCGGTCCATTGCCAGCGTTTGCCCTTCTTAAGAAGGCTGGTGAGTGGAACTACCAATTTGGCGAAGTCCGGTACGAACTGCCGTTACCAGGATGCTATCCAGAGGAATCGCCTAACGCCTCTGACATTTGTTGGGGCCGCCAGTTCCTGAATAGCCGCTACCTTGTCTGGGTCTGTGTGAATTCCTCTGCGGCTCACGACGTGACCTAAATATTTCAAATCCGTCTGGAAAAACTCGCACTTCTTGTTGATTTTAAAATTAGCCGCTCTTAAACATCGAATACTTCCTGTAAATTGTTCATGTGTTGTTCCAGCGTCTTTCCTATTACAATGATGTCGTCCAGGTAAGCAAACGCGTGTGGTTCCATCTCCGGTCCAATGACTTGGTCCAATGCCCTTTGGAACGTCGCGGGTGCCGAATGTAGGCCGAACGGCATAACTTTCCATTGAAAGAGTCCCCTTCCTGGTACTGTGAACGCGGGGTATTGCTTGCTTTCTGGACTCATGGGTATTTGCCACTTTGAGATCAAGTGTACTAATGTATTGCGCGTCGCGGAGTCGATCTAGAATATGTTGTATCCTCGGAAGTGGGTATGCGTCAGGCACTGATCTTGCATTTAGCTGACGATAATCCACGCAAAGTCGCCATTGCCCATTCTTCTTTTTAACAAGAACCATTGGTGCACTGTAAGGGCTATGTGAGGGCTCGATGCAGCCTTTTTCCAGCAGCTCGTCTATCTCCTTGTTAATTATCGCTTGCATTGCAGGGTTCTTGGGGTAATACCAATGCTTTATTGGCCTATCATCTCTCATGACGATTTTATGGGTCGTTATGTTGGAAGGTCCTTCCAGCATCTCCAATTTCTCATGCTCTGTTTTTAGGAATTCGTTGATGATGTGTTGGTCTTCTTTTCGCGAGTTGTTGGTTTCTACGCCTGGTTCAGAGTGTTGTTCGTCCTCCACGTCAGTCTTCTCCAACGGTTTTGCCTCAGGAACTTGGGCGCAATCCGTGTAAACTATCGAGCAAATCGCTCGTTCGGCTTTCGAGTCTCCCAACGAAATCGTCTCACCACCACAGCTAATAAAAGCTCCTATGCTTGTCAGGAAGTCCAAACCCAGGATCACATGGTCTGTCACATCCTGTAGAATCAGAAGTGGGAGCTTACACTCTGCAGTCCCCAAACGCACGCAGACTTCGACGGCTTCCTTCACGGTACGCACGGTGCCGTCGGCCATTTTGACCCGTACGTCCACCTCCATCAGCTTTCCGTCTGTCATCACAGCCGCCGCGTTGCTAATGAAGCTCCGCGAGGCTCCTGTGTCTAGAGTAGCTGTGACGAGTTCCCTTCCTAAGGCTACCTTGGCGTAAATCCGGTCTCGATTGTAGTTTAAGCACTTCGTGGGGTACGAGGAGAGTCTATCTTGTTCGGTTCCAGAAGCCCTCGTCCCTGCTGGACACCCTTCGCGTTTCCCGAAGGTTTCTTGCAGCATTCAATTGTCCGGACCCCCTCCTTTCCACAAGTCCAACAGAAAAGTTTCCTTGAGTTTCGGCATTCTCTTTGAAAATGTCCGCTTTCGCCACATCTACTACAGACTGTTCGAAAGTCTCGCTGTTTTCCTGTGTTTTCTATGGTCATCATCCTGTGCGTCCCTGGTAATTGTCGGTGCTGAGTATGAATTTCTCGTGGAGGTTCGGGTTCCTTTCGTATGCCTTCAAAATCTTCAGCCAATTCAATGAGATCCTCCAAAGCAGAGAAATCAGACCTCCTTATGTAAAGATGATAATCCCTATGGCAATTCTTGTAAATCCTCTGTAGTTTTTGCTCCTCTGTATAGTTCACATGTCGCATTAATGTCTGCATGGCCAGAACATAGTCCTTGAACTTCTCGCGAGGCCTTTGGATCCTTTTCCTAATGTTGTCCTCCAGTTCTTCGAAATATCTCAATGGCAAGAAGAATTTCAGGAAATCGGTTTTAAACAATTCCCATCTTGACCAGCTCCTATTGTTATTCCTGTACCAACAAAGAGCTTTGTCCTTCAGCAACTCCGGCATGGTTCGTGGCAGCATATGCTTGGGCAATTCATATGCCTCTGTGAGCTCCACGACTCTCTCGATGAAGCCTATTGGGTCCCTACCACCGTCGTACCTACAAGACCATTTACGTACCTTGTCAATTACCTCAGAGTGGCATATCCTACTATGGGCCACAGTCTTTGTCTCGCACCTCGCTGCTATGCAACCACCTGCTGACATGGAAACTTGATTGCCGGGGTTGATGTTAAACACTTCTGTTGGATTTGCCCTCTGTTCGCTGTGTTTCGGAACCGCACCTTGCAATGATGGCGTCGCCGGTCGCGCACTTGGAGAAACACCGCGATTCCACTGCACTTCAAGTTCGCGTAACCTGTCGATCAACTCGTCGGTCAGATCAGGCGACATCATAAACCCGGAGAGCACTTTACGAAGTTCGTCGATCGTGCCTTTTGATTCCACACCGAATTCACGTAAAATCTCCTGCAGATTTTCTTTCGGAACATTATAAATCCACCGTTTACCCATTTCGTTTTACCGTTTACCCATAACTGTTTCCGCGTTATTTCTTTGCACGATGTTTTTCTATTTTGTTCCGTTTATTTCGCGTAACTGTTCCTTTGAAATACCGTGTTATTTTTTTTTTTTTGCACAATGTTTTTTTTTTAATTTGAATTCGCTGTTAGCACAGTTTAGCGTTCAATTATTTGTTCGATTTACCGTTCGCTTCGCGTAATGTTTATAATACCGTTTTTTCTAAAGTACCGTTTTTTCGCGATTCAGCACTGCACTATAGTTTTTGATTTTTCTCGGAAACTATTGTCCCTCCTCGGGCGCCATTTTGTAACGAAGTTTCTTGCCGGGGTATACTCAGTCTCGCCAGAGTCCTGTACCGAACACTTAAATAAAAAGCTTTCGGTTTTCTTTTGACAGTTTTTCGACTATTTATTCACCGTAATTTAAAGTTTAATTTTTCGGTATTTTATTGCTAACAGTATTTCTTAAAACTAGTTCCTTTAGTTCTAACGTCCGCTGAATAGCACTTTTCCGTAAAAACACAAAATCTATATACACAGAGTTCTAGAATACGAGGTTTTATGATTGTCGGCGTCAGCCACTATGAGATACTAGCATTTACTTTGATTCAGGATTGGCGACCGCTTAAAAGCACTCAGCCAGGACGAGGTACTAAAAATTTACTTGGAATTGGGATTGGCGTCCGCTTAAGAGCACTCAGCAAGGACGAGGTACTAAGATTTACTTGGAATTGGGATTGGCGTCCGCTTAAGAGCACTCAGCCAGGACGAGGTACTAAAATTTACTTGGAATTGGGATTGGCGTCCGCTTAAGAGCACTCATCCAGGACTAGGTACTAAAATTTACTTGGAATCGGGATTGGCGTCCGCTTAAGAGCACTCAGCCAGGACGAGGTACTAAAATTTACTTTGAATTGGGATCGGCGTCCTCTTAAGAGCACTCAGCCAGGACGAGGTACTAAAATATACATGGAATCGGGATTGGCGTCCGCTTAAGAGCACTCAGCCAGGACGAGGTACTAAAATTTACTTGGAATTGGGATTGGCGTCCGCTTAAGAGCACTCAGCCAGGACGAGGTACTAAAATTTACTTGGAATTGGGATTGGCGTCCGCTTAAGAGCACTCAGCCAGGACAAGGTACTGAAATTTACTTGGAATCGGGATTGGCGTCCGCTTAAGAGCACTCAGCCAGGACAAGGTACTAAAATTTACTTGGAATCGGGATTGGCGTCCGCTTAAGAGCACTCAGCCAGGACAAAGGTACTAAAATTTACTTGGAATTGGGATTGGCGTCCGCTTAAGAGCACTCAGCCACTACGAGGTACTAGAGGTTCAAGGTTCGATGACTTACCACTTGGAGCACGAGATTCCAAAGAGATCGAATTCAGCGTGGTGGGCCCTTTTATCAAAACAACTCCGCTGCAGTCGTTGTTCTTGTGCACATTCTGGAATTTTCTAATGTGCATAGCGGCACACAATGTACTTGTTGTTGTTGTGCTTATTTCGAGAAATATTTCTTGTGATTTTGTTGGTAGTTCTTGTTCACATTCCAGAATTTTCTAATCTGCATAGCGGCACGCAACGTACTTGTTGTTGTTGTGCTTATTTCTAGAAATAAATTCTTGTGATTTTGTTGGTAGCTTCCCACGCTCTAATTTAATTTTTGGTTGCTGGTTTCGTGTCTCAGTCTGTGTTGTAGTTGTTGTAAACAGTATTCCACCTGATTTTATTAGTAATTTCCCAAGGCTCTGCCTTAATTTTTGCTTGCTGGTTTCGCGTCTCGGTCTGTGTTGTAATTGTTGTAAAAAAAAAGTATGTGGTTCATGTATTCTGTGTGACTGTGGTTTTTTTAATCCCTTTGTTAGCAAGCGAGTTAATGTGGTTGTTGTTGTTATTGTTAGTTTTGCATATTTTCGCCTTTGCTACGTTGCCTTTTTTTCTTTTTATTGTTATTGATAGAATTTATTTCACCTGAAGTTGGGTCCGCACAACCCAGGTCACCGCGTTTTCAATTTACGTTTACTAAAAACGGGCTCGTTTGGGATGCAGGCCAGGTTCTACACCCGGAGTTGTAAGGAAAAAAATATTTTTTTCTTACAGACTATTTCCCCATCCCTATGTACTGTTTGCGGTGGCGAATGTAAATAAATTTCAGCATGCACGACATTTTTAGAGTCAAGCGTAGAAGAATGCTGGAATATTGCATAAAGATAAAAGATATATTTCTTCTGTATGAAGAAAGGACACCAAGTCGCAAAATGCTTCTCCAAGAGAAAATGTGGAGTAGCAAAATGCGAAAAACGACATCATAGTCTTTTGCACAGCAATACACCGATCGCAAATGAATCTTCGTATAAAAATTCAAGTCACAACAGTAATCCAAACAAGTATTCCACGGGTACAGCGGCTCCATCTGGTGAACCCAAATCACTTCAACATTTTAACTGTTACGCCGATAATCAAACCACATTATTTCAGATCGTTCCGGTTAAATTGTACAGCAAAAAAGGTTATATATTTATATGCAATTGTAGACGATGGCGCAAACGTTTCAATAATCGACGATGATATTGCGAAACATTTGCTGTTAGAAGGACCAGCAGATACCCTGGAACTACAATGGCTCGACAACAAAACAGTCGGACAATTTTCACGTCGTGTATCTATAAAGATTAGCAGAAGATGCAAAAAATGTACGACATGCACAATGTTTACACATCATCAAGTCTCGCTCTGTTGGAGCAAACATTGGACTTAAATCGTATAACAACAAATGAGTGAAATGACCAGTTAACAGGTTTGCACATAAATAACTACTTTCGAGCTCGAACAAAATTGATTATTAGTATTGCTCATGCGCATTTGACGGAACGTCAATATAAAGCGGGTGCTGCATGTACACCGAAACTCGAACAGTTTACAAGAAATGCACAAGATGATGGAAGATTATTTTAACGTCGAAACGTTTGGGATAAAACCGAGTACACTCATATCTGAATATGAAGAGAGAGCATTATCTATCCTTAAAACGACCACCAAGAAAATAGGTGAACGTTATGAATCTGGTCTTTTGTGGAAAAAGGACTATCCTCCCTTCCCAGATAGTTACGACATGGCGTTGAAACGCTTGAAGATAGTTGAAAAGAAATTGACTCGTAATACAGAATAAGCAAATGAATATTTAAAAAAGATAAAGGATTATATGGGAAAGGGATACGCAAGAAAATTACAAGAAAATGAAGTAAAAATAATTTCAGATAAACGTTTTATCTTCCTCATTTCGGTGTGAGAAGCCAACATAAAAAGGGTATTAAGCTCGTGTTCGACGCTGCCGCAGAAATTGATAACACCTCATTAAATGCTGCATTATTGCCAGGTCCTGATTTGAATAAACCATTAATCACTCCTTTATTTAAATTTAGTGAGGCTCCTATTGCTATTTGTGGAGACATAAAAGAATGTTCCACCAAATAGCCACCATCGAAACAGACAAAAAGAGCCAACGTTTCCTGTAGACGGAAGGTGATACAACTCGACCGCCAGATGTTTATGTGATGCAACGCTTGATTTTTTGAGCAACTTGTTCACCAAATATAGCTCAGTTTGTCAAAAATCACAACGCGAATAGTTAAGCAGAGGTGTATCCACGAGCGTTAGAAGCAACCGTAAACTAGCATTACGTGGACGATTACGTAGATTGTTTCGATAATGAAGAAGAAGCGATAAAAGTAGTGAAAGAGGTTGTAAAAATTCATCAAGCCGGAAGATTTCACTTACGAAACATGGTGTCGAATTCAAAAAATCTTTTAGCGGAAATTAGTCACGCAGAAAATGCAGAGGGCATGGTGAACGTTGGCAGTGTAGCAGAGAGAATATTAGGCTTGCACTGGCTACATCACACGGATGAGTTTTTATACATTTTAAGCCTACATAAAAAAATATTAAACTTTTTTTAAGACCCTTTTGGGTTCCTTGTTGATTTCATGATATCGGCGAAAATCCTTATGCAATCAGTATGGAAATGCGGCATTGGATGGGACGAGCCACTACCATAGAATATATAGTAGAATATATAGATATAGATAGAATATATAGTAGATGGAAATGTTTGATTAGCGATTTATCTAAGTTGGAAGAACTACGCGTACCTCGCTGTCTGCCGTTGCATACTGGAGGGCAAATATTTCAGAAAAAGTTGTTGTTTCGTCGCTGCTAAAAGCAACTGCGTACCTATGCGTTACCATTCAGTACCCAAGGTAGAATTACAAGCGGCAGTAATAGGTTTTCGTCTTTGCGAAACTATTATAAAAAATCACACGATCACACATTCATCGTGCATATAATCCTTATGTTGCGAATCGATTGTCACAAATTTTTGAGAAAAGCAGCATTAACGAATGGAGGAATGGAGGTGGTGCCGGGTGAACCTAATCCAGCAGATGAGACAACTAGATAGAAATTTCCTCCAAACTATAACATTAACGGAAGGTGGCTGAAAGGTCCAATCTTTTCACAAGAAGAAATGCCGGGTGAACCTAATCCAGCAGATGAGACAACTATATAGAAATTTCCTCCAAACTATAACATTAACGGAAGGTGGCTGAAAGGTCCAATCTTTTTACAAGAAGAAATGGGAAAGTGGCCAACCGAAGATCTTATAAAAAACACAAAGACGAAAGCGCTTCAGAGTTGAGAAAGAAGCACTTGCTGCTCCACATATATTGTCACGATGTTTTCGCTTTGGATATCGCTCAGGGCGTGTCCAGGATCGCGGCAGAATTAATTTGTATTTCGGACCTTTAATTTAAGAAATTCACTTTATTTACACTTCAGATCCTTACACTACGGGGTGTAGACACGATGGTGAGTGTGCCGGTGGTGTTGGAGGTGGTGAGATGACGATGTGTCCGATGACGAAGTGAACGACGCTCGTTGACGCGGCAGGCCGTCGGTGTGTTGGTGGGTGCGTATATATGTTGCGATGCGTTGATGCGGCGCTTGTCGACGCAGCAGGGCGTTGATGCGTTGGCATGACGTGTAGATGCGACGCGTGGCGTTGACGCGATGCTCGTTGACGCAGAAGGCCGTCGATGCGTTGGTGCTCGGGTGCGACGCGCAGCGTCCTGTGATGCAATGCTGTCGATGCAATGTTTGGGTGCAACGCGCAGTGTCCTGTGATGCACTGCTGTCCATGCGATGCTCGGGTGCGACGCGCAGTGTCCTGTGATGCACTGCCGTCGATGCGATGGTCTGATGCGACGCGCAGTGTCCTGTGATGCACTGTCGTCGGTGCGATGCTCTGATTCGACGCGCTGCTGTCGATGCGATGCTCGGGTGCGACGCGCAGTGTCCTGTGATGCACTGCCGTCGATGCGACGCTCGGGTCCGGCGCGCAGTGTCCTGTGATGCACTGCCGTCGATGCGACGCTCGACGGGGTTACGACCAGCAACGGACTTTGTCTCAAGTGACAAGGAGTATATAGTGGCTCTGACTACAGGGACACGGGTAGGATGGATCCAGGACACCTCTTGCCGGGTAGGATTGGTGCAATCCGTCACCCGTCGATCGCAAAAGGATTACGGAGGACACACAACTGACAAGATTGGTGCAATCCGTCGCCAGTTGGTGGCAAAAAAGGATATGCGGAGTGCGCGACTGAGGCGACACATAGGACTCGTTTCTGGCGGGATTGGTGCAATCCGTCACCAGTCACAGGACTTGTGTTCGCGAAAGGAGGTGGGAAGGATTGGGATTTCAAGGGGAGCCACTACTACTTTTCCACTTATCTTGTCACTTTCCGTGGTACTGCTGTGAGGCTGACTGCCGGAAAACTAATCTCGAGTTCGGCTTGTGCGCCGCCTTTTATACATGTCGTCTTGTTCTTCTTCCCCGCTGATTATTCCAGATGTTGATAGCAACATCGTTTACTTCCAGGAATGTTGCTGGCAACATGCTGTGTTGCTGCGCATTCCAACCCACTTCCACTGCACACGCCATCACTGCTTGTCCCGCTCACTCTTCTCCAGTAAGGCACACTCACCGTCGTTGCCATACTCTCACTTCCTTAAATTATGCCCTGCTTACACTTATCTTATTCGCATGATGCAGAAAAATCCCATGTGGGTTTAAATATTCCTAACTTTAAATATTTAAGTAATCCTGACAATGTTTAAATTGAAGCTCACGATAATTAAAATATTACGTTCTAATTAATAATTATAATAAAAATTATACAAAAATTTTAAATTATACAAAATATAAGAAAATATATACAAAATAATAATTGAAAAGAAATAATAATTTGTGGGAGGCTCCAGGCTCCTCTCACCCCCTTCTCTCTTCGGGGAAGACAAAAAACGTTGATCCTGCCCTGCTGATGCGGATGCTGTACACATCGCTGCTGGTGCGTACAATGTACCTTGCTTGCGTACCGGTCTTCCACGTCGTGCTCTACACCCGCAGCTCTTCCTTAACTTCTCGTGGCCACGCTCCTTCACACATCTGAACTACCTCAGTGCTGCCACTACCGTCGATTTTGTTGAAGTTATCGTTATTGTGGTGAGTATTGCTGCTTTCACTTTCGTCGCCGCTGCTACTGCTTTTGGTGCTGCTTCCACTTTCGTCGCCGCTGGTATCGCTTTCTTCGCCGCTGGTTCTGCTTCCGTCGGCACTGTTGTGTGTTGTCATACTTGGCAGATCTTTCGGCGGAAGTTCCTGGCTGGAGTTCTTCTTTTTGGCCAGTTCATTAAACAGCTGGGCAATCCTACAGCATTGTCGGTCGATCTCTTTCTGCATCTCCTTGGCCCCTGATTTGATGACAGCTGTGTGCCAGTTCGTGGACAGCCCGGAGAGGATGCAAGTTGCGTATTGGAGGACATATACGCCGCAGTCGTAGGTGTTGGGTTGTTGCGGCACCTCCATATTGCGCCATGGCAGTGTGTCCTCTCCCAGCAGCATACGTGCGTTGGTGACACCCCGTCTTGTTGTTAATTCGGCTTGGAGGTACTCCCGTATTAGCTTCACGGCATCTGTCCGTGGCTCCGTTGCCATGGAGTCGAACGTCAATATCACGGGACGTACCTCCGTTTCTTGAGGGGCACCCTGCCCTATCGTGACTGCATCCAGGCCGATCACTGCCACCAGGACCCAATGCATGGCCTCGTTGACGGGTATTATCACCACCCGTTTGGTGAAGATGTCAACACCATCGCCGCTGATTTTCCTCTGCGAACTGCGACACCATGACCTTTATGGTTCGATTCACTCGTTCTGTCACGTTTTCCTCAGGGCAGTAGGGTGCAGTGAATTGGTGTTTGACTCCGATGTCCTGCATTAAGTTTTGGAATTTGCGGGCAGTAAATTGGGAACCGTTGTCCGTCACCAGAATTTTTGGTACCCAAACCTTGAAATTATCCTCTTCCGGAACGCTTTTATGAGCGTTTCGATGATTGCCGCTCGTAGTGGAATGATTTCTGTCCACTTCGTAAATTTATCCACGAATACCAACATCATTGTATTCCCATGCGTGGATCTAGGAAGAGGACCCACGAAATCGGCACACAGGACGGCCAAGGCTCCTCGGCGATCTGTGTGAGCATTCTCCCGGCCGGCTTCACTTGTTGTACTTTATATTTTTGACAACTCCCACACTTCTTTACATACCGGCTTGCATCCCTATACATTAAAGGCCAATAATACCGACTAGCGAGGCGTGATATCGTTTTCAAAATTCCCAAATGTCCGGCTGCAGGAGAGTCATGGCATTCTTTTAGTACTCTTTCTCGTTGTGGGGTCGGCACGCATAACTTCCATGGGTAGCAATTCTCTCTGGTGTTCCTAGTTGGTATATGCCTATATAGCACGCCGTCCTCCACCACGTAGTCCGGATATTTTTCTACATTCTGGCGTATTTCCTGAATTTTCTTGTTTATCCATGGGCACGAAATCTAGTTTTCTCCTGGCGATACTGTCATCGAGAGCAACACGTCTCGCGGTTGTCGAGATAAACCGTCGGCGACAACGTTTTGCTTTCCTCGTCGGTATTTGATGTCAAAGCGGAACTGTTGCAGTTCCAGCGCCCAGCGTGCGATCCGTCCTGAAGGACTTTCGATGGAATTCAGTCACTTCAGAGCGAGATGGTAGGTGACAATTGTAAATTCGTATCCCTCGAGGTACTGTCTCATATTCCTTACTACCTACACGATGGCAAGACATTCCTTTTCTGTAGGCGAGTAGTTGATTTCAGCTTTATTTAACCGTCGGCTGGCATACGCAATAACCCTTTCAGTTCCATCGATTTCCTGTGTGAGGACGACGCCCAGACCATAATCGCTTGCGTCTGTCTACGTGGTCGAACCTCTTGTCGAAATCTGGACAGGCTAATGCAGGGGCTTCGGTGAGGCGCTTTTTAAGTTCTTGAATCGCATTCTCTTGTGCAGATTCCCATTTCCATTTGCGTCCCTTTTTTAAGCAGCTCGGTGAGTGGTTGTACCAGCTTGGAGAATTCTGGCACATATCTCCTATACCACGACGCTACTCCTAAATATTGACGCAGCTCTCGAAGGTTTGAAGGTGGTTTCAGCTCCTGGATGGCGGCTATCTTCTCCGGGTCAGTGTATATGCCCGCTAGGGTTACAATGTGTCCCAAGTAACGGATCTCGCCTTTGAAAAATTCACATTTTTCTACATTTATCTTCAGCTTGGCCTCCCTCAGCTTCCGAAATACCTGGCCCAACTTCGCCATATAATCTTGCAGGGATTCTCCAATGACGACAATATCGTCAAGATAGGCGAAGGCAAATGGTTCCATCTCCGGCCCGAGGGCTCTTTGAAATGTGGCCGGCGCTGGGTGCAGTCCAAAAGACATGACGCGACATTGAAATAATCCACGCCCGGGTACCGTGAAAGCAGTGAATTGCTTGCTGTCCTTATCCATTTTTGAGGTCCAATGTGTTGATCACTTTGGCATTACGAAGTTGATCCAGGATGTGTTGCATTCTTGGGAGCGGATATGCGTCTGGCACTGACTTCGCATTAAGTTGTCGATAATCCACATAGAGCCTCAATTTCCCATTCTTCTTCTTGGCTAACATGATGGGCGCGCTGTACGGACTCTTCGAGGGTTCAATGCAGCCTGCTGATAATAACTCGTCTTCCTGCTTATTGATGATTGCCTGCATCGCGGAGTTCACTGGTTATCCTATCCGGGAGGCGTGGCAGTTTTGGAATTTATTACGCCTCCGGTTTGATGAATGACACTTCCCTTTCCCTGTCCTGAGGAGCAGTATTGGTATGTTTTCACTCCTTTTCGGCCGCACTGCCAACAAATTGCCAGTTGCGGGTTGCGACATCCATACTTGACGTGACCATCCTGTCCGCACCTGCGGCATGCTGTCTTCGGATTTACTTGTTCGCTAGTGATCTGAGTGACACGATTCCTGCCCTCGGGTCGTCTACTACCAGAAGTCGTTGCTTTATCCTCATCGGCACGCAAGCACTCCATGTCCTCGGCTAGTGCTGTCAATTCGGCCAAACCAGAAAAGTCTTTCCTTTTGATGTATAGTGGGTAACCGCTTTGACTGTTTCGGAATATCCTTTCCAACTGTCGAGACTCATCGTATCCGGCATGCCTCATCAAGTCCTGTAACGCCACAACGTAATCTTTGAAGGGCTCATCCTGTTGTTGATGACGGCTCCGAATTTCATCGTCTAGTTTCTCCAAATACCGTGAGTATAAGAAAAACTTCAGAAAGTCTCGCTTAAATTCGTCCATTTCTCCCAATGGCGATTATTATTTCGCAGCCATGTGAGTGCCTTTTCTCGTAATAGTTCCGGCATCGTTCGGGGTAAGAGGTTGACATTTAAATTGTACGTGATCGCCAATTCCTCGACGCGTTCAATAAACTCTAGAGGGTTCTTCATGCCATCAAATTTCACTTGCCCTCGATTTTCCACATTTTGCTTCCATTTCTTGCATAAACTTCATTGTGCCTTCTGTGTGTTTCCCTGTCTGCACAAAATCCAACAGCAATTTCTTCAGTTGTTCCACCGTTCCTTCCTTTTCCAATTCTAGTTTCTCTGCCATGAACTGCAGCTGTTCCTTATTCAGGCTGTAGATCCAACTTACCGTAGCCATCTTCCGTGCGTTTTAGAGGTGACGATGTTGTGGATTCAGAAGTTACACTGTTTTTTTTCCAAAAGCGTTCACTGAATTTGTTTATTCGCACAATGTTAATTTTTCACTTTATATATATAATATAAAAACTGTATAATATCGTTTCTTCTCTTTTTGTTGTTTTGCCAGATCTGTACGCGTCCACGGTTGAAGAAAGAGTGCCAGCAAGTGAGTGCCTGGGTCCAGCGACGATCGCTGGAAGCCGGTCAAACCGCGCCAGTTGCCGCGGAGAGAGCCCGCAGCCGGGCTTAGGCTCACGAGAGAGGCGCCCCTCATGACCGGCAGGCTGACAGGAGAGAGACTGGAGTGCTCACTCTTGACACCCTACCGATCTATGAGGGAGCACCTCTGGCGAGCGGCAGTTGGCGTTAACATACCGCCCGCCTTGCAGGACTGCAAATCCCCAAACCCCGACAACTGGCGCCGTGCCTCGTCTCCGGCCTAGTGGAGGAGCGTGTGGTGCGCCTCCCCGCACTTGCGGCAGCGCATGGGGCTCCGGCACTCAGCCAATCTGTGCGACCGCGCCAAACAGTTGTGGCACATGTGCCGCGCGTGTGCCGTCAAGTTCCGCTGCGCTGGTGTTTGTTGCAGAAACAGCCGACAACGGCTCAGCACATGCCGACCCGTACACAGGGGACAGCACAGTTCGCGCTCGCGGCCCTCGGTAGGAAGCCGCTGGGCTGGCGGGCACCAGGCGTGCCGCCTGGACGGCATCACTGGCTCGCGTCGTGGGGCCGGACGACCTGGAGGCGCGTGTCTTGGGGCCGATGGTGTTGATGGAGCCGGCGGTGCTGGTGGGGCACGTCGCGGCGCCGGTTCGGGTGGGACGGGCCGCAGACGTCTCGGGGCCGGTGTGGGTGGTGAGAGCGCACGTCTCGGGGCCAGCTCTGGTAGTGGACGTTGCTCGTGGCGCGGCGGATACCGCACCGACATCGTGCGAACTCGCAGACTTCCGCGATCTCGGAGGTCTTCGTGATAGATGGGCATCTGTTCTGGGGCCGGACCGAAGGAGGCTTCCTCAGGTCGGACGAGAGAACTCCGGAGAGCTCGGTTTGGCGGTGTGGGCGAGCGTCGTGTCGTGGCAAGCGCTTGTGCCTCGTCGGCCGAGACGTCGAGCACCAGGGCGTCAGCCGTTGGGGACAGCAATAGGCGGCGCGGCGTCGCAGAGGGGCACCGCCCCGGGTGGTGCCAGCAGACGCCCTCTTCGGGTCCGCGCATATTGCTAGCGGATTAAATACATGTGGGCTCTGTAATGAGAAAATGTGTTAATAATGGGCTGTCAGGTACAGGGTTGGTTGCTTGTTCCGATGTAGGATGCAAGGCTTGCAGGTATGAGTCGTCGTTTTGGTAAGGTTGTAGCCTTGGGGATCCAGAATTGGGTACGGACCAGACGAATAACTAATTTTCGTGTATAAAACGAATGAGCAATCGCGAGAATTGGCAGCCGTACGACAGAATAATCGGGTGCCGCTCGTCGAAAGGCAAATTGGGACACGAGGACAACCGCCCGCCAACGCGCATCGTATTGTCCGTGTGGAGGAACGGGTTCAACGAGAGCAGGCTGCTTTTAGATCGCAGCATCGCGTGATTTTCTAACGCGGCGTACTCGTCCGCGAAATGATTCTTCTGGCAGGAGATCGCGAGGCAGCGTTTAGTTTCCTTTATTTCTCCCGGTGGGAGGTGCAGGTTGGGGTGCGAGTGCAGGTGACGCTGAGCTGGATGAGCGTTGTGGAGAAATCGATATACGTATGAGTGTACACGTAGGGCTCGTGGCAGCGACGAAAATCGTTCGAGAGGATCCTCATCGGTAGCGCAATGGGTGTGCAGCGTTTTGACAGTTTTCTGCTCGTTTGGTGACATATTAGACGTAGGCGCGGAATTCGGGCCAGCGATTCTTGTCGTGGGCGAGCCAAGCAGGTCCATTCCACCAGAGGGTGCTCTCAGCGAGATCTTGGGGCGTGGCACCGCGACTGGATAAATCCGCGGGGCTGTCCTGGGAGTCCACATGAAACCATTGCGACTGTGGTACCTTCTCGAATCATCATTGGCAACTCGCTTTGCCACGAACGTCGCCCAAACGCAGGGGGATTTCTTCAGCCAGGCCAAAACAATGGTGGAGTCGCTCCAACAGTAGATCGTGTAATGGGGCAGCTGCAGCGTGGGCACGAGAGTGTCGATCATCTCAGCTACTAAAGTGGCTCCCCACAATTCTAACCTGGTGAGAGACAAAGTTTTAATTGGGGCTACACGAATTTGGAAGTACAAAAGGAAAACTTGGACTTCCTGAGCGACCGTGATGCGGGCATAGATGACTCGTGCGTAGGCCCTTTTTGAGGCATTGCAAAAGGCAAAAGGCATGGAGTTCGGCTTTCTGGGGGGTAACTCACCCATCGCGGGATGCGGATGGCGCGGATGTGCTGGTAATTCTGGAGAAAACTTAACCAGTTAGCGTGAGTTACCTGAGGCAGAGTGTCATCCCAGTCGATTTTGTCCAACCAGACTTGCTGAATCAGAATCTTTGCTGCAACGATGATCGGAGCCAGCTAACCGGTTGGGTCGAACAGCTTGGCGACCAGAGACAACATATCTCGTTTCGTGTACGCAGCTTTGATGGCGATGGCTTGGACATCGAAGTAGAACTCATCATGGGTCGCGTTCCAGCGAATTCCAGGCATTTTGGCGGTGCTGGAATCTTCTAGCGTCAGAAAATCGGAATGGAGCAGATGGAATGCCGGTAAGTCTGCCAGAATGCCTTTATGGTTGGCAGTCCACTTGCGAAGTGAAAAACCTGCTGAGTCGGGAGCCGCTATGAGTTGGTCACGGGTCTGGGTAGCTGTCACCAGGTCATGCGTGCCTGCTAACACATCATCCACGTACATGGAATGCTGTAGAATGTGTGCTGCAAGCGGGAACTGGGGCTTCACGTCGTCTGCCAATTGAAGAAGGGTGCGTATTGCCAGGCACGGGGCGCAATTAACTCCAAACGTTACGGTTTGAAGCTCGAAGTCGATAAGTTCGGACGTGTACGGGTCTCGGAAGAGAATGCGCTGATATGGTGTGTGCTTTGGGTCGACCAATATTTGGCGATACATTTTGAATGTCTCCGTTGAAGACATAGCGGAAGAAGCGCCACCGAAGAATTAGAAAAGTCAAATCGGTCTGTAGCACGGGGCCTGTGTGAATGACATCATTGAGGCTGAGTCCTCTGGTGGTTGGACTGGACGCGTTAAAGACGACTCTGACCTTCGTCGAGGTGCTTTCGGGCTTTATGACGGCATGGTGGGGCAAATAGTAGTGATTTCTAGGTGCGTGCGGCTCTGGGGGATTGACTACTCTCATGTGGCCTAAATCGACATACTCCTTTAACACCGTGTCGTACTGGTGCTTGAGGCCTTCGTCTTTCCCTAACCGTGCTTCCAGACGCGTGTATTGTTTGAGCGCAATGTGTCTCGAGGTCCCTAGGCGGAGCGTGTCTGTAAAGCCGATTTTAAAGGGCAGTGATACGATATAGCGGCCGTCATTGCGTCTTCGCGTTGTTTTCACGAAATTTTCTTCGCAAAACTTGTCGGAGGGGGATAGCCATCGAGTTTTGGGAAGTTCCTCCACCTCCCAAAAACGTTCGAACTGTTGTTCGAAGGAAACTTCATTGAAGTAAGCCACTTTTATGGATGCCGTGGCAGATTGTGTATTGGGAACCGGCCCGGTTAGGATCCAACCGAACACAGTTTGCTGAGCCATTAGAGAGCCCAGTACTTGGCGGCGGATGCCGTCCAGCAGGATTGCTGGGTATAAATCGGCTCCGATGAGGACGTCGACCTGCTCGCTTCTGGAGAAGTTGACATCTGCGAGCTCGATGTCTTGCGGGAGGCCACTGAGAAGTGACCTGTCTAACGAGTTTGAGGGCAACCGCCCTGTGATTTGTGAGAGCACAAGCGCCGTCACCTGAATTTGGAATTTGGGATCAAGCGGCGAATTCAGGAGAAAATCGCACGATCTTGATATTCTTGCTGGCACGGTCTCGTTGAGACCGGAAACTACGGCTGCAGTTGGCCGCGCTGGGAGCTTTAAGAGCTTTTGAATGCGTTCCGAGATGAACGACACTTCGGACCCAGGATCAATTAAGGGGATCGCGCGCGCGATGTAACATGTACCGTGGTGGCGTATTGTTACCATGGCAGTCCCTAACAAAACCTGTTTTGGTGCTTTCGCGAAGCACACCTGATGCTTGTCCTGTGCATTTCGCTGTTGCGCGGGGGGAGAAGTGGACTGTATCTGCGTGGGAGGTCGCATCGAAGAATGCGGCCTTTCTTGCTGGGAAGCATGTTGAGTCGAACCTGGAATGAAGTTCGCATAGGCAGGGGCTTGAGTACGCGGAGCGTTATCATACCGTTGCTCTTGAGTTCGTTGCTGTGTGGGTGGAGGAGTGGACTGTATATGCGTGGGAGGTCGCATCGAAGAATGCGGCCTTTCTTGCTGAAAAGCATGATGAGTCGAACTTGGAATGAAGTTCGAATAGGCAGGGGCTTGAGTACGCGGAGCGTTTTCAAACCGCCGCTCTTGATGTGAGGCGCGTGGGGTATAAATCTGGTACAGCATTCGATGAGGATGAAGCGTTCTCACGATGCAAGAGGGATGTGATGCCTGCCATTACATTTGATGCAGTTAAATCTGCTTGGACAGTTTTTCACGGAATGAGATCTGGCCAAGCAGTTGCTGCACAAGTGGTTTTTCTGAACGGTATTCAGCCGCTGTGGAACGGGCAAGCTGAGAAACTGAGCGCAGGATCTCAGCCTGTGCTGCTTCTGGCAAAGAGGGCAGCTTTCTTGGGACACCTTCAACTGGAAGGTGTTGACGCGTT